>OZ002741.1:41423040-42023040 GCA_963924295.1 Dioctria rufipes
AAAAGTACTCAGTACTTTTTATATGCTTAGTACTTAGTTACAAGTACTTTTCATATATGCGGTACTTGTACTTACGCTGAAGTACTCAAGCCTTCGGTCATAGACAAATTAATAACATACAAAGACTGGACACGTAGAACAAAAATATGCAACGCTTTTTTAGAATATAAAACTAACGATGCCCCGACGATGCCTCGACTTGGCACTTGATGACGCGCCCAAAAGGTAAGCCACCAATGCCTCGCTCCATACAAAATCACAGTTGCCTCGATCCGATGAAGAGAAGGCCACAAGTTTTTCTTAGAAATTTATTGGAAATTTCTTCCTTCGAATTTTTATGCATTGGCCGGGCCGAGAGCTGTGCCTGTGCCTTGCTCGAATATAAAATCTAACAACGATGCCTGTGTATTTTTTGTATGTTATTAATTTGACTATGCTTCGGTACCTATACTTGTACTTAAATACTTTTTCTTTGGTACTTGCCCAGCTCTGTATAAAATAAACTACTTTCAGGATTTAATCAGTTTTTGGGATACTGAATAGAATCACCTCAATCTTCATTCGGGTGTTAAAATAAACGTGTAGCAATAAATTTTATTCAAGTTACAAGAGTTTTAATCTTAATGTTATGAAAGTAATTATAACATGATAAATATTAACAAATTTGGAAAAGCAGCTTCGGTAACATTTACAAATATATTTGGTGTGTACATGAAAAAGTTTTTAGAGGGAGAGCAAAATAGTAGTTTTTTGAGGTTTTTGATGAAAAAAAAACGCAACACTTTTTTCAAAAATATAAGCCTGGTACCATTTGAACTGAAGAGTTTCTAGTATTTTGTCGAAGGTTTCAAATGAATATCAAAAAAATTGTGGGAAATAAAAAGGGGGAACAAAATGCTTGTAAATTTAGCCCTAACATAACTTTTGTGTATAAAAGTGTAAGCTGTGGACTCTTCTCTTTAATTTTACCTATTACAACTACATATGTGCTATCTGTAGCCATTAAAAAGTTATTAGTTCTAAAGCTATTCTCAAAGCTATTTTTAAACCTATTCTCAATGATAATTTGTTCTCTTAGAGACTGAAAACATATCATTTAAATCAAATATATCGTCTAATTTCGGTATGAGAACTAATAACTGTTTAACGGCTACAGTTAGTACATAGGGTGTAATATATCCACTCCACACAGTTTTTACATAAAAAAAAGAAAAGAAAAAGGTAACAAAATCCGAAATTTTTAGTTTAAACCCTCATAACTCCTGAGAGGAAAAAGGAAAAAGGAAACAAAAGGAAAAGTCATTGGAAAGGCCATGAAGATCTGCATATAATGCTTCAAACTGTGGCGGTACGACCTGTAATTTTTAAAATACAGGTTGTATCGTGAAAAACTAGCTTTTTTTCTGAATAATAATAAGGATAAGGATTACATCCGTTATGCTTGAATATCCTGTAACTTTTAATTTTATTAAATTTTTTTTTATTTTCAACTTTATATTATCCACTAAAACTTATAAAAATTTCAACTCGGGATCTGAACGGGATCAGAGAATCAAAAATCACGAAAGCCTCACCAATCATATATTTGCTTATAATAAATTCTTAGTTTTTTGTAAATTTCATTAAATGTAGGAAGCAATTATTCTGAAAATGGTGCGAGGTAACAAAAATTGACCCTCTCGGTCGGGGGTAGGGGTCCATTCGCCCCCCTTTTTGTGTACCCCTCCCTAAAATAGGCAGCGGAATATGTTTTCTGCTAAAAAAAGTGTAAAACACAGCAAAAACCTATGATTATAACTGTCTCTTCAAATAACTGTTGCAAACAGGATCTCCCAGCATAAAGTTTTTTAAATGAGTGTCATGTTAATGTGTGTGCGTGACGTAACATAAAAGTTATCTGAATTAACTGTCCCATAAGCTGATCTAAATCCGCAAAGAGATTTGACTAAGATGGAATCTAGAAATTTCACACAAAATCCTGAAATTCGATTGCTTCAATATAAATTACCTGGCAGGACACCCCACATCGGCAACTACTTCTTTTTTTCTCACAATCACACAATTACAAATGTTGGAATAATATCCTTCCTATCAAACCCTTTTTGTATAAGTTTTTCCTGTAACAAGGATCTGGGTTTGGAGACACTTAGGTACGTCTGTTTCAGCCCCATAGAATTATATAGTGCAAAAAATTTCATCATTCTTTTACTGTAAAGAATTTTTTTCCTGTTAAGCACTTCCAATTCAAACTCAACAGTAAAAATGTAGAGGTATCCCTTTAAAAAAAAAAAAAACAAGATCTCATTCATTGTCATGAGAATATTACTTATCCCAAAATTGGGTTGGGCAATCAAAATTGTCCGCCGTAGATGTATGTATACATATGTATGTAACTTCTTGTTTATTGTTTGTGTAACAAAATAATTTTCACAGGATGTACCAGGGAAAGGACGAAATATGTACTGCAATTGAAGTTGGAAATAAATAGGGTTATAGAATCCCTCAGAATTACTAAATTTGAAAAAGGCTTTGCGAAGAAGAATAATTATCAAAATTTTCTGGGAAGGAAGCTACATGTATATGCATTACTTAATACAATTTTCCCTTGCATACATGCAAACAAACATACTTACATACATGTATCTATGCAGCTAGTTAGATTTTTGAATTATGAAATGTAAGAACTACATATGTAGAGGGCCCAGCTGTTTTGCTTTTATGTGCCGCTGTCATACATGAATTACAGGGATTACCTTCTTCGCTCAATGGGCTTTTAATTTCAGAATAATTTATGGATGTAAGATGGTTGGCTGTGTTCTCTTGCATTTAAAGATCTAAATAAAGAAGGCTAAAATATTGGAGAATGAATTCTTGAAACCAATTAGAGTGAAGGTTCTTTTCAAGCCACCCTGTGATTTTATTGCCTCTAAGTTATAATCATCTAATTTTTGTACGAAAATTAAGGTTTGAATGGAATGACTTTGACGGTAGTAAAGGTACCTCCTTTATTTTTTATTTTTATTTTTTTTGCATACACTTTTTACTTAAGAGATATACATACATACATGACTGTAAATATTGAATCTGCCTTGAAGCAATTATTGTAGATGAAATAAAATGACTTAATAATCTTGTTCCCTTCATATCGTTTCGGTCTTGCATGTCATTTTTTTTGTTCCCGTTTGATATACAGCGCTGGCGAGTCAATTAGCACATCTCTATGGATTTGCAATGTATTGCCTTTTTCGATAAAATGATTCACTCATGAGTTTTTAATTGTAAAAGGTTTTGAAAGATGTGTCATTCGTATTGCTTAATTACGTCCTAAGTAAAAAATTGAGCAAAACACGACGCTTTTGTACTAGTGTTGCTTCGGCGCTTTAATTAGCCCACCCTCACATTTGAGTGATTAATCTTTTAATTATCTTATTTCTTCATTGGAATACAATTCTGGATTTTTGTTATTGTATTTACTTCATTTTTCGAATGCTATTTTCGAATTCAGAAGAGTTATAGGCAATCGAAATAGCTCTACTAAGTTCTACTAATGAAGAAAGGAGACAAATTTGGAATTTGTTCCAAAAGCAACAAAACATCAATAAAATTGCCAGCCCAATGGGCTATTCGAGGAAACAAGTGCAAAATGCTCTCAAATACTACCACCATTGAACATTTGAGAGTCACGGACAATCTAGGCCGAGAACAGCTTCTAATCGATAGGACAGTTTGATAGTCAGGTATATGCTCTGAGGGCGGCTATCGCCACTTCAGTAGAAATAGGAGGTCGAATGAAGGAAAATAATGGCGTTAACTTGAACATAATCTCCGAAGATATCAGAATCTCAAGAAACCAAAGGTTCAACAAGTTAATCGAAGAAAACGTATAGATTTAGCTGGAAACCATACATCGGTCCAAATGTCAGTCATTTTGGAATTCAGTCATCTGAACTCTGGAGTGATGAATCCAAATGTAATCTAAGTGGACCTGATGGACGAATGAACTTATGTGCGACGTCCACCAAATAAGGAACTGGCCCCTTAGTACACTAGGAAGACAGTTCAGTTTGGAGGGGGTAGCATCATGGTTTGGGGCTGCGTTAGCGTTCACTGTGTTGGAGCAATTATTGAAATAAAGGGTAGAATGAACGGTCTAATGTATATATAAAAGCATATTGGCCAACCAGCTGGAAGAATTCTCAGAAAATTTTCCACTGTCAGCATACCGCCAATGAATGTTAAAACAGGACAATCATACGGCTCGGCTAATAAGGGAATGGTTTGAGAAGTGCCAAATTTTCATAACTGGGTGGTCCCCACAAAGCCCCGATATAAGCCCGATCGATAATTTGTAGGCTATCATCAAAAGACGTATTTCGAAATTACAAAATTAGTCCTTAAGTCTAGCTGACTTGGTATTCTCAGAGTAGAGGAGATGTGCTGCCATAATCACTAAGAAAAGGTACCCAGCGAAATATTAGGTAAGTTTCTATCAGTTAAATTACGTATTATTTCTTTTTTATATCTACCCTAGATGACATCATAGGTTTGTCATTCCGTTTGTAACGAACAGAAATAATGCTGGTGGAGAAAAATGGATTGGACACCTACGCATAATACTTATTAAAAGTTATTTTGATTTTTGCAAGTCCGTCTGTCCGCCTCATGATAACTCGAAGAGTGCGTTCACTTAGAGAGCTGAAATTTTTCACACGGGCTTTTAAAAAAAAACTAAATCTAAGTTCAAAAATAGGAAAAATCGAGTAATTCCTTCGTAGGGTTGCCATACAAAAATTTCGTCTTTTACTATATATTTGGACAGTGCCTGACAACGTGTTGACTTAGAGCGCTGAAATTTCGCACACAAAATTTAAAAAAAGAAATTAAAATTTAAGTTCGAAAATGGAAAGAATCGGGCAATTTCTTCATAGGGTTGCCATCCAAAAATTTCGTTTTTCACTATATATTTAAACACTGCCTGCGAAGCTCGACGTAGAGAGCTAAAATTTTGTACACGCTGTTTTCATAATAATAGTAGATTCCTAAGGGAGGCAGGATGGATCTAGGGCGGTTTTTAAAGGTTATCCTATGAAGTCAAGGGGCCCAATGGAATCACTGGCGGTCTAAGTAAAGCAAGCTACGTACTTCTAGCTGCACTCCTCTTACTTATCCTTACCTAACCTACATAGGTTTTAACATTCCATAATGGCGGACTCTTATTTTGTTTAATCTATTCGTGCCTGGAATAACTTACCAACTGCTGCTCAACGTGTGGGCTCGATTGATAGGTTTTGGCGAATTGAGGAAGACACTTGGTAATTACTTCTTGCGCGAATTTGAAGAAATAGCGGGCAAAGTGTTAGGTGACTTTGTAATTTTTTTTTTTTTCGTGGGTGCTTTGTAGTTACCGTACTCCCATTAAAATAATTAATCATCTCCAGATAAGGGCCCAGTGAGCTGACACCACAACTAATATATTTAAACCAAGAATTTTCTGATCTAAACGAGTTTATTTCGAAAGAATAGAAGCATAGTTCAATATCAAATTATACGCATAAATACTCGGCTTCAGAACACCCTAAATTAATTGCGCAAAGGGATTAGCACAGGTCGCTGCGAAAATAAGTGCAAAACTCTGTTGTTATTCCGTTCATTCGTGTTGAATGTGGGCTGCCTTTTATCTTGACTTATATTCAAAAATCTACACAATGTCCCATCATGACCCCCATGCAGGCAGTAGCCATGTCTTACTGCTTTTTAAGGGGGCTTATAGCTATATATAGTTTTCTGTGAATAATATCAGTTCACAACAATTGCAAAATCCAAACTAGTTCCCTAGGAGGGCATTGTGCGTGTCTCAAAGAATAACCGTCGTCGAGAGAGTACTTATGTATCAACAGGCCAAAGACTTGAAAAACCAAATAAGTGCTGTGAGTGAGGCTTAAGAACTGAATAATTTCTTTTCTTTTTTTTTCTCTTTTTTTTTCGTTCTACATGTTATCTATACATGCTGAGCTGGATGAAGGCTTTTGTCTTCTCTACTGGAAATTCTGGGAGGACGACCGACAACAACGCCAATGTCAACGACAAACGATTGAAATGATACTGAACCTTTGTCCATTGTCCAGGAAACGAGTTTCATCAATAACCGACATTTTTGTTAAATTACGCATCCCAGTTCCAGTCCCGCAGGCTAGCCATAGTATAAAAGTGACATGAAATATATTTTGTTATATGCCTCTCTATGTATTCGGTTATCGCTTTAATACACAAAACTTCACTTTTCAGTTCGGGAAGATAAAATTTAAGACAAAATGCCCATCGCACAGTATTTGAAGAAGGCATCTCTCTTGATGAGCATTGAACGATGTGACAGAGACGAAAAACGACGATGTAAAAATAAGAACTGGAACCTTAGTGAAGCTCCCGCTCTTGCTGCGCAGCTATGGGGTCGTTAAAAGTTGCCACGGATTTAATGGAACCCCTCAGAAGAATATCTGGCAAGAACCCATTTGAAATTACTGATAAGGACGGGATGGGAGACTTTTGCACTGACTTAATAATTTACGGTACGGAATCAGAAGGAGTTTTTTTTTTTTTATATATTACTTAGTAGGTTTCGTCTGTTTGGAAGTGGATGATTTTTTTTTTTTTGTTTTATTAGGAAAATGTTTTTTTATTAGTTTCCTCTGCTGAGCTTCTTATAGTAAGCCTATCCTGTAAATTCATGTTTTTTGTATGCCTACTTGTCTTAGTCTCAATAATATGACTTCCTCATTTTCTTATTCTGCGCGAGTTTGTTTTTTATACAGATTATTGAAGAGGATGTGTTTTAATGGCGCCTGTTATTTAAATTTAAAGCCTTGCAGATAAATTGGATTTAATCATTTGGGAGAACTGAAATTGAATATCAGGCAGGAAAGAATTTTTGAAATGCTTTTCATAGTAATTCTTCAAATGGACCCACGCCAATATTGGCATAGCGTGTGTCGTAGGATTGAGATACCTTATTCGGCTGTGACCTAAAAGATCTTCTGTGGCTATGATTTCATAGTTAATATTGCCTGCTTGATATGCTATGATAGCAATTTCATAAACGAGCATATTTATCATAAAAGGGCAACACCGTAACCACCGCGGGATTAATACAAACCATGAAGTCAGCGATGACACTAACACATTAAAAGGTATTAGCGGGCCGGCTATAGCCATGCAGTAAGAGCTCACTCACACTGATTTTGTACACTCATCATGGAGGAAGAATTAAGATTTCATCTTAAACAGGTCCTAAAAACTAAAATTATCTCTCCCACAGAAAAATGAAGTTAAAACAAATTGCAATTAAATATGATTTCTTTCCAATGGTTTAAAAAAAAATATAGCACGTAGAACAAATTTTTGGAAATTATAGTGTTTGAATAAAATACAAGCTACTTTTATATCAAAAACTCCTGCAGTAATACAAGGCCAAAAATGTGTGTGATATCGTCCGCTAACCGGCCCGCTACTCTCTTTTGAGAGACCTATTTAATGACTTGTATATTCCGGGGGTTACGCTAACGGCTACATCCAACTAATGAGGCCAATTAGGAGTTTTAGCTCTAGTAAATGTGTGATAAACATTTTGGCTTTCTGAAGTGTTATCCGAGCATGAAAATTTTAATATTTGCAACACAGAATTACCTAATGGCGGCAGCAGCCACAAAAAAGAATGAAAGAACCTTGTAGTACATAACAACATAACTTCTCCCGTTAATTCTGTTTTGTCTACAAATTATTTCTTACGCAATCAATCTACACTCTACCTTCTAACATATATTGAGAGGGTGACGAACTTAATGGCAGTCATTTTATCTGTTCGACTAAACTAATTGGCGGGCAATTCTGGTATATTTTTATCCCCTTATAATTTACGACACGTAATGTCATTGAACTTTTTTTTTTAAACCTAGCATTGGAATGATGTACTTCCACTTGATATCTATCCATAGATCAATATAATGGTTGCTAGTTGCTACCACATTATGAAGATTCAAAAGTATTATACGACCGCTTTATGTTATAGTGTCTCCATTTTCTGTCTAATTTAGTGCCCTGTAAACTCCTGCGAATCAAGATTCAATTTTTAGTGACTAACCTGGCTTTGTACTTTGGTCAGAATATCTTGATAGAGCTCATATTAGAATTATTAGAAACTCCTTATTGGCGCCATCATTCATGTTGCGTGTATGCAATCGCGAGTGTCTGAAAGCTTTTTGGACAAATAATTTGATTACCCACTACAATTAGTAATGGGTCTGCCCGCCTAACTGATGCTGAGGTTTCTGTGAGACAGCACAATGAGTCACCTTAGCTCCATGTAAATAGCTAAATTTGTTCTGCCATATTAAATTTCTAAATTTTTACCAAACATTCGTAAGCCGTGACCCCGATAACTACCAGATATTAATTTTGAATCGAATGGTCCGATTAATGGAAAAATTCATCCATCATAAAGTAGCCACCATCTTGGTTTTTTATTTTATAAATGTGCAAAAATGTATCGTCATGCAAGATCTATTAGTGTGCCATAGCTAATAGCTCAACGGAAAATGGGTAAAAATAGCGTTACAAATATTGAACACCCGTCACATGGTTGCTTCAAAGGTTCGAGTTTGTTCCGTTTGAAGGTCGAAGGCTCGAGTTTCTTCCGGTTAGTGGCGGATCCAGGGTGGGGGGGTCGTGGGGGTCATGACCCCCCCCTAAATTTGAGAAAAAATATTTAATTAATTGAGTTATTTGAAAAAAAATTTTTTTTTTATTTTATACTTTTTTTATTTATATAATTCAACTTAAAAAAAAACTTTATTCCGAAACTTAAAAAAATAACAATTTATTTCAATGAATGCTATTGTATGCATGTGATGTATGTGTATAGGTTTTTCTCGGAATTTGGGTTTCGGACCTCAGAGAAACACTTCCCAAGCCACGAAACAGACTCCCTCGCTACCACATCAGAGCCCTAACTTAACTTAGTCCTAACTCCTGTTATATTTCGGGGCTTAGCTTAGTCGAAGGCAATCACTCTACGCCGTTTCAGGAAGCTATGATTAAGACAACTCGCACACTTTTATTTTATTTATATATATTTTTCTTTACTTTTGCTTTGTTCACAAGCTTTTTCTTTCACAAACTTCCTCTTATGGTTATTTTTACAAAACGTTTATTTTATTTTTTCTTATCGCAACTTCTATTTTCTTTACCTGTTTATAATTAGTGTTCAGCCTACCGCGGCGGACGATGGTTGAAATGAAATTTGATATTTTCATAAATATCAAACCATCGTCTTGCTATCGTGCATACATTGTTGCACCCAGAATGTATTCCGCTCGCGACAATTTGCTGAAAGGAGGCTTTTTGGTGAAGACTTGATCGTTTAAATCTTCACTGAGTAAATTTTCTGCGCCCGATATGTATGTAGGTATACATATATGTACATACATATCGTATTTTTATTTTCGACAAATCTTACTGAAGGTGGGGCTTTTTTCTATTGAAACGACTTGGGTTGAAATTTAAAACTTTTATTTGTCCCAAGTCGTTCTATGGGAAATACTTTTTGTTTTTAACTGAGGAATTTGAATCAATTGCTGATGGCAATTTCTTCGCCTTAAAGAGAGATAAGCCCCTTTTCAGGTAATTTTGGCATGTAACACTCCTAACATTCTAAAATATTTGCAGCGTTCTTATGTAAAACCACTGACATTTAAAATATGGACTGACTACGGCCATAGAAATACACTGCAGAAAGTGGGCTCATTTCTATATAGCGTTCTCTTTTGATCTAAGCACCAACTACTAATTCGCACGTCACATAGAAATGTGACCTAACTCAAAATTTGTCGTTTTTGAGTTAATTACACCATGAAAGTGGCATATTTCTATCTGATTGTTTTTGCCGCTAGATAGAGATAGTATCACTTTTCTGTTACTTAAGAACGGAGATATTCTTCATAGAACAGTGTGTCAGTGTCACTTTTTGACTTGTGACGATCTTTATAACAAACGTAAATATGTTTTCGACATTTTAAGAGTATTATTTTAAATTGTGTCACTTTTCCACAAAACAGCAATTATTTCTTACAAATTATATTATGAGTTATGACATTTTTCCACAAAGTTCAAAGTACGGAATTTAATTCTTAAAAATCGTATTTTGAGTTGTGCCACTTAAGAAAACTTGTAAAAATATTTATTTCGCAACAAAGAAAAGCGACACAACTTAAGAGGATGCGGGATTAACAGCTAACCTCGCCAACTGCGGTAACAAAATCTTAAAATTTCTTTTATATAAATCTTCAGAAATATATTTACTAACAAATTTAAGAGTTCAGACTATTTTTAGCAAACAATTACTACGTTAAGCTAGAATTAATTCTATGTACAGCTTTTCGTTTTTTCGCTCTCCTGAAAAGTTGCATTTTTTGAGTTGGTCACTTTCCTATGTAACGTGCGAACTGAGAAAGGGCTGTAAACAATAAATAAATAAGTGGGTTTGTCGAAATAAATGTTTTTAAATTAATTATTTGGGTTAATAGAAATTCGAGAGGTTTCACTTTTCAACTTTTCGCCAATGGATTTTTCAATGTTGGCACCGACGTATGAGCTATTTTTGACACAAAAAATTGTACCCGCATGAAATAGAATTATCGAGCAGTCCATATTATATATATACGAGTGTGGAAAACTAAGAAAAGTTGGGCTTGAATGACTCCTGCAGTTTGCACCCTATTCTATTAAAAAAAGTAGTTTTTGTAAAAAAAGACACATCATCCGCACCGCTTAATGCGGGCGGATTTCCTAGTTCCAAGTACTCTGCGGTGGCCGGCCATGCAAACCGGCGTTGGATGTTTTTGTTTTTTGTTTTTTTTTTTGCTCGATGATTTAATTTGTAAAATGACCCCCCCCCCCCCCCTAATTTCAATGCTAGATCCGCGCCTGCTTCCGGTGGAAGGTCGAAGCTTCTTCCAAGGCTTCGAAAATCAATAGCCCTATACGAAGTTCACCATTAAAACCTGAAGATGTTCTCTTTATAAAATAGATGGCACTATAAATTCTCCACGGATTTTACTAGGTATTTCAATGCACGACATATGATTGATAAAATTTTGACATTTTCTTTTTTTTATAACAATTTACAAATTGTTTTTGTTGGAAGGATTCAATTTGTTTTATCAAAATATAAAAATGACTTTCTTTCACATTACATAAATAATATTTTACCAGCGATTTTAATATGAAATATTTGCAGACCACGGTAAATTTTACATTGCCCAAACTCGATACTATTCTTAAAGGTAGTGCCAGAATGTCCTTCTTGTGGCTGATTGTTGTCATTACAGGCCCAAAGAAGGTGGTTTATCATCAAATATCCGTTTTGATTTTTGCGAATACAAACGATAAAAAGTTATAGCTGACAAATTTTCCCATGTTAATTCCAATTTTAAAGCACGCGGATAAAGACAACCATTTTTATTTTTGACCTGTCAAAACTGTAAAAGAAAAACATCTCCAAAAGCGACATCTTACAATAAATAGCAAAACCGCAAAACTTCAGTATAGTATATCTCGTCCGTTTTTCCACTTTTAAGAGTTCTGAGAAAACGAGTTGCTTTTCCTAATTATAAGTTGCTTCATTTTTCTTTTAACACGATTTATTCAAAGAATAACAGAAAAAAAATATTCTCAAACTTGTAGTAATGCCAAAAACTCGAAATTTATTCCATAATTTTGCGCCGATAAAACTCGTTCAATTTATTTGTGTGTTGGAAGTGTGATGTGGTGTGGTGGGTAGGGGTCATTGCCTATAATTCAAAATTTTCGTTGTACAAGTTTTGCCCTCTCCGCAGTCATTGCGCTTCCATTCTTTTTGATAAAACGGGGTTACCATGGACGTTACTCAAATTTATGGTGGCAATTTCGAAACATTAGAGAAAAGCACTCTTGTAGCGCTTTACACAATCCACAACATATCTGAGAGGAAGTGAATTACGTTATTATTTATCACTCACTTTATATTATAGGGCTGGCGCTGCTGTAACGGCAGCGGATGTAAAAAAAAAAAATGAAGAAAAAACCATTGCAAAAACGTACTGAGACCAGGATATTATATGTACATGGGTATAAGGCATAGCATAAGAGTTCAGTGATATGTACAAGGATTGCCCTTTATTTATGCCTAAAATAAAATTCAGGCACACACCAGATTTCATTTTGCGATTGCATATACAAAAGCCTGAAGCCACTGTCTGGCATCCATCCATCCATCCATCCTGTTTCGTTATGATTCCCTCAAAGTTTTTCGGTCGTTTGTTATTAATGCATGGGGGCTGATAAAGTTTGTTTTTTTTTCGTTCGTTTTACCGTTTTTCTGTTACTTTATTTATTCCTTTTTATTTTTATTTTTTTAAATTGATGGTAGCTCCTTTCAATTCAAAAAAATCTCATGTAGGTATATGGCACAATATGATTGTATGCACGCTTATATCGCTGTTCTTTTTACATGCTAAAACGAAAAAAAATAAGTTTTCTCCTTTGTTGTCTTTTCAGTTGATGCTTACAAAGGACTAAAGGAGCAACACTGTGATGTGAATGAGGGCATGTGTGTTCTTAAAGGAAGGAATACTTGTGACTTCCTGGCAAAAGACGGGCAAAACGTATGAAAAAACTTAACCGGGTCAAGTACGATATCCATAAGATGAGTTGGAAAAAGTACATAAATTCTGAGAGGAGGAAAACATCCTGCAGGCGTAAAACATTTTAGAAATGGTTATCCTTTGAACTTTTCAAGGGAAGTGACGGTTACTGTTTGTCGTATGTAAGTACATATATAAGCTTAAGTGAAAGGCGTTTTCATTTTAAATAGGCTGTGTATTTTATAATGTTTAGCTAGGTCAATGTATTTGTAACAAAAAAGAAATATGAAGAGAAAAAAGTTTATCCACATGATCCGGCATGAGGAACCGAAAGAGACTCTATAATATTAGGAGAGCATGAGATATTTTCAAATGTGAACAAATCGTTTTGAAATTGATATTTGTTTAACCCTAAAATCTACACTAAGTTACAAATGTACCTTTGCTGAGAAGACAATTGCAACTTGAAGTTGGAATATTTGTCCCAACAAGTACAAATTCCATGATAGCCTCAAATATATCTTTTACAGGATTTTGATGTTGAAAACAGAAAGATGTTGTCTACGTAGCCATATGTACTTGCATGCCAGAATAGATATGTATACTAAAGGTACAATTGTACCTAAGTATATTCAGGAGCCTCATTATGGAAGCAGAAGCGTTATTCATGCATACCTCGAACGTATCACAGAATAAAGAACTAAGAAATAAACAAAAATAATCTTGAATCCTCATAAATATTTTTCTTTTCAGACTATCGACTCGATCGAGATGTAGAAATCATTTCTTGAGAATATTATTAGGGTTCAAGATGGGTTACTAATTTTTATTTCCTAGTTCCATATTAGTCAAATATGTAGGTAAGTACTAGCGCACTCAAAGATTTTTCTCAAATTGCCAGATTTACCTATAACTCGGAGCATGAAATCCTAAGTTCTGGTATGAAAATCATCTCGGATACCATATAGAGATTGCTAGTGCTTTTTATGTCATTTGCGTTTTAAGTTTTGAATACTAAGGAAGATTACGACCGAAAAAAAAAGCTCTCAGGAGATCTGTTTTCAAAAGCTCAGAGTTAGAAATAAAAGCAGTGGGGAGAAGTTTTTTAAATTTATTCAATTTACAATTCAAAGTGGAATCTAACTTTACATTCAATCAAAGAAAATAAAAATTGCGCAAAGTATCCAGGATCCCGATGGTAAAACAAACATAACAATCTTCCTTTCGTGTTATCTACCTTCTTTCCTATTATATTTCCTGTATAAAATCTCACACATTTACATTCTTAGGTATATCAACCATAGGGCCCAGGTATGGTGTAGATTCTAGGGTTGAACTAATACAACCAAATCTCCAATGCCAGAAACCAAACCTCACCCATTGTACTGCCTCAATTTGTAAACTCAATGTAATATGTAGTTTTTCTGTCCTCCTGATGACCAGTCCTTCAGATGAATAGTAGCAAAAAAGTAGATCCTTGAAGTGTTATACTGCATCGAGCGAAATATGATCAAACAAATTTAAATGATTTAATTCACGTCAGAGCAGAAATCGGTTACATGTCCTCGTAATTTACTAAAACAATAGAAAAACTTATCTTAATAAAAATTAATCCAAGACACGGACGTTATATAGGCTTGGTTTGATTTTCCGTTGCAATATCGAATGTCAGAACCCGATCGGAACCCTAGAAGACGACATCATCAATGATTGCTACCATAAGGCTAGCCATCTATATGTCAATTGGGACACCTGTTGTATTGCGAGACAATTATGGGGTGTTTACAATAGGAACAAAACTTTGGAGCTCTTTAGGGGCAGCAGAACGAACATTCAGAAACTAGTAGGGTGATAACGGGAACTGGGACCATAGGCCACCATTCTAGAAGACTCGGTCTAACGACCGCAAGCTTTATATGAGCTATGAACTATGCAAAGATGGGACTTTAGGAGTCGTTCGAAGTTGCCGAGCGTGTTAGCTATCTGGAAATGATAGGGCAACGAGTTCCAGATTCTAGTCAGTTGAACAATGTAAGATCCTTCGAATATGGAATTTTGGAACTGTGGAAGTAGCGTTTTATGGAATTTAAGGATTGAAATAATGTACTCGAATAGACCGGTTGTTAAGTGCGAAGCAACTTAAATAGGAAAACTAAAACTCTTCTTCAAATATATATCAAGCGAGCAGCCCAGCAGGGTGAAATTAAGGTGAGATATATGGTCGAACCGCCTCAGTCCAAAAATAAATCTAGTACAATAATTAAAACCGATATTCAATTTCCTTGAACAGTACGAGTGTCGAGCTTGGGAAAGACAAGAGAGGCGCGAGTGAAGTGTCGCAGAATGAGGACCTAACAAGATGATAACGGAGCTTAGGTGATAGTAAATTAGTACACAGCCAAAGACGGCGGAGAGTGCCACATATTTTTGTTATATTTGAGTTGACGAGGTCACAACATCGAATGCTAGAATTTAAAATCACGACAAGATTATGAACTCGATCCTCATATGGTAAGGGACAACCTAATAAAATGGTAGGAAACGTTGTAAGATCAATAGGCGAACAACACAATCCTCAATCAAACCTATAGGGCAAATTGCACATCATTGGCATATATGTGAATGTTGACGTCGCGAATTTGCTCGGACAAATTATTGAGGCGGAACAGTAAAGGGCCCAGAATGGAGCTCTGTGGGACCCGACAAGATAAGGGGAACAAGGTGGATTAATTATTTTGCCCCAGAATAACCCTTTGCTATCGAACGTAAAGAAATTCTTTTGTTAAGAAGGTGGCTCGGTTCGAAAAATCGAAATTGCAGGACATTGGCTCTATTGGACTATGGCAGACACTATCAAATGCCTTGAAGAAATCCAGACCCGTAATAATTGATACTTTCCGCTTATCAAAAGCTGAACGGATATCGGTTGTAATCTTCATGAGAGCACCTTCATAACTAAGTTTAGGTTGAAATCCAGACTGCCATCAACTAGGAAGATGATTATGGAGCATAAACTGTTGAACCTGCCAAACACAACAGCTTCTCGAGGAGCACTTTATGGAGGAAACAAAGTAGACTGATAGACCTGAAGTCGGCTCAATTATCTACTGCCGCTTTCTTGCGGATAGGGATCATATGAACAATTTTCCAGGTCTTCGGAAACAACTGACCTAGTGATGCAGGAATTGAAAATATGAAAAAAAGAGGGCCGACAATAAGCGGTGGGATTAATTTCACTAATAGCGGAGACATGTTGTCAGGGCCAATGGCATGCGATTTAATAGAGAATATAGCCTTTAGTCCCTCCATCTGACCTGAGTGAGACATTTAAACTTTCTAAGGAGGACAGATTACAGGCTTGCAAATTATCATTCGTTACCAAAAAAATTTTTAAGCTCACTCGGGCTCAGGTTGTACTTAAGAGCCTTTTTTCCATATACGGAAGCCTTTCGCAGATTACGCCAACGTTAGTATTTTTGAGCATTTAGATCGAATTTCCATTTAAAATACGTTCGCTTAGCTACCCGAATTTTAAGATTAACTTTATTCCTTAATAACGTGTATTACTTATAGATTTGCCTGGCTTACAACTCGTTTTGGTTAATGTCTATTTGCACAGAATTACAGCTCTTATTATTCCTTATGTATTTGTACACTTGCTACCGGTTATATTTATGTCGCTTTGTCGTACTGAATTGCTTCCGTCTTCATGAGAACTTTTTTTGATACACTTATTAGCTATATGATATTAAAGGTAGGATTGTAGCCTCGCTTGTTTGAGTACCATTTGTGGATGTCGGGTTTTCTGAACTTTTTGAATGTTTCTAATTCAATGGCAATGTGATGCATTATCTGAAACCAGAACGAAAATCCATATAGCTCTTTTATATGTATGAGTTGCTTTGACCTTTCGCGTTAATGAGTGGTCTCAATACCGCTGTGGTAGCTTTAGCTTTCTTTAGTATCTTCCTGGCATATGGCTTAAAACGGAGAATATTATGGAACTTAATTCCCAAGTACTTAATTACTTCTTTCAGGGGTATTTACTTATTATTTAAGTACTCTTAACGAGAGAGATTTACTATCTCTTACTGCAGAGTTGTCTCACTTGTATTCAGGGGCGGATCCAGGATTTTTCTGAGGAGGGGCTCATATATGGTTTAAAAACGGTATAGCCTGAAAATATGTCAAAGTTCCAAGATACTCGCCACCACTCGCAAATATCAAGTGCACAAAATTTATCATTTAAAAGATCCAGGTCGAACAGATAAGCTACCACTCTCAAAGAAGAAAGTTGCTCAACGTTCAACTTTTGCCACTCTCGAAAGTCCAACGAGGTGTTAAATTATTTATTTTGTTTTGGTTTGTAAATGGTGGAAATGTAAAGCTACCGTATCAGCCATTTCGATTAGTAAAAATAGCGAAAAACATTTTATTAAAATTCACGAAATCATCATAAATTGTAATTTTGCAAATACACGAATTAAAATGCTACGTACTTTGCGTCTATTTAAAATAGCAGTCACAGAACAGATGGAATACAGACCTTGTAAGTATATAACTTCATGGAAAAGTTAAGAAAGTTTGACTAATAAGCCAAACTCTATCCTATGATGCAAAGCACAGGATATAGGGAAACGAGCGAAAGGCATCAATAATTGCGTCGGCGTGAGTCGATCAGACAAGTTATTGCTAAATCTCCAATGAGCTTGAAGGCTCTAAAAGTTAAACCTGTGCGACCAGCACCGGCTCAGATATGGGAGGAGCACTAGATTAGATAGGATGAAATATTTCTTATACATTTTCAGAAATCCAAGTCATTGCGATGCTTCTTTGGTAACAGAAAAGATGTGATCTGTCCAGCTTAATTTACAGGAAATATTAATATCAGTGCTCCATCAAAATAAATCCGAGGGTTAAAGTTATGATTTTGTATTAAAGACACGAGACACCTTTGGGACTTATATGCCTTAAATTCGACACGATTCGCTTTACATTAGGCGATTATATCATCAAGGTCATTAATCAATGTTCTAATCATGCAAACTCAATTGACAGATGTGGCATTACCTCTGGAGTCGCTAAGAGTGTTAAAGTAGTAAGCGAAGGTAAAGGGTACTGTGGCAGGCAAAACTATGGATAGGCTTAAAAGTAAGGAAAATTAGATCATTAAAGAAAATTAAGAAGAGGGATGGAGAGATAATAGAGCCCTGAGGTACACCGGCATTTATAGCATGAGGTTCTGGTGAAACACTATCTAGTACAACCGGTATTAGACGATCAGATAAAACGCTCTCAATCTATAATAAAAGAAGAGGGAGAGACCAGATGCTTTAAGTTTAACTAAAAGGGCTGAACGACAGACTCTATCAAAGACATTTGAAATATCTAGGGTAACGATTTTGGACCACAACAATTGTGGGAACTAGCGTTCCAACCTTCCCTAAGAAAAGTCAGCAAATCTCCAGATGAGCGTCCAGTCCGGAAGCCATATCAGCGATCATTGATGAGTTCTTTGGTTTCTAGATACTTAATTAATTTGGAGTTAATAAAAGATTCAAAAAGCTTTGAAAGAATCGAAATGATTGCAGTATTAGTCGAAAATTTGAGGGATGGCTACCTTCTTCTTTTTTGGGAATAGGTTGAACGTGGGCTAGTTTCCAACCAATTGGACATGTTCTTGTCGAATAAGACAAGTAGAATAGTTTGCACAGAGATTTAGCCAAGGATGAGGCACAGCTTTTATTTAACAGGGGTGAGAAACCATCAGGACTTTCGGCTTTAGAGACGCTTATCCACATAAGGATCTTCAACACACCTCTCCTACGGATGTGTATTGGTTCTTTTATTCATCCACACGGGAGATACAAAATAGGCGCCTGTGAAGTGAATAGAAAACGAGAATTTGAGGCGAATCTACCAACCAAAATATTAGCTTTATCCAGGGAGTCAACAACCACTTCAACATTGTTAAGTAGTGAAGCTATAGAGGAATTGGTGAAGTTGTTCCTGATGGTTTTGAACAGGAACCAAAAGCCTTTGCTATCCCTGATTCCAAGATACTTAGTCTAAAATTTCTGTTCAAAAGACATTTTTTTCTTCGGATAATGGACTTGAAAGGGTTCGGTGCAGTCTTGTCTTGTCTTGTTTCAATTCTGAACATGAATAAAATTGATACGCGCGAAAAGCAGACTCGTTCGTTCTTATTACTTGGTTGAAGTTATCGTTAAAGCAAAAGCAACTTTGCTGTTGTTGAGAAGACCTGCTGTTGGAATAAGGAGTGTATTCATGTATGCTAAGACTTAAAATCTCACTAAGTTCTAATGTGCATTCATCAACATCGCTCGAAGCAAAACAGATCGACCACTCAATTTCTCTTAGATATTGACTGAAAATTTTAACCGTGTGAGCTAAGTATTCTAGTAAAACTATTGCATTTTACGAAATAAAAACAAATATTCCAAAATGAATCATTTGCCTTAAATGCAATAACTCACTACACAAATATACATGATTTGCTTGCCGTTGTGTAGTTTCGCTGAATTTCTTCAATTACAGTTGTAATTGTTTTACAACGAAGACTCATTAATTGGCAGCTTTTTTCAATTAAAATAAACCTTCCCTCCGGACAAGCTCTGTCCTGCTTCAAACACCCCGAGAAAGGCCACGCACATGAACATACATGAATTTTATATGGTATCAGCACTTCCTGTTTCCTCTACAGGATTTAACAGCCACGACTTAAAGTGAAGCGAGGACTGAGCCGCTAGCCATAAGGGCTGCATTCTTATCAAATTGAACGCTTCAAAAAATTTTTGATTTTTTTAACAAAAAGAGCAGTAGAATAGATTGTGTGAGGAAAACTTCAGAACATCTATTGCAATTTTTGTTTTATTGGTCTTCAGGGAGGGGCGCGGTTGCCGCTGGATCCGCAGCTGCTTGCTTACGAAAACAGATGAGTCCGCTGTTTTGCTCGTTTATTTTGAAGCTCGAATTATTGTAATATTTGATCAGCTCAGCTCTCTCTGCTAGAATTAGTGTGTCGTCAGCATTTAGTATGGCTGCTGGTCTATCTGTTGTGAAATTTCTAAGTTGTGAAATCGTATATGAAAATGTTGAAAAGTTTTGGATCTAGTATTGATCCCTGCGGAACCCCTGAGCTAATTTGAATTATATTCGAAGTCTGCTGTAAAATGAAAATTGAGGTAAGTCTATTAATCAAAAAACTTTCTATTTATTTGGTGATCTCCTGTGGGCACCCTTTTACCGCAGAGGAACATGCTAGTTATAAAATGATTGGAATTGAAAGAAGTGTAATGTCTACTGTACGACGCAACGAGGCTACCTATCAGTAATGAAGCCAGGATTTGGTTGGTCGGGGGGGGGGGGGGGGGGGCATAGGTATCTCAAGTTCAAAGAAGTCGGGAGAATAGGGTTCTAAAGTCGCGTCCGGCGCCCATCTGAGCACTTAAGAACTGCTATTGTATATAAAGGTTTTATTTTATTTTATCGGATTTTGTAATAATATACCGATTACATTTAATGAATAATTAAAGTAAATTATGTTAAAAAAGACCGATCCCGTTCGTCAGCCCCCCCCCCCCCCCCTTCACCCGGTGCCCTCCTGCACTAAATTGACAGTTCGATAAGACCATATTCGCGTGCATACTTGCTAATTTCTATGCCATGGAATTAACTCACATTTCTTTCTTAAATTCCATAAATACAAATTATAAATCAACACTCTGACCTTCGCCTTCTTTTCTCTTTCATTCATTCTATTCCTTTCCGAAGTCATCACTTCTACTTAACATAAATAATTAAAAAAATTACCATATATACATACCTACTTATCTACAATTGTACATTATGTACTCTTACGGCCACTTCATAAGTGACAAAATTATGCAAAATGCATGTCACGTCTCCCGGGCAAAAATCTTTCTCTAAAATGAGTACAAGAACTACAGCAAACACGGTAAGTTTTAGCCAAGCATATGCATGCATATGGTATAAAGAAGGTACACCACACATAGGTGGAGAGAATTATATAAACAAAAAAAAACAAAAAAAAAAACGGTGGGAGGAGACAATTTATTACACTCAGAAGAGGCATTCAATTGCACGTTTTTATCATTTTCTTTTCATTTCCTGGCTCAGGCTCTGCTGAATATTTAGCTACTGTTTTTACTACACTACCCTACCCGGTATCTGTTCCGTTCTGCACACCCGATCCTGGTGAGTATTATAAACACTTCAACCAAGTGTTACCGACAAACCCACGCTGTCTGTGAACTGTAATGCAAATGGTGCAATAGCGCAGTTACATATACGATGTAAAATGGCTGAGTTGATTTCGGCGACCAATAGTAGCCTTTGAGAGTAAGAGAGCAATGTATTTACTATGCTAGCTAGATACATATGCATACAGTTGAATTGAGGAGAATGAGATCATATTAAATCTAACTCTCTTCTCTACACTTTTCCAGCCTGCTTGCTGTAATTTGCAAGGCAATGCAATTCTTGCTGCCTTTTGTTTATGTTGGTATTGAAATTGGAGAGAGAAAGAGAGAATTCTTTTATTTCATAATGCATTTCTTGTGTTGTTCTGCCTCTGCTAATATTTCAGCGCAAACCTATCTCCCCTAGTTTAGCTTTTGGTATTGGTTGCAAGCAAATTGAGAATGAATATTTGAGTTCTCCTCTGAGAGAGGGCATATTCAGCTATCTGAATAAAGTAGTGATTTATGCAATTATTATACATACACGATTCACCGCCCCCTATAAACGCAATATTTCCAGCACTGTTGTGTGTGTTTTGTTTGACCCTGTGCCTGATTATCATTATGTGAAATGAATGGTTGACAACGGACGAGGTTGACGTAATATCCTTTCGCAAATAAAAGCATAGAAGGATACCTGTCCAGAATACACGATCTTTGCGCTGTCAAAATGTTTAATATTTCACATTTGATTTAAGCCGACCGGTATCAAAGGTTCAAGGTGCGTCGCTTAATCGTTTTACTTAATCGTGCGCCATAATTGTCCAATTTTGTAAACCCCTTTCTGCTCATAATTTTCATAAAGAGCTTAATGAATGCAATCTCACCCCTCCCACCCCACCATCTATGACGGAACTTCGAAATCGAATAACCTGAAACAAGCCAAACTCATAATTAATCGCTGAATCAGCTCCATCTAATTCAGCCAATGCTTTTTGTTTTAAATTTACTCTTTGATTGATGCTGCTGACTGGATGCTGCATTGACTTCTCAGAGAAAAGAGAATTTGCACAAAAATTAGGATTCGCTCGCATTCGCATGCCTCCGCCATCTCACTCTGAACTCATTTTACATCCAACAACACAACAACAACAACAACAACACACACACAAGTCAAGGCAAGGCCGTATTGCCTAAGAAGAAGGAAGGAAATAAAATGTTCTCCTCCGCCTTCTTGTACCCCCCGAGAAAAACAAATCCGAACAAGTTTTAAGTTGAAACAGCTGATTCACTCGAATAACTTCCTTTCCGGTTGACTTGGCTTACATTGCCGTTGTTGAGAGATTGATTGCTTTCATTGCTTTTTCTGCCGTCACACCGCTCTGCTGCTGGTGTGGTAGTGGTGTGACTGGCTGGCTGGGTCGTCCTGGGTTTCGGCGGGCCTACTGGGCCGGTGTGGTGTATTGCTAGATCCGCCAGAGCTAGATTGCTCTTAGGTTGGTTGGAGACTTGGAGGTTCTAACCAGTGTTGGTAGATTGAGGGAATTCTCCCATATTATGGGAATTTTCACCCTCAAAAAATTGTAAAAGGGAAAAGGGAATAATCGTGTCTCCTACAACAAAATCGTGGGAAAAATTATACACAAAAATATTGTCTTAAATTTTACACAAAAAATTAAGTTTTTCTGAATAATTAGACAAAATTGAGCATGGAATATTATTAAAATATAAAAAATTGAGACAATGCTACATTTTTCTTGAAATATCACGTTTAAAACCATGAATTAAAATATCAAGCACTTATGAAATAAAAGCTTTGAGAACTTTAATGGGTATAAGCGACGAGACGAGAAAACATCGATTTTGAAAGAAGTACAATTTAAGCGCTTTCGGGATATAATTTGGAACTCTATCCAGAAAAATTAGTAAGTAACTCAAGAGCTTCTATAGCCGTCACTTGGAAGTTCTATAGAAGATTAGTCTATTGTAGCACTTCTTCGGAAGCATGCACCGCTGCCTTTCTCTATACCAATGTCCTTGCCTCATAGGGATGCTTATGGTTGCAAGCGCCCTATTACAGTTCTCGGGAAGCAGTATTGAAGGTCTCTTATGAGATTAAGGAAGAAGCACTGCGATGATTATTCAAAATAAAGCTTTTTAAAAGTAATCTTCAAAAATCTTATTTGCCCATCATAGCATAGCTCCAGCAGTGCTTCTTAGAACAGTGGAATGCTTGCCTTTGCGTAGTAAAAAAGTAATGAACTGGGATAGAGAAGGGAAGCGCTGCAAGATTCTAGGAACGTATTTCAGAAAGTTTTTTAGAGCACTATTTTTCCCAGAATATGTACTACATATAATTAATATAATGTAATGAAGAATAATAACACGAACATACTTTTATAGAGGAAGAAGGCTTTCTCATGAGTGAGCTTTTTGCTTAACTGTTAGATGTGTAGTTTATTTGAAATTGTAATCAGTAAAAATGAATTTTTTTTGAAATATCACTCTAGTTGTTCCTTGTAGTGTGTTTCTATGGGTTTTCGTCCCAGGGAAAAATGTGGGAAATTGCATCATAACCTGTGGGAAAAGTGCACGGAAACTCCCATTTTGGAGGGAATTTTCATCACAACCACCTACCAACACTGGTTCTAACTACTGTGCATCGCAACGCTATAGCTTTACATCCATACGTGCATACATACATTATTATATATACCTCGTTGCATATACTTATGGTTTCGATATTGCGGTGTGCGGTGGGCGCGGTACATTTATGTATGTACACTCACTGTCGCGTCGCTGTGCGATGATCTGTTTCATTTTCATAGCTAAATTTGCCATTTTTGTACCGCGAGACGATGAAGATGCTCGGGGCAAGTTTTTTAGTCCATAAGAGCGGCGCTCCAAATGGTTGTGTGCACTTTTTTTTTTTTTTTTTAAGTCAAACTGAAATGAAATTGCGTTTTTTAGCGATCAATGAAATTTTCAAATTAAACGGGATATCGACATCATGGGCGACAAGTTTTGGTCTTAGATGTGCATCATATCGGGGCTGTCGTGTCGCTCTGGTCTGGTTCTATTCAATTTCGTGAAGTAATGCGCCTTGTTAGGGGAGAGAGCGCTCTTCATGTTTTTTAGTGTCGTGTCCTTTTTGTTTGAATTCTGGGTGCGGATCTAACGATTTCAGGTTATAATTAGATTGCGACTTGATAATGCTTCTTTGCCTGGCCTGGGACTTATTTGAACGGATTAGGTGTATTTATACGATGTTTACACGATGATATGTAGGTATGCATGAATGTATGTAGGTATGTAGCTTGAAAAGAGATTAAAGATAAAAGCTTTTATTTATATCATGTGGAATGTGTATCCGGTGTATGTATGTAGGTATGTAGGGAGCCTACCCTTCTTATTATGCTATTTTCAGAGAAATTGAGTTTGATAAGAGTAAGCAAAAGTTTAGGCTAGGTTTGATTACCTACATATACAACAACGGCAAATATTGACTTCAATGTTTGATTTTTGCGATTAAGTTTCTGGTCGTACATATATCGGTACATAAATACTGGTAATATAGGTAGGACCTGTCACACTGACATATAAATAACTGGTTAGTTTTTTCCTACATAAAGACATCAACACATACCAAATTTCCATCAGATTGATTTTTATATAAATATGGCAGACAGAGGTTGAATGGGATGAATTCAGAAATATTAGGCTGAACGAAAATGGACATAAAGTTACTTAAGTAAGGCGAAGGCGATAGATACCTACCCAAAATAACTTTAAAGCGAGAAACCCAGTGCTAACTTTTCTAACCAACCTCGACCTCAGTATAATTTGAAGAACCTCTACCCCAGGCGCGTATACAGACCTATTGATGGGGGGGGGGGGGGGGCACAACTAAAATGTTCGAGAGGATTTCGGAAGAAGTTACTTTTAAAATTTTGTAAAATGTATGATTGCCAACGCTCATAATATCTTTAGCGACCAAGACCAGCCGAGGTACCTGAATCAATAGGTCTGTTTGATGAAAACCCCGGGTAAACCTACGGCTACACCCTAGACCGGGCTAGACTATCATGTTTTTTGAAAGACCTGGATTACCCCAAGTTTACACTAAAAGTTTCTCGGGGTAATGATTTGGCAGTTGTCAATTGAGAACTGTCACTTGCAATTTGTTGCTGATTGGGACATATAAATTACTTCTTGAGTAGAAATAAACAAAAATTAGAAGAAAAGAAATAGGTAAATAGCTAGAGCACATTTTATTTGTCTTCACCCATTTTATAAATAACTTTTTACAATTAATTATACTCAGGAGAGCTGTCAGAGAAATGTCATTACATTAGGTTTACCCGGTATTTTAAAAACTTGTTCGATGAGTGCACAAAACCCCGGGTAAGTTTGTGAAAAATTGTAGGGGAAAACTTACACAGTGTTTTACACGGTGTTTTCATCGAACAATCCTAATAATTGTAAAATTATTCGAAGAAAACTGAATGCTTGTGTCCTTGTGTCCGAAAGAGTAAGCCATAAGAATCAATCCACCAATTCTATTGGTCCGTTGTCGGTGAATAGTTACTAATTCAAATTCTTAAGAATAATTGGCAAGTAAATTTCTAAGAAAAATTTAATGCTTTCCTACATACAATCGTAAAAATTTTGAACAACTCAGACTTGAATCAATATCGTTATGAAAAATTAACGGGTCAATATTCGTTGATTGCATGGAATGGCACTAAGGTTCTTCTACTGAAAGAACCCTTGAACAAAATTTTTTAAGTCACTTTGTTTTCTCCTGTTGTGAAATTCCCACCAAGCAGTGTTGGGAGATTGAGGGAATTCTCCCATATTGTGGGAATTTTCACCTTCAAAAAATTTAAAAAAGGAATACTCGCGTCTTCTCGAACAAAATTGTGTGAAAAATTATACCTCCAAAGTAAAGGGTTTTCCAATAAGAGGAGTTATTTTGATATTCAAGGAAAAATGCCATTTTTTTAGATAAATGATCGGATCCTTTTTTCATTACAAAGAAGAAGGTATGCCGTTAATAATGGAAAATAACATCAGCCAAATGACCACCACGACCACGCCTACAGGACCATATCCTTTTCATGAAATTTTCCATAACCAAATCGCAAAGTGGCTGCCCTATGTCCTCGATAGCCTCACAAATTCCATCTTTGAGGTCTTGAATCAACGCTGGGCTGTTGGCGTAGACCTTCTCTTTCACGTGGTCCCAAAGGAAGAAGTCGCAAGGTGTTAAGTCACAAGATCTCGGTGGCCAATTGTGATCACCTCTTCGAGAGATAACACGGCCAGGAAACTTTTCCCGTAAAAGATCAATGGTTTCGTTGCTGGTATGGCACGTAGCGCCGTCTTGTTGAAAGTAAACGTTGTCCAGATCAATACCATCCAATTCCGGCCATAAAAAATCATTAATCATCTGTCGATAGCGCAATCCATTCACCGTAACTGTTGCTCCAGCCTCATTTTCGAAAAAGTCAGGTCCAATGACCCCGCGGGACCATAAACCGCACCAAACAGTCACACGTTGAGGATAGAGAGGCTTTTCAACAGTAACTCTTGGGTTTTCCGAGCCCCAGATGCGACAATTTTGCTTGTTGACGAAGCCATCGAGGTGGAAATGGGCCTCATCACTCAAGATGAGTTTTCGATGGAATTCCGGATCATTTTCATGCATTTCAAGGACCCAATCAGCAAAGACTCGACGTTGTTGATGATCGGCCGGCTTGAGTTCTTGTGTTAACTGAACTTTATAAGCCTTAAGACCCAAATCTTTATGCAAAATACGGTGTAATGACGTTTGTGGAATGCCTAATTCCAAAGAACGACGAGGAATGGACAAACCTGGGTTTTCTTCAACACTTTCGGCTACAGCAGCAATATTCTCGGCTGTTCTTGAGCGACGTGCACTGGTTTTATTCTTCACATCACTAACTTGTCCCGACAGCTCGAATTTTTCTACCAATTTCTGTATTGCGGTCCGACAAGGTGCTTCACGACGACCCAAAAATGTTCGAGTTTTACGAACCGTCTCTACCACATTTTCACTATTTTTATACGCTAGATGAAATCTAAAGGGTAGGTTTACTAAGTTTGTCATTCCGTTTGTTGTAACACCTCGAAATAATGATGGTAGAGCAAAATGGATTGGACACCCATTCATAATATTAAAAGTTTTTTCGATTTTTGCATGTCCGCCCGTCCGTCCGTCCGTCCGTCCGTCCGTCTGTCCGTCCGTCCGTCCGTCCATCCGTCTGTGCGCACGATAACTCGAGAACGCGTATACTTAAAGAGCTGAAATTTTGTACACGGACTTTAAAAAAAAATGTAAAATTAAGTTCGAAAATGAGACAAATCGGGCAACTCCTTCGTGGGGTTGCCATATAAAAATTTCGTTTTCCGCTACATATTTGGACACTGCCTGAGAACACATCAAAAATGGACTAAATCGGGCAACTCCTTCTTGGTGTTGCCATATAAAAATTTCTGTTTTTTACGTATACTTTGAAAACGATCAGTCCAAGACATTTTTATTGTACTAAGAACTTCTGCAGAATACGAAATCCTATAAAATTGGTTATTACCATTTTTTCTGTGCGACAAACTGTTCTAGAAATATATGCGAAAAACAACTTCAAAATCAATACTTGAATAGATCGGTGACCATACGAAATTTAATACGGGCATTCATCTAGGGTATCATCAGAATTGGTCTTAGACCAATTCTAGCTTTTTTACTTGTTATAGTGAATTTTAATAATTTCAATGCGTTGTTGAATCGTGTATCGTTCCATTTTTATTAATGGCGTTGTTTGTACTTGTCAAATGTCAAAAAGTGACAGCTCCAAAAGTGACATCTACCGAAATAGCGGGCTAATTAAAATAACACCTCTTATTGGAAAACCCTTTACAAAAATATTATCTTAAATTCTACACAAACAATTGATTTTTTCTGCATAATTAAGATAGTATTAATTGAGCATGGCATATTAATAAAATATAAAAAAAATTCAGAGAATTGAAACGAAGAACCAGCGCTTCTGAAAGAAAACAGAATTTAAGCTCTTACTTATAGGCATCAGTTGGAAGGCCTTTAGAAATATATTCACTGATCTATTCAGAAAAATTAGCAAAGGCGCAAGTAAGCAACTCAAGAGCCTCTATAGCAATCACTTGGAAGCTCTATAACAGATTATTCGATGAGTGCCAGCAGAAGTGTACCAAAGGCTGATTTCATTTAATTTTCCACGAATTTTTCAACAATAGTGCAACTATGCGAAGTAACGCATTATTGAAGCATTTCTTCGGAAGCATACATCTCTGTCTTTCTCCACCTAAGATCCTTTCCTCATAGGCATTCTTCCAGTTTCAAGCGCTTTCTAGTATTCTCGGGAAGCAGTCTTGAAGCACTGCGATGATTATTCAAAAAGCTGATTAAAGCTTTTCAATAAACTTCTTCACCCATCATTTCACATACCTTGTCGAGTGCTCCTTTGAAACAGCAGTGAAATGCTTTCTCTACGGATATGCCTAGTAAAAAAGCAATGAGCTGGGATATAGAAGAGAAGCGCTGCAAACTCCACGTTGGTTTTTATAGCGCTCTTTTTACCAATGGAAACATCTAGAATACTTCAGATAATTAACACAATTTAATGAAGAATACGAATAACACGACACGAATGTACTTTTATAGAGGAAGAAGGATTTCTTATGACTGAGATTTTTGCTTAAGGGTTAGGTATGCATTTTATTTGAAATTGTTATCAATAAAAATTAATATGTTTTGAAAAATTACTTTAGTTGTTCCTTCTAGTATATTTCGTATGGCTTTTAGTCCTAGGGAAAAAATGTGGGAAATTGCATCATGATCTGTGGGAAAAGTACCGAGAAATTCCCATTTTGGATGGCATTTTCACCATAATCTCCTTCCAAAACTGCGGCACCAAGTTGTCCTATCATCGATTTTATGTCGGAAAATCAGATAGGTAAAAAAAAAAAAATGTATGAACGCTGACCAATTTCTTAGAAACAATAGATGAGTTTTTTTTTCGCATAATGGGGTCCGGGTCAGGATCAGAAGTGATTTCCGTGTTAAATTATTTCGATAGAACACTATGATTTAAAATATTTTTGCCAAAATACATATTTTCAATCACATTGCATTCGAATAATGAAAAATGTAGATAAAAAAGTGTTAAATTTTGAACCTAGAGCCCATATGGATCAATGTTTGACATAAGAATTATTAAAAAACAATTGCATTTTGCTAAAAATATTTTAAATCATAGTGCCCTATCGAAATAGTTTAATGCGGAAATTACTTCTTATCTGGATCCGGACCTGGACCCATATGCAAAAAAAAATTCAGCTAATAATACTTTTAAAACTCGAAATTGTGTGTACAAGTAATCGACGCAACAAAAATATAAAAGCATCATAATAACCGGGTTGCTAAGCATTATAAGCATTACATGCCTTTTTCTAAACTATCAAACACTCAAATAAATAATGTATTCAAAAATTACTTATCATTCCTGCGATAGGTGATGACCCTTCGACACTATATAAAAACACAAGAAATTTCTAAAAATTCGTACACGTTTCAAAGCCGAAGAGCTACGAGCGAATGACTAATAGGTCTAATCTATGTCGAGAGCTACACACTACAAGCTACACGAAGCTCTATTTCAGCTCTCATGAAGCGGAATCTGATACAATGAGCATTACAAGCTTCACATTCGCACTGACAACTTAACATGAATAAAGTGAAATTTTCTTTGAGAGTTTTTCATTTGTAGCTTGAAGTTTGCAGCGTGTAGCTCTCGATGTAGAATGGCTTTTATACCCACTATTACTACTCATAAGAAGACAAGCATATGCCCAGCCGTTGCCGTAGATCGGCTCTGTTGACGCTGCAGCGCTAAAGTTCAGATTTGGGAAAAGCACGCTCCAGTACAAGCATTAAACGCGAGCGTCAGCTACACATTGTGCCCGTACAATATGAAAATCATCCTGATAAGCTTTTACATTTCGTTCTACAGTTCCGAACCACATTTTGTTTCCCAATACAATTCACCGCGTAGGTGAGATGGCGCTTTGGGGGCGGGTCATGACCCCCGTGACCCTCCCCCTGTATACGGGACTGCTCTACCCAGGTGAGCCTTGCAAAAATTTTGCAACTCACAATACGAACCTTGGCAATTTCTGTACGGTAGGAGTTAATTGGGCTGTTGGCTGGAAAATTCAAGTAATTTTGTAATAATTTACCACAGTAGAAATAACTTTTGCCGGTAAATATGTTTCTCAATTTTGTTTTGTTTTCAACAAATTTCCCATACTTGAAGTATATTTCAAGTAGAGATCAAGTAATCAAAATTGCATGTAAACGGGCATTGACTTCAAGTAGGCATACATGAGTCAAGTAAATCACAAAATTTTTGTTCAATTTACATGAAAAAATTCATGTAATCGCAATTGCATTAGGTACTTGAATATTTTTCATATCTACGAATTATGAAATAGTAAAAGGGAACACAATGAAGATTATCGTTGACAAATCAGGTTGTGATTTTTGATATATTTCAAGAAAATTTCAAGTTATGTAATTGGAATTAATTCAACCAAGAGCCCATCTTGAGTTTCAAGTACTATTTCAAGTCAAGCTAGTCAAGTAATCATGTAAACAAGCTGAATGCTGAAATCAAATGATATCAAAAATTAGCTGTCAAAGCTAACACAAAGTTACAACAGAGTAGAAAGTAGACCTACTAGAGTTCAACATCAACCTGGGCCGGCCTCATCAACTTTGCCAATGGGAGCTAAGGATGACCTCCTGATTTCATATATTCTATAGAACTGTCGTCAAAGCTGGTGAGTCCAGCCAAGTTGGAAAAGTCAACAATGTCCTACAGCAGACATGCAGAGGAAAAAGGAAGCAGTCTCCAGTGCTATTAGAGTGCAAAAGGAGAAACAGTTAAAGCCAGGGAATTTGGTTGGTCATTTAAGTATCTTAAAACAGATATGCTTCCAGCAAATGACGACAATATCTGATAGAATCATACCCAGGGTGGATTTTGTAAGACGGTCCCAAATGCCGGCTCTGGGCTCTACCCCTACCATATTCCAAGCCGAAGTATCGGCTATAGTAAAATGTGCCAATACCTGTATCAAAAGAGCCATAAATGGGTCAACCATTAGTATCCGCTCGGACAGTCAAGCTGCCCTCAAGGCCTTAAAGTCTTACACTGTCAAATCAGGGATAGTCTGGGAATGTCTACATACCCTCAAAAACTTATCAAGGAGAAACAAAGTTATCCTCATGTGGGTACCTGCCAAAAGAGGAGCGGAAACTTAATTTGTCGGACCAGAGCCATATTGTGGCACTTCAAAGTGTTACCTCAGAGCTGCCCTGGGAGAATAAATAAAAATCCCTGTATGGAGAAAGGCTACAAGGACTTCGTCAAACAAAAAAGTTTATCGATATCTCTGGAGGAAAAACAAAAGAACTCCTACTTCTTAGAAGAACAGAGCTCAAAATGATTACTAAGCTCTTCTCAGGCCATTGCCCTTAAGGTATCACCTAAGCAAGCTTGGCTTGGCTGAGACTTCATCCCGCCGTTTCTGACAGGATGCTGACGAAACCTCGGAGCACTTGATCTGCAACAACTGCGCAGCATTGGCCATGCGGAGACTACTCCACCTCGAACACGCTTTTTCTCTATCAACCTACGTGTGGGACTACAATTCCAGAATGATTCTAGACTTTATTAACAGTCTGAACCTAGAAAGGGAGTAAATACAACGGGAACTCACAATAGATCTTTCAGGTCGCAGTGATTGTGAGGCTAACGCCTACACACCCGTTCACAAATCTACTCTACCATAGTCAAAGGGATCTTTGCGGAAACAGATCTCTTCTTTGAGTGACTGAAAGCTCATTCGTTTTTTTGTTTAGCAAAGATGACTCATATCCATCTAAAGGCGCAACAAAGTTTTCATTCTCTAGTAGTCAGTTGAAGGGTGAGGTTAATTGAAATTTAAATTAGTTTATAATTAAACGGAGCGCATTCAGAATAAAACTGAAATTTTTAATAAAACCCTTATCTTAGGTCCATCTGTATTCCCTACAAGCTCTCAAAGACTGCGACCCTACAAGCGTTCCAAGAATGCTACCCTACAAGTGCTCCAAAAGCGCCATTCTACAAGCGCTCCACCAAGAACGCTTCCCAAGAATCTGCAACTGAGCTCTTCGTTCTGCGGACATATCCACGTTAAAACTATATGAACAAGGATACGGTGGGGAAGCGCTGCAAGCTTCCTAAGGAGCGCTCATGCATTCTTCTTTGATCGCTGCCATTTCCCGCTGGGAACTTACACTCACTTTGTAATTAGTTGATGATGCTTTTGTAAGAGAATCTTCATTTGGTTTGCAGAGCTATACAGAGTGTTTCCCACTAGGAGGTCAATAGAGCGGGATGTGACGAACCAAAAATTGTATGGGGGGGGGCCATATCAACCGTTTAGGAGTTACAGGGTGATTATGAAAAAAAGCTAGTTTTTCATAAAACACCCTGTATCGTAGACACTACAGGGCGTACGGTCACAGTTAAGAGCTCATTATTGTATGCAGAACTTCATGGCCTTTCCAACGATTGCTCAATCAGCTCCATACCCCTCTCACATCAAGAATTATGGTTGTCTAAACTAAAAATTTCTGATTTTCTTACCTTTTTTTTTAATTTAACCTCTATTATTTTTGCAACAAGGTCATTAACATAACTTTTTTTTATAAAAACTGTAAACTGAAAAGGCCATGAAGTTCTGCATACAACGAGCTCTTAACTGTGACCATACGCCCTGTAGTGTCTACGATACAGGGTGTTTTGTGAAAAACTAGCTTTTTTTCATAATCACCCTGTAACTCCTAAACGGTTGATATGGGGGGGGCCATACAATTTTTGGTTCGTCTAGGTGAGTACTATCACCTCCCGCTCTATTGACTTCCTAGTGGGAAACACCCTGTAGTAAAGAAGGATTTGAAGGTGGTTTCGTGGAGTATGTTTATGGGGGAGAGGTAGTAATTGTCATTCAGCGAATCGTTTCTATTCTTGATTAAGACGTTATTGACTATTTGGTTTGGATGTTTTTCAAATTTTTTCAAGTCTTTTATGGCGATACTTATCAAGTAGATCATTAGCGGTGCTATGTTTACTATATTATTATTAGTAACTACTTGGTTGGTCTAGAGATTATCGACAACTAGAGACCATAGCAAACATAAGAGACATATTCCTATAACTACCAATATTAAGTACCTGGGTATAGCTTCCGCAATCAGATATGACGTCGATGTAAAAAAAAAAACAAACAAAAAACATACTTAATATGTCACAGTCGCAGTCAAATTCATCATCATAATCAGACTATGTATAATCAACCTCTGTTATTGTGTTGATTTGCATTTTTAATGAAGGTTTTACTAAATGACGCACAACTTGTTATATTTAGCTAATTCGCTTACTTTCATGAAGGAAAATTCCCAAACAAAACAACCAAAATTGCGTACTAAATACGAAATTTTTGAAATCATGTTTATTTTCCGTTAATACCAAAAAAGCTATCCGGAATTGTATGTGAATCATTTGTTCATTAAGCCATTTTACCACCACTCATAAATTATTGATAAATGTTTGGTATTATCTTAATTGATTGATTGCCTATATGTAATAGCAAAACCGTTATTTGTACATATTATGTTATATGTATTTATGAAAATCCTCTAGTGGAGACCTTTATTTTTTGCTATATGCTTAGTATGTGCATACCTATCCACTTAAAATCGGTTAATATTGAAGCAATTTAGGAAATTGTTAATTAATGCAAGAATGCGATACCTAGGTATACTTTGGGTAGGCACTTTTTTGTGGGAATCATTAATTGCAGATTATACATACATATATGTAACCTACTCGTTATATATATACGCCCGTAATCATATGTACCTAGAATTTTATGCACATGTATATATCGCTATCAGATCAGACTTAACTTTACAAAATTTCAAATTCTCTGCTGGCGGAATCTATAGCAAAAATTATAATTTACTCTCACCTCTCGCTCGAATTATATTTTTTTATATATGAATGTAGGCCTCCTCTCGATACTCTCAACAACTCACAACTCATATTTATGTAATCTTAATCTAAAGAGTAATTCAACTCAATAAACAACCCCACCTTAAAACAACATGAAACGTCAACAAGATTCTCTCAGAATTCTTAGTTCGTAGTTAAGCGGCGCATATTTATGTTGAAACAGCCGTGAATATGTATTCAGCTATAAGATTACCATTGAAATCATATGTTTTGTTGACCTAGACCAGTTAGATTTCTAGTTCTTCTTGTTTTCTTCTTCTTTCCGTTAGTTGGAATTTTTAGTTTACTCAGTGCGCTCTCGGGGCGGCGAATCGGTCATATTTCTCCTACTTACTTGTCAGTTATAGAGAGTAACATAATTAGAAATTATTCCTCACTTCCTTTCACATACATTTATATAAAATTTTACTAAAGAAAATAAATCGGCTCTGGCTGCCCAGGAAAAATTATGTTTTATTCACTAACACTATTTATCTCTCCATTCTCCACTGTGGTGTTCTTCTCATCTTAATCTCATTGTTTAATTTTTTTGCAGTTATTTATTTATTATAGTCGGAATTCGGGGAATCGAAAACAGCTGAATTCAGAGAGTTAAAATTTTCGATCGAGCTTCAGCTATAGCCAGCTAAAAACTGTATGGAGAGGAACCGAATCAGTCGAGAAGTTGAGCTCAAGTTGTGAACTGTTTGTGCGGTACAAAAAAAAAATCGGTATTTATTATTCAAAGTGAACTTTGATAAGAAAAGAAAGAAATGTCTTAATAGAGCTCATATTTCTTGGGTTTTTTTTCTTCTATTTTTAATAAAATAAATAAATAAAAAAAAAAAAAACTATTGTTTGTGATATCAAAAAAGACAAAAACAAAAACTTTTTTGAATAATAATAATACAAAAATAAAAATAAATAAATAAATAAATAATAAATAAAAGTAATACGCTTGTTTAGTAATTATATACATTATTATCGAAGAATAAAAAAAAAATTCTAATGTCATTCATCTAAAATCAAAATTTATCATTTTTTGTAATTACATATTTCGGAAATATTACATACAAAAAATAAAAGACTATTCGAACCGGTATCCTTGAACGGATGGACATAAGTACGATTTTTATAAGGAAAAAAAAAACTCCTCAGCAGACAGAAAAGAGACAAGATATTCGAAAAAAAAGGGGAATCCGTGTCGCGCTATTAGTGAGTGAGTGAATCGTGTCGGTCGGTCGGTTGGCCGTTAGTCTTGTGTTCGAATTCGATTTCGATTTTCGATCCATATACGGCTGAATTTGAATTTTTCTGATTTCGTTGCATTTGGTTCGGTTGTTCCGCCGTTTTTTCGATAAACTCGCTCATTGTAACTTATATTTTTCTTCGGTACGTATCGCGCACGATACACATTAGTAGTATAAAAAACAAAACAACATAAAATAAAAAATAAAAAAACACTTAACTCACCAGACTTGTAGTAATATTATATATTGGAACATACCCCATATGGTATCTATCTATATATATATATATATCTACATCCCGATCCCAGTAGAATATTGAATAAAATAAAAAATTCAATATTTCAAGGAAAATATTACAAAAAAGTTTGGTTGATTTGATGTGTTACATTTAAATAGTGAAGACTGAGCTCAAGAACCAAAAAAGAAAAAAAAAAAATTTTAAATCGGTAAATTTAAAGACTGAGTTCTTGTAGCCAATAATAATAAAATAAAAAAAAAACGTTGAAATTTAAAAGAAAAAAAAATCAAAACACATGGATTACTGTAGCGGATTACAATAGAAAAAATTACATCACCACCACACACATACACTACATTACTGTAAATGGATTAATGTTCCTGTTAGTGTTAAAAAATAATAATTATATAAAATGTATGCAAAAGAATGTTAATACTTAAAATTATCCTGTAATATTTGCATTAAAAAAAAAGCTATACTAAATATTTTTCTGGTGTTTAAAAAGTGAAAGTTAATCCTAACAAAAGAAAAAAAAATGGATTACCAGTGCCAATTTTAATAAACAAAAAAATATTAGTACCTACTAATCGGAAAAGTTTATAAAACCAAATCTAATATGTGTGAAGAATCATAATAAATAAAAAAAACAACAACAACTCGGAAAATATATTATATATCTACCAAAATCTACGTAGAAATTTAATTATTCATAAGTTCTTAAATATGTGAGTGTTTCAAGACCATTTTTATAAGAGAGTGATCTGCTGTTTCTCTTCATTGTTTGCACACACACACACTACTTGTATGCAAAACATAACTGCTTTAAACTAAAATATATATAATATAAAAAAAAACAAAACAAAAAGTATATTTTAAATAAAATAAAAAATAAATCATTATTCAATCATGACGATGGCTGCATGTTATGCTAATTATGAGATGTCTATACCACAAAGTGTGCCACATCATCATCATGCAACACAACATACATCGGTTATATCACCGATAACAACAACAGTTGTACATCATTTACATCAACATCAACAGCAACAACAGCAACAGCGACAAATTCAAGCACGTATGTCACAGCTTGTTGCTACCAGTCAAAAAGATTTTTCCATTCCACTTAATGTTGATTGTAGTGTTGAATATGAGTTGCCAAATCAACCGAAACCACCCGCTGGTACACGTGTTGAACCCTTATTGATGATACATCCATGCTATTTTAGAAAAATCGAAAGTGCAAGACGAAGTCCATTTATAAATAATATGCCAAATTCATCAAGAAGTAGTGCTGCTGCTGCTGCTTTGGTAGCACCAAGTAATACTTTATCAACAACATCGTCAGTAACATCATCAACATCACGGCGGATAGCAAGACAATCTCAGGTACTTCAACAGCAACAACAACAGCAACAACAACAACAACAGCAACAACAACAACAGCAGCAGCAACAACAGCAGCAGCAACAACAACAACAGCAGCAGCAGCAACAACAGCAGCAACAACAACAACAACAACAGCAGCAGCAACAACAACAGCAACAACACCAGCAACAACAACAGCAGCACCAGCAACAACAACAACAGACACAACGGCAACAACAACAGCAACATTTTCATCATCATCATCATCAACAACAGCAACTTAGTCAACAAATTCATCAACAACAAATGTCACAGATGTCACAGCAGGCTCATTATCCTGTTCAACAGCAACATCAACCTACAGCAGCAGGAGCAGCAGTAACATCAACACCTGCTCAATATATTGAACAGCAAACTCGACGAGCAGCTGTTGTGCATAGCCAAAGTCAAAGAAATCATAACCAAAGTCAGTCAACACAGCCACTACATCAACAACAACAACAGCAGCCACAACAACAACAACAGCAGCAACAACAACAACAACATATAGTACAAAGTTCATCATCATGGGATCAACTAGCGGCAGCAGCTGCTGTTGTAACATCATCAACAATGCCGACAATAGTAGGAATGCCATCATCAATAACAGGACAGTCAATGTATAGTAAACCAGTTGGTAAACGTGATGCAATGCTATCTGGTGGCTGTGGAGTTTATTCAACTCCAGCCAATAGTAACACCGGTGGTAATACAACATCAAATAGTAACAACAACAACAACAACAATAATAATAACATTTTACACTGTACACCAGATCTTAATAGTATCAGTAATCGATGTACTACAACAACAACAGCACTATCAAATAATTCTCTATCACAATTGCGATGGAATGAATCGGATAGAAGCCCAATGGCAGCTGTTCCTAGTAATTATCAAGCTGGACCAGAAACGATACCATTATTAACACGTGATGAAACTCCACATAAGCTGCATCAAGTTCAACAACAACAGCAACAACAACAGCAGCAACAACATCATAATAACAATAATAATAATACCGTAATTAATAGTGGAAAATATCGACAATATTTACGATCTCATAGACTGCATCCATATATGATGACAGCTAGTTCATCTTTTCCACAATTAACTGCAGCCGCTGCAGCCGCTTCATTCCAACATCAAATGCAACAAGTTTCTTGCTATAATGTGTGATCAACAAATTATGTTGTTTAGAATTTGGAAATTGGTGAAAAGTAGAAGAAGAAAAAAAAACACACACAAGGAGAATATTGGTGATATGTGAATGCAGCAGCAAGCAGAGCAGAGCAGAGCGAAAAATTTGACGGAGGTTTTGAGATCATATGTTTAATTTGGGCCATATCTGTACCTACATACACATACATCCATACATATAGTATACCTATAGATCGATCACTTAGAAGCTTTTTGTTGTTTTTCGGCAGCTTTTGATTGTCTCTTGTCTTAATTTTTCTTGATTTTGAAAAAAATAAGAAAAACGAAAAAATCGAAAAGAAATTCAAACTGTGTTGATTGATATCAGTGTTGGTGGAGAAAAGAAAAAAAGAAAACGCATTGAAAAATGTCCGAATTATATGAAGACAAAAAAATATATTTTGTCATTTCATGTGTTGACCTTGCTGAAGCATTTTATCAACGTTTTAAACCAACATATAAATTGGAAACGCTGAAACGTGTTTTGATTATCGCTTCGATTGATTTGTTTTGACAGTTTTTTTTTAAGTGGTTTTTAAATGTGTTCCGTTTTGATGTGTGATGCTGTGAACCTATGTTTTTCAAATCCAATAAAAGAAAGAAAACAAAAAAAATCCTATCGTTTTGAAAACAGAAATAAAAAATCAATATTAAACTTAATTCTTTTTGTCGACAACAATTTTGATGAATCTATTTGGTTTTGTAAATAGTAAAAATATTTCCAAACAGTTTGAATTTATGTGCTTTTGAATTTGACAGTGTAACAAAATAAGTTTCTAAAAAACTTTATCCAAATTAAAATTTGTTAAACAATTTTCAACAGAAAAAAAAACTTTATCAACATATTATCGATAATTTGTTCAAAAACTACATCAACATGTTTCCAGTAGTGTCCGTCAACTTAAAAGAATTTTTCTAAGAATTGCTTAATAAATTCGCAAGGATTTTTTTTTTACATACATACATAACGTAGCTGAGCAACAAGGATTATGTCAACATGGATTAACATCATCAACAGTTATTATCATCAACATGAAAAACATCAACCATAAATGGAATATATACATTTACACCTACCTACCTAAAAATGTTTTAAAAACATTTGTAATCAATAGAAAGCGATTATTTATGAAATTAAAAAAAAAAAAATATTGAAATGTGCTTCAAAATAGTGATAATAAATGATAATAATAAAAAAAAAAATTATTTCAAAATGTGGAAGAGTAATTTGCTAATGAAAAAAAAAATGTATAGAAAAAATTGTGATTTTTTTTTTTGTTATCTTCAGTTCAAACCGTCTTTTACTTCTAAGAGTGTGGAGAAGATAACGTTTATATTAATGTGATTCGAAAAAGAAAAGAAAGGGAAAAAAAAAACAACCGAAATTAAAGTCAACACAATTTTTTGGATACGTAACACTATTTTTACACACCTGATCTAACCGAGAACACCAAAGATGGATATATAAGGAAGGAGAAATAAAATTGTGGATTACATTTAAAAAACAAAAAACAAAAAAACATGGTAAAAGTCATATAATTACGTAAGTTTAGTCATTTTTTAATTTTTTTTTTTTTTTTTAATTCTAATTCTATAGAAAAACACTTTTTTTTCTTTTAATTAGATTATGATTTTTGTGACTGACATTTTTGATATATTTTGATAGAATTGAAAATAAGATGGTTAATTTATTTGGAGATGACTGTATTTCATATATACCTAGAATTTTATTGAAGAACCTATTGATTTCGGCCTAATCACAGTTGACCCTTTGACTATTTATATAATAATTTTAATAATTCGTATAGAAGACACTTCATATTCAATGTCAAAGTCATGCCTTGTATTATTAATATTAATAATATAACCGTTATTTAATTCTGACTGTTTTATGATCATAATGATTATGACTTTCATCAAAGTTTTATATTACTTTGTACCTACATATCCAGAGTCGAGTCTGGTATTGAAAAACGTTTCTTTCGATAACAGTTTGAAAAAGCGGGTTAATATTTGCAAACATTTGTTTTAAATAGGTATAAAAAACAGCAAACAATAAAGTAAAAACTTTTTTGCGAATAATAGGAACAGGAAAAGAAAAGCAATATAAATTGGAGAGTAGTTTTTAGGACAGTAATTGTAGGTAGTAGGACAGTATTGAATGATAAAATAATCAGAAAGTATAGTTTATTTTTTGTATCTTTTAAGGGACAAAAAAAAAAATTGAAATTCCCTACATTTTAGGGAAAAAAACCTAATCTACGTTTTCCAAAGTGGAGCTTTTCCTAAGCTTTGTGGCACAAATTGTTGCCACTGTGTATACCTAAAAAAAAAATATTTTTTGCACTTTTCTTATGTAAGAAAACATTTTACTTTAGTTCAAAAGAAATTTCCTAAAAGCACATTTATATGTGAGTTGTTCGGAAAGTAATTTCACACTTTTTTTTTTTTTTTTTTTTTTTTTTGGAAAATGAAAATCAATTTTCTTTTATAGTGTATAAATATTTTATTAAATTATATATATACAGTGAAACCTCTTCGATCGGGTACCTCCAATAAACGGCCTCTCTTATGAGCGGATAAATATTGCTCTTAATGTGGATCCAATAGGGTATGAATGGGAAGTTGACCTCTTTTAACAGACACCTCTTCTAAGCTGACGCGAAAATTATTTTTGTGGAATTTTGGTCGAATTGCCAATTTTATTGAAGATGAGTTTTTAATCATTTTTTAAGAATTCCACTGACATATGTATAACATAGACTGCCTGATTTTATATTTCATATGGGTCAATTTTTGTTGGCAGGAGTGTGACAATTATCTTAATTTCAACTTTTTACTTTCGCTTTAATATTCATATTAAAAGTTCAACAAATTACAGTTGCATTCGAAATTATTTCTATACTTGGAAGCTTATCTCATACAACATAAAATATTTTTTAAACTTGATTTTTAAAGAAATAAAATTAAGCAATTTTTGTCTACCAGCCCCACTGACATATAATAAGAATGGACTGAGCCATTCTATCTACTTCCTATAGTTAAAAATGGCACAAATTTTGGCTAAAATCTATTTGTCTCTTTCAAGCACAAAATGTACACTGAACTGTAACCAATTTTGGAACAGTACGACTGTATTAATTGGAATGCATTGGAATTGATATAAAAATTCAGACAAATATATTGTTTATATACGTCTATCTCTTACAAACTCAATGAAATTTGACAACAAATCTGCAGAGGAGCACATTTTTCAGTAATATTAAAAATTAAGTTTTGTGTTAATTAAAACGAGTTTAACTTCCTAAACAATTTTTATTTAATGCAGTACTATTTTACAACATCTTTAGTGTTTCCAATCGGCAAATAATAACTAATTATAAATCGATGTGCAATTGTACGAAATAAACGGTTTTCACAACCTGTTCAATATTTGTGTCATTTTTAAAGCAAGAACGCTCAGTTCATTCTTATTACATGTCAGTGACCTGCCCCTAGCTATGGGGGACAGAGAAAGGATTACAAATATTGTATTGCCATCTATTTCTATTCTATATACTCGTTTTGAAAACCACTGAACTGAAACTGGACTATGGTGTATTTTGTATAGAACTTAATTGTTTGTAGTTCCGCGGAATAAAGTAGTTCAACCAAAAAGAGACAACTATAATAATAATAATGTCAAATAATGTAAGCAATTTCAGTAGTATCAGCAGTCCATTTTATATATGTCAGTGAAGAATTCGATTACAATAATAAATGTGGTACAATACACATACATACGTATGTTTTCCATATAGGCAACGAACGACGATTGTAGCAAAAATAAGGACAAATTTTTCCCCAAGAGAGCAACACGCATGCTTTAAAATGTAAATAAAGTGCCAAAAAATGTTTCTATATTCGGAAACAGAAACACGTTTTTCAATAACATTATCATATAAAACTGATAGATCGAAGTTGTCATTTTATATTCCATATTCAAAACAATTCGTATAATTGATCTTAAGTGCTTAGAACAATTTACAGAGTATTAATATGTATGACAGATTATTCATTTTAACCAATCAGAATTCTTTTAGTTGGGTAAATTTTTTGAAAAAAGAATAATTTAATAAATTAATAATAAATTTCTGTCTATTTCACTCTCTTACTTATAATGTTTATGTAACGGGTTTTCCTTGCGAGCCCTTGTTAGGCGTTCCGGGTGCCCGTGAGTTACGCCAGGTTATTGACCCTGGCCCATTTACATAAACAAATAATCAAAATATATTCTTGCTTAACATTTACCCTAATATAAAATTTAACTCTATGACGTTCTCATTTGAATTAAAGGTTTTACCATTTAAAAAATTATCTATAGACCGAAACAAGTAATAATCTGAAAGTGAAAGACCTGGAGAATATAATGGATGTGATAGGTAGTATAGGTACATCCCATCATCCAAGCTGTTTGAGAAGCAAATCACAGACGTCAATGCGACGGAGAAAATTTCTTTTTGTAGCAACATGTGAAACGTATATATGTCGCATTTTGAAATTAAATCAAAGCGTTTCGAAGGATCATGAACGATCGAATTTGATAAATTCTTATTCTGCGATCTCATGACTTATTATTCGGCGATTTGCATCAATCAATGCTTTTAATTTATCTTCATTAGCAGCTTCAACTGGCCTTTCAGAACGTCGTGTATCTTTAATATCAAAATTGACGGAACGAAAGTTTGCAAAACCATTTTGGCACTGGCGTTCTAACAATAGATCTTCTTCATACATTGAATAATTTTTTTCTTGCTTGAACAACATTTTTAACTTTTCGATAGTAAAATATGCTTAAAAATGTTTTTCATATTTGATATGGTACCAAACAAATACTTTTCATAAAAAAGCCTTGCTATTTATGTATAAGCTGTCAAAATATATAATGACAATGCGACTTAAGTGTGAAATTGGCTGCTATGAAAAAATACAATTAAAACCTCGGCTAGGAAAATTACGAAATTTCTTTCCGAACAATCTAATAAAACTATAAAATTAATTTTTATTTATAATTACTTGGATTTGAATTTTCATATTTTCATATTCATGTGATAGAAATAAAACAGAATTTTCTCATGCAAGATTTTGAATTTGTCAGATTTTAAAACTGAAATTTTATTTTTTCATGACAATCATACTACCAAACCTCTCAGTTTTCGATATTAGCGCAATCTTATATACCTACCCTAGACAAACTGTCTCCATATAATGACTTAATTTGAAAATTCAGTTATTTTAAGGAAATAAAAATGACTACTAGACTTATGCCCAATAGATAATGCCTAGAGTTCACTTGTCTGTTGCTCCAGAAACTCAAAGGCTTGAAGCCATGATTTTTTTCCTATGGGTCCAGGCTTGTGACTGAAGGATTGGCGATACGGATTCAGCTTTTAGGACGGAAGACATAAGGTTTAACTTTAGGTTGGTTTGAGCTTCCAGAAAATCCTATCCAAACCCTAGATATTATTCTGTTAACTGTTGGGAAGAAATTAGAAGTTATTGCTCTTAAAATATTTATTGGGAAAATTATGTTTTTTGCACAGACGTATAATTTGTAAAGTCGCCGACTATTGATCATAGATACTTTGTACAGCTTGCTGCTGCAGCGACTAGAGCGGACCGATTTAAAAACTAACATCATTTAGATTTCTTATATTTATCCTTACTGATTTAAACTAAACAAAAATACGCTCATGCTGCACAAAGTAGAATAATTGAGAACTTAGGACATTTGGAAGCATCCTTATTACTCAAATCAATACAGCGACCAAAATAGGTAAATTATAGGTTCATACAAAGTGCCCCCATTTCTCAATTGAAATGTCATAGGCATTTTTAAAACCATTTGTTGTAATCTCAGCGTTCCAATGATTAAATAACAACAAATTTGCTACTTTAACAGTTTCTTCCGATTTATTTCTAGGTTAGATTTAAATTTACTTTTGATAACAATAATTTCGGATGATATAAGATTACTTTTTACTTAAAATAGCTTGCTCTTGTATACGTTCATCTTCTCATCTTCAAGACTTGTCGAATGTGTGTCATCTTGCCTTAACTTCTCCCTGAAGTTGGCTGCCTTTACTATATGGATTGGGTTATGCGCTATTTAAATTATATGGATGGTGTTATGAGTTGCCCGTCATCTTGTGAAGAATAGTTGTAAGCGTCTTGAAAAAAATTGCATTCTCGTTCGGAACAGCACTTCATATCTCTTCTTAATTTCTGTAGCAATTTCTTTGTATATACATATACATACATATATGAGCATTTTACCTTTAATTTCGTAATTTATTTATATATTCATTTCAACTCTCAACATACTCTTAGAACATATAATTGAAGGAAGCGCAAATAAGCCCGAAAAATTACGGCATTTCCCAATATGTGGTAGAATTGTGTTTATGTATTTTTTTATGCTCAATGAAGTAGTAAAACTGAAATATTCTTGTAGGAAGGGGGGTTTGATGCAATTATTTAAAATAAAAAAAAATTTTGAATTGCCAAAAAAAATACATATTGAAGACAAAAGCTGGGAACACAAAAATGTAAACAAAAAAAATTATTTTACAATTATCTTGATATCCTTTTTCCAACTTCTTTTGCCCGTTTTTTTTTTTTTTTTTTCAGAAAATAAACTTTCTAGTTTAATTTCACGATTGTAACTTAAACTTAAAAAACGTTTTCCCGGGATTATTTCGGCGATTATTGCAACAGCACCGCACTGAACAATTAAAATTTTCATATATTTATTAATTGAAGTCACATACAATTATCACTTAAAATGTTTTTTAATCAAAATTGATTCAAATAACTGGAAAATTTTTAGTTTTCAATTATAAAAGGCACCAAATTTAAAAAACTGACAAAAAAAAACAAACAACGAATCTGACGTTTAATTCTATTTGACATTTGCAAGTTAACATAAGTTAAATTCTTCTTGCCTTTCCCCACCCCTTCAACTTAGAACCGAGATTCCTTCTCACCGACAGGACTTCACGATATTTCGTTTCTTTTAGCTATATGTTCTTAGTTCTTTCTCCATATTTTGTTTATTGAAAAATGTTCAATTAAATGATCAGCTGATCGCTGTCACTGCTGACATTTTATTGGAAATTCTTTCAACTAGGTAGGTGGGTGGATGTTTTATTACACATTTGCAGTAATATGTAGTAAAATTTGCACTATTTGAAATTGAACCGAATTGTTGGAGAAGATAACTTGTTGATGTATCTCATTTGTGTGACCCATGTACCTACATAGATTTTTTATGTAGCTCCTCTAAATAGTTTTTCCTGCAGTCGTGGTCTTGATTTCTTTTCTTTTTGATATCGATATTGACAAGTTTTGTATTCTGGACACGAAAAAGATTCAAATTAACTCGATGCTAGTGTTGCCAATTTAACAGATTCATCCGCTTTTCCAGCTATATATGTTTTTTTATATTGACTTCGCGAAGGATTCGAGCTTTATGTGGCTACTAGAAAATTGAATATTGTTTAGATAATAAAATACATATCCCGGAATTTGGGGGGGGGGGGGGGGGAACTTGAAAACTAAATTCATATTTAATCACACTTAAATTTAGTAATGGCTTAACTGGTTTAATAGGTTTTTAATACAGATTTAAAAACCAAACTCCTTGTTTCAAGATAAACAGAAAATTGTATCGAATAGGGTTTCCGAATTGAATATACCTAAAGGGTAATATGGATTTGCTGACCGTTTTATATCAAACATTTTGTAACTTCCAAAAAAAGTCTTCACGACTATCTCTGATGCGATGTTAAACTAAGAATCTTTCGCCATATTAGTAGAACCATCACTGTTATCTCTTCTCACATAGGAATTCTAACGATTTCAAATAGAAATTTCTGAATTTTTCCTTTCTATTCACCACATAAACCGTTATTTTTACTCTAAAACAACCTCATCAACATACTTTTATTTTTGACCTGAAATTAAGAAACCCAAAATTTCCTCTTTAATTTTATTGTGCTATTGAAAATTGAGCACCACTAACGAGTTTTTTGCAATTTTTAGATTCAAAATTATCCGATGAATATTCAGTCTCCGACATTCACGTATGCTCCGGCTAGAGTCGGTATATTTGACCCGAGCTAAAGGGCTAACGAATAATCGTGATTTTGTTTCTCTCATCAAATATGATGTTGAGGAGACACACAGCTTTTCTCGATGTTGATGAAAGTCAAGCAAAGTGATCATTTACTCGATGGAATACTTCAGTATCATTGGTATTGACGAGTTCTGTGTTCTATAGTTGAAAATGTAAGACTTTGACGATTATTTGAATGAAAATCCTGTAAAATATTCGCGTGATTCGCGAATTATGTATTTTTTGAAAATTTTCAATCAGAAAAATTTGCAAATCGCTGCGAGCTCCATTCGTGTAATATATTTGTTTATTTCGATGAGCCCTACTTCTCCTAGCTGGAAGGAGTTCAAACAGTACTCCTCTGAAATTCGTTCACATTCTTAAAGTTATTTAAATAATTTTCTTCGCACACCTGAAATTGTCAAAACCAATGAACTTTATACTGGGATTCTCCAATATTGTATGGCCATATTCGATGCTACCCGATTTACCAATAAATGTCTGAAACCACGGCCTAAAGCAGATAAAAAAAAATGTTTCTGCTGCAATAATTTCGACCTGCGCGTCATATTGGCGGTTATTATTTGGTCTAAAATTTTTGACAAATAATTATGTTGAAAATTTTATAATTAAAGAATTATTTCTATTTTGTGAAACTTGATATTATATTATAGGAAAAATGGTGACAGAACTGGTGTGCAAAGTGAATCTGTACACAAAAACTTCAGCAGCAAGAAATGTGTTCAAAACGTGTGTACTATTCTAGGTATTCGATTTTCGAAAGAAAAGATACTTTTAGATGAGAAAACTTTGTAATAAAAACACGCTGGACTTTGTTGTTCTGGAGACAATTTTTTTCGTACCGGTTTTGATTGATATTCATTTTTATTTCTAGTTTGTTTTATTGTATGTTAGTTAAGGGAATTTCGCTATTATACATATTCTCTACATTTCCTCCATCATCATATTGAGATCTGAAAATTTACTAATGAATTTCTTGAGAATTAAAATATTTTTATTCAAAAAATCGCTCAGAATGTTAATTCATATCTGAAAAATGCTTTTTATCTTTTTTTAATGATGAAATTTATTTTATTCTTTATTTTCGGAAAAATAAACAAGAAGGCAAGATTTCATTTGTAAAAATTATATAAAAGTAATTATAATTTTCTGACTACAACAACAATTTACGAATGGCATGGTTGTCTTTATTAAAGTCGATTTTCTTTAATATTTACGCGTAGAAGAAATAAATGAATTTTACACTTAATCTGATCAAGAATTCCAGTTTTTCGTACAAATCTACGTTTTACATAACTTGACAGTTCGTTCTGCACAGCCATTGTCATTTTATAAGGTTTTGGTCGCGAAAAACAAAAAAATCATCATAAAATCAAACGTAGGTAGTGGAAAAAAGGAAACATTAAATTGCCTTCTATTTACATAATTAATTAGGTATTAAAATCACTAATGTGTGCTCATTCTGAAGCTAATGAAATTATCATTTCGCAATAAACTGCATTAGGAAAATATCATTCCTTCTAAAAAAAAAAAAAACAAAAAAAAACCAACAGTGCCGAACAACATCAAAATGGTTGATTACAATCAACTGTTAAGGCCGCCAAAAGGCCAAAACACAATAAAAGCGACGCAGCACAATTTGTGTTTTAGTTGTCGACAATGTCACATTTAAAATACAGTAAACGCGACGCGACAATTGTGTTTGATAGTGTTGCCACTAGTGAATTTGTTGTAAAAAAAAAAACGAAACGAACTGAAAAACTGCAGAAATTTATAATAACTAGTTTTTTTACACTTCAGAATGTCAATTATGAATTGATACTAAATTTTAGTTTGGCTACAAATCCAATGGAGAAAACATTTGTCAGTTATGCTAAAAATTTCTCGATTTTTAAATTTTGTTATGGCCCAAGGATATTTTCTGATAGTCCCCGGCTCTCTGAACGGCCTCACGAATCTCACTCTTAAAGCGCAAGCCCTGTGTACAAAAAGAAAAGGAAGAAGTATAAAGTGAAGTTTGTATCTCTATGTAAAGGGTTTTCCAATAAGAGGTGTTCTTTTTTAATTAGCCCGCTCTTTCGGTAGATGTTACTTTTGGAACTGTCATTTTTTGACATTTGACAAGTAGAAACTACGCCATTAGGTCCCAATATTTGGACAACCTTGAAAACAGATGGGAACGAGCGGGAAAAGAACTATTTCGGCTAGTAACAAAAGTAAAAAAGCCAATAAATAGAGACAAGAAAAGACTGTCAAGAGTACCTAGCAAGTCGATACGAAAAATTCTTCATGAAGCTCACCTCGGATACATCTTCAGGCGAGCGAATTATAAATTGCGTTAAAAAAAAAACACAAACTTTAATTGAATATTATTGTTACGTCCAATAGAAAAGGATAAGTGACATCTATTGGAAATGGATACTTCCCGTGAAATGACTAATTAAGTACGGACATAAATAACATTAGGTTCGGAGCATCGATATTGCTAGAATGGAATCTTCGGGAAGGCTGTGGGATACAGTACTTGTCACCGCAAAGTGAAGTGAACGTAGTAATCAGGCGAAAGTATTCTATTCTATTTGGATTACGCTAATTTGAAGTACAGTACTAGCGAGAATTAAAGTAGAGTTTATTGGTAATTGTCTGTGAATTTTAGTAAACAGTATAGTGGAATAAAAAGTTCTTTCAACTTTCCATCTAGATTTCCAGGCAACAATTTGACATTTTATATATAAAAAAAAAGGATTGTTTATAAATTCCGGCACAGCAAGCGACGGTAAAACTACATCAATGGCATAAATGGCATCATTGCTGTGCCAATAAAAAAAAAAACAATATGGAATGACTAAATCAAATAAAAACAAGTAAAAAAGCTAGAATTGGTCTAAAAGACCAATTCTTATGATACCCTAGATGAATGCCCGTATTAAATTTCATATGGTCACCGATCTATGCAAGTTTAATTTTTGAAGTTGTTTTTCGCACATATTTCTAGAACGGTTTGTCGGACAGAAAAAATTATTATAACCAATTTTATAGGATTTCGTATTCTAAACAAGTTTTTAGTACAATAAAAATGTCTTGGACTGATCCCTTTCACAGTATACGTAAAAAACCTAAATTTTTATATGGCAACACCAAGAAGGAGCTGCCCGATTTAGTCCATTTTTGAAATTTCATTTGCCAGTACAATGAAAACACTATGTACCAAATTTCAACTCACTATATCTATGCGTTCTCAGGCAGTGTCCAAATATATAGTGGAAAACGAAAGTTTTGTATGGCAACCCCATGAAGGAGTTGCCCGATTTGTCTCATTTTCGAAATTAATTTTACTTTTTTTTTAAAGTCCGTCTATAAAATTTCAGCTCTCTAAGTATACGCGTTCTCGAGTTATCGTGCGCACAGGCACACACACAGACAGAATGACAGACAGACAGACGGACGGACATGTAAAAATCAAAATAACTTTTAATATTATGCGTGCATGCATGCGTCCATTTTGCTCTACCATCATTATTTCGAGGTGTTACAAACGGAATGACAAACTTAGTATACCCCTATAGATTTCATCTAGGGTATAATAAATATCTTGTTATGCCCCTACATGCTCTTGGAGTTTTCTTTAAGGGTGAAGTATTGAGAACGTTAAGCTCTGTCAGTTGGTCACTTCGTGACAGTTGTCAGCAGGCTGGTATGCTTGTTTCCTAGCTTTTAGGAGATTGGGGGGGGGGGGGGGGGTTATACTGAAATCTGCCTCTGCCACAGCAACACAACAAAATTGGGCAATTAGTGGTGGAGAGGTGGGATCTAAAAGGAGAAGGATAATCCACATTGATTACGTTGTTGTTTATTGGGAGTACCTGGTGATGGTGATTGCCCATTATGGACATGCCCTAAACCACCCATGACATCCTTGGCCCAAACTTATTTGGATGTCCCTAGGATCTGAAAAGAAAATCGATCGACGCGAATGATCCCAAATGCAAGGAGTGTTCCGGGAGAGGAATAGAGAGAGAGCAATTTAAATCCACATCTCTGTCGATTGTGCAAACGAGAACATAATAATTATTTTTCTATCTACTATTACATTAAAGATTACAAAATTATATAGGGTCTAAGGGGGCACCAGCTACTAATGACCTCTTCCTGATAGGTTCAATTAATATAACTAACCAACCATAAATGATTCTGGGTAAGATGAGCTATCTCGCTTATCACCTCTTAGAAAAACTCATTAGGTATACGAAGTAGGATGCATATCTATATAATAAAATCGCAGTATACCTAAGTTATATAAACAGCTAATTGGAATATATAAGAAATGCATACGATTATGTACTTAATATAATATTTCCAGCAATGTGATATCATTTCTGTTTGCGCAGGTTTAATACCAGTTGTTGCAAAAAAGAAAATGGAAAACACTCGTTAAAATATAAGTACTGCGTAACGAGCACATAGACATAGCAATATTAATTAAAACAAAAAAAAAATCTTATTTGTTTTTCATTCCAATCCACTTTTTCAATAATTTTGTATAGCTTAGGGATAAATGAACATTTTTAGGAGATATATGCTGTGTTCTTTTGTGTCCGCAGAACAGAGCAGAACAAAAGATACAGAAATGAACGACTCATAATTTTTCCTAGAATGATTTAAATTAAGCGAACAGTACAAATAGTTCGCTTCAATCGACAGAACAATTTGTTATCTCCAGTATATATATATGGGAGTTCTAGAACAAGGTAGACAAAAGAACACAGCTATTATGTGAGGGGTAAATGATCTTAAAAGTTGAACCATTTTTGATGTAAAAATGTGCCCAGTTCGAGTCCATAGTTTTTGCACATTACCTATATCAGTAAAGCATAAAAATCAACCGTGTAATATGCAGAGTAGATATTATGAGGTCAAGAATTCCTTATCACATTGAATATGTATGTGAATATCATCTACAGAGCATGAGTCTCTTGAAAATTTCTCTTGAAAAAAAAAAATGTATCTATCTATTCACTTTAGTGATTAGAGTTGCTATCGTTGTGTATTGCTTCAACATCATTAGCATGAATTAATTGGTAAAAAATTCGTTGCAATTAATATGACTTAGAAAATGCAGCAGCAATTATGAAAATTGGTCAGGAAAAATAAAAACTTTAATGTTTTTCTTTGAATTCATCCAAATTAATTGAATAATGTCCAGAAGTATTGTCGATGATAGTTAGGTAACTAAAGTATTGCTAGTTTGCAAAATTTTGCTTAACTTCCCGGCAAAAAAAAACTACAGGTATACCTTAAATCATCAAGTGGAGAAAAATGTTGCAAGTAATTCAAGCATTTTTATTCGATTTCCATATTATCGGAGGAACTTGCTTAAATTCTCTTTTCATAGCACATGGACAGAATTCGATTTATAAGCTAACAGTGACTCGCTGTTGTGACTTACAGACTTCAAAAAAAAAAGGCCAGTCTCATTAAAAGTGATTATTTGTTGCTAAGTAACTGCAGAAATATCCTACTTTCAATTTTGCAGGAAATAAAATGCACAAACCTTTTTCGCCGGTTTATTTATTTGTGAATATCAAAATTTTTTTTTTTTTGTTTTTTGTAATATTTTATAGAAAAACGCACTTTTCTATTTTAATTTAAATATTCGAACCTCACCAATATAACAATTGATAGAAAAAGTATTTTAGCTATAAATTTACTCTACTAGTCCTCTTTAGCATGTGTAAAAATAGATTTTGTTCCAATAAGGGAGCGGAATTCAATTGTAAAAGCTTTTTAATCGCAGTAATTAGTAGACGTATATTATATCTAGAACAAAGCGGTATATCTATAAAATGAACCTGTTTATAAGGACCACCATTGCGATTTTCAGACACATGCCGCCATCAATACGAGCCACTGATAGAAAAGCAAAGCAGAAATGCTGTCACTTTTTGTATCCTAGATGAAATCATATGCTGCGTTCCTTTTCTAGTTCAGAATGAATTTTTTCAATCCATGTCGTTCTTTTTCTCGGGCCGAACGATTTAGTTTCAATCTGTCATCGCTTTTTTCGGACTCCGAATCGTTCTGAATGGACCTGAGTTTTTCCCGGATTCAAGGAGAACGATTTTAATTTGGATTCGTGAATGTGTTGTTTACAATTTGTACGAGATGGTAATTTGAGTTTAAGTTGCTTTTGTTGGAAAATGGCTTTATTTTTCATAAACAACAATTTTTACGAATTTATACTTGCTTTTATCAAATGGAAGAAATGTCAAACAGTTGAAGTGGTTCTGTTCCGTTCCTTTTCTATGAGCACAGAATTAAATAATGACATCATTCTGTCGATTCATACAGATTCATTCAGAACGAGAAAAGAAACGCAGCAATAGCGTATACAAAGTTTTTCATTCCGTTTGTAACGCACAGAAATAATGCTAGTAGAGAAAAATGGGTTGGACACCCACGCGCATAATATTTAAAGTTATTTTGATTTTAGCATGTCCGTCTGTCCGTCTGTCCTGACGATAACTCGAGAACGCGTTCACTTAGAGAGCTGAAATTTTGCGTTGGTATTTAAAAAAAAAGTAAATTTAAATTCGTAAATGGCATAAATCGGGTAACTCTTTCGTAGGGTTGCCATACTACAAAAATTTCGTTTTTCACTATAGGGCAGACTTGGGCTAGTAGACCCATTTTTCATAATTAATTTTATAAGAATGTGTTACTGTAAAATTTTTAGGCATAATTATTCTGTTTTCGTTTTGATTACTTCAATGGGTTTCTTAATAATTCCTTTTATTTTATTCCCTATAAGGTGTTCAAGTATTGTTTGCCATTTTTAAAAATGCTTCCCCGTGAGTCTCTTTACCCCATAATAATCATGCAAAAAAATTAAATTTTCACAAAGATAATAATTTATTACCAAATAAAGAAAATTCACCATTATTAAAGTAATCCATTGAATTAAAAAAAAAACTTCACTTACAAATATTAAATATCATTAATTGGTAAACGTCGATTAAAGTTTATAAAATAAGATTTAAAACTATTCTTCATCGTCATCTGAATTGCAATTTTTGCAACTATTAAACAACACATTTCCAGTTATGCAACTTGCATGAGCCCACATTTTGCGCATCATACATTTAGATCCAATCCTCTCCTGAAAGGCTATTCGAGTATGATTCGGTACATACGAGACATATTTCATCATCAGACTCATATCATCACTAGCCTTAAATGCAGTTTACTGTGGCTGTTTTACAAGCTTTTTTTCTTATATTTTCCTTTTCCATTGTCTTTCCCTTGTGTTGCTTTTCATTGTTATTTTACGTTGTTTGGCCAATTTGCCTTCCTCCAATTTCTGTTTTTTTTTTAGATGTATCTGTTCTTTTTCGATTATTTTTTCTTGTTGTCTTACGGGGTCCAGCTTTTGGGAACGGTTTTAATTCCTCAGGTGTAGTAATTGTCTGGCTCGAGCTTCATTTAGTGTAGCAGAATGGGATGTTGACAGCTTGTTAGTTAAATCGTCTAAGAGAAGAGAATAAGATATATAATCACTCGTCCTTATAATTTGCTTTTCGGGACTCTCATTTGGATCAATCAATACCGAATCTGCGTTCAGTAAGTTATCGGTGCCGACTGTCGACATTTTCATTTGTTGGTAAAACATTTTGGTCAGTGTCTTCAGGATTCGGCCTGTCAGTCACATATGCACCTAAAAACTCAGAATCAGGAAGTATATTTTCATTTAGAGGTGATATTCCAGTGACTCTGAATCCTGTCTGAATATTGTCTATCGTTGTAGCACGAGAGAGAGCAACTTTCACTACCTCGGGGATGTTGTAAATCATGAGTGTTTTTCCTGCATTAGTAGCAAGCCAATTATCAAATGCTGTATTTACGTATCTTTTCAATGGATTGTATATAGCAATATGCTACACGTACTGTAGCGTGTATGTCGGCTGCTGTCCATAGCGGAAAGCGAACGCACCTTGACTGGGAGAAGTGCTTTACTCAAGCTCAAGTGACATGTCGTTGAAGACAAGTAAGAAGAAGACAATCGTTTTGTCTTGTCAAAAACGTGAAAGTGAAAGGACGTGAAAAGTTGAAGACAACCAAATCATAAAATTTCAACGGCATCGGTGGAAATCCATCCCTCATGAGAAAATTTTTTCGTACACTTCCAGTCGACATATTCCGAAATATCTCGACAGTAAGTACACTGCAAAACCCTGTTGAACTCATGGATGCCTGTTTTATGGCGATTCATGCACAAGTTTCTACCGCTCGAAGAGTTGGCAGCCGTAGTCCGAACTGGATTACCTGTTCAAAATTCTTCCATGATTCTACACCATTTAGTACAACAGTATATTCACCAGCAACAGCTGCAACAAATAAAACTGGTAGCAAAATCAGCATTTAAAATAGTACTCGGACTAACATAGCATATAGATAAAACAAAAGAATCTCTACCTGGAGAATCAAATAATCTCTTCTACCAAGAATCTCTAGAACAAGCAACAAAAATATGTTAGGAAGTAAACGCCGAAATAGTATTGAAACTTCAGAACATCTCTTTACAGAAGGGTAAATTGCAGCGGCAGTACAGCTAAGTACCATTAGCAAGTAATTTAATAATAGAATAACAAAGAAAAAAAAAACACAAAAGCACGGAACCAATTATTAAATGTGCAGCAAAGATCATTTTAAATAAATATAGCTTAAGATTTTTTTTTTTTGGTAAATCATAGCAAATATACAAATAGCATTTTCGGGAGTTCAAATTATCACTCTGCGTACACAGGCTGCACCTGTTATTATAAAGGAAAATATACATACATGCATTCATTGTCTCAAAATCGAGAAAATAATGAAAAGCTTTAAAGATTCTTCTTCATTTATATCTGCATATTAGGTATTATCTTGAATCATTGAATACAGTAATGCTCACATGAAATACGTACATTACTTACCTCAAAGTTATGTCACTTTACAATCAATTAAACTTAACTAAATTTTAATATTTAAGAGTGATTCTACACCCACATACACAAAGCAAGCTAAGGTTGGGGATTTGTGCGCACAAGTTACTTCTTCTTTACTTACTTCGAATCTCTTAACAGCTAACAATATATTCTCATTCATTTTCCGTCTCGCATCGTACGTACATACATATATGTTAGATTATCACCTCACATCGCGGCATATTTTTTTTTGAGACTATGAAACTGGCATACACATTTATATAAAAGAATTTTAATATTTAATTTCTCTCGTTTAGTTAAGGGTAGATAAGAAAAAAAAGAAACATTTTGAAACATTTCTTACGATAAGTTAGTCTGAAATTAAAAGCCGAAATTTATGAATTATGGCTGCAGGGCAAGATCGAGATATTTTTATATGGAATCATTTTCTTTAAATGGTATTTATCTTTACTCTATTATTATCCTAGGAAGTTCAATAATGTTTTAATGTGAAAAGCAAAATTAAACATATGCAATGAGTCTTGCCATGAACGTTGCGGCGATTTAAAATTAAACTAATTATAGGAATCAATAGCATTTTTTTTTGTAAGAAGGAAACACTTGCGATTATAACGTGAACATGATTGGCTGAGTTTTTACTTTTTCCTTCACATCCCGGAGCCCTCTATCGCATGAGACCGGAGTCGTCTAGGCTTGCCTAGTCTCTCTCTTTCTATAGGTCAACAAAGGGACTTTGGACGATTGTGCCACCCAAAGTCGATGGGAGGATGTGGCTTGGCAGGAAGGCATGCCATCTGCGCCTTCAATGGAGCTTAGGTACCTTCAGGTCCCTTCAGGACCGAGTGTGTGCTGGCTCGTTCAAGTAGGCATGAAGATTTTTTTGATTATGGTTGGTGACAGCGGCAGGTATTTTCGGGAACCTCCCCACACTCTCCGCCACCCTTAGCCGAGGTGCTAGCATACCGCCCTGTGCTATCGCTGTCATCGAGTGATCTGTCAGCTTAGGCTGGCAGTTTGGACTTCACGTCCTGACCATTCACTCTCAACATACTTCCATAACAAAATCATGAGTGTTTTTCCTGCATTAGTAGCAAGCCAATTATCACATGCTGTATTTACGTATCTTTCCAATGGACCATATACGGATCGATCAAGTTGTTGCAGTTTGTGGCTGCAATGAGGTGGGAAAGAAAGTACTGTGTGTCACGACATTTTCTCTAAAGTAGTAAAGTGCAGCGATGGATAAATGCGAATCATGGTTATGTATTCAATGATTTCTTCAAAACAGGGATATGTTTCCCTTTTCATAGGAATGAGACCACCTGAACATATGATCGTAATATCAGTTCAGTTGCTCAAAGTAGTGAAGAGAGGGAAACCTGGATAAGAAACCGGTTTGAAGAATGTTTAAATATTCATCGCGTAAGATAAAACGAATTCAATGGCAACTAAATACTTTCCGCGTTATACTAAAGGAGGAAACACAATTCCAATGTTTCGATTCGATTCGTACAAATGTAAATTGGACATATTACACCGAAATGGAGAAGTTGAGGAAATTTCAATTTTTACGGATGACATAACCTAGAAAAATCATCTGTAAAGATTTGTTTATACTCAAAGATGCATTAAAATGCTTTTGTTGAGGAAATAAAAAAGACATGAATTATATGAGAAAAAAAGAATGTTTTCATGGATGGATGTAAAGCGGAAAGACAAAATCTGGCAAAATTTTAAAGTTAAGTGCTTGAAACCGACCGGAACAATATTGTGCTTATGCATCCGTTGGATCGAAATGTCTTGGATCGAATCGAGTCGAAAAGTCAGAATTGCGTTTGGCACTTAACACTGAATTCCTAACGTCATTGATTTGTTACCCGTAATTTGACGATCAGATTTCACTACAATGGACCATTGCATCTTATGGCTAGGTGTCAAGGCATATTATTTATTTAAAATTCACGACTTTCGATCAAACTAATGCCCATATGTATATTAAAGAAAAATGAAATTGGTATAAAAATTTAGCACTTACATCTTTGCATAGCTGGGAAATCCATCGCAGAGGTGCCTTCTTGAGTGTTCCGCAGATTCACTGTGAAAAATTTGCAGAAAGAATTTTGATTCTTGGTCGAATATTCTTGGCAGCATTAAGCTACTAAGGGTCGCCCACTATATTGATGAAACAAATTTCCTATTCAAGAAACTTATTCCTGTTTTAATCGCAATAAAATCCTTCAGACTGGGTTGTCACATTCTCTATGTATTGTATGCTTTAGCAAACTCGACTTAATATAAATATAGTGAAATCTCAGGCATTCAATTTCTTAGTTCAAGTTTTTTCCTGATCTTGGGTATCGGTTTGTATCAAAAATTTAGTCTGGCCTCCGTTTTTAATTTGAACCATTCTCGGATATTTTTAGCTGCTTTGATTTAGTTTGATCCTTAATCTAATTATATTTATTTGTAATTTAATTCCGGATCAATGCTCTATAGGAAAATTTCAATACTTATATCAGTTTATCTATAGTAAAACTTTTTTTTTTTTGTCATGGTGAAATCTCATGCCGACTGTATTCAGAATTAATTCGATTTTCATGTAGTTGCGTTTTTCATATCTGAATTCTAATCCGATCTTTTTTTTCTTTATTCTATAGGCTATTAGAAATACATATTTTTATGTTAATGGTGTCTGACCCCTATCCTAGATTCATCCGAATATTATCCTGCCTTAATGTTAGGTAGGTAATCCAAATTTCACGATATAATTTAACTTATTCACTAATATCTATCAAACGTCTCCTGCTGATGAGAGTATACCTACTGTAAAAAGGCATAAATTCAAATGCACAAGGATGGTCTCCAAACGCGCTGTTCGCGTAGCAAAAATCTATCAGCGATTCCCTTTGCCTTGATTTCCAGTGTAGCGTTATTCGCTTACTGCCGCGATAATGAAAGTATCCCTTCAGGTATTTTACAATTTTCCGATTGTATATTTCCAATGAAATAACCCTATTACCATTTCGTCGGTGCAAACTAGAATTTTTTTAACTTGTTATTCGCCCGAATATTTTATGGCACTTGAAACTGATACGAGACACGAAAATTCTAGATAAATGTTTAAGATCACAAAAACCACGTCAGCTTTTCGCAATTTCTTCACATTCTTGTTCTTCACTGCATCGTGTGGTCCTGCGACCAATAACAGTACGTCAAGAATTATTAGAAGTAGTAGGTACCTACTTACGGCAGTAATTTCTATTCGAACATAAAAGGAGCTTTAAGTTTCTATTGTTATGGTTGTTTGTGTGTTGCAAAAATCTCTCTCAAAAACTCAAAATCAAGTTGGCTGAAGTATATTTAGTGAATGAAAACATATTTTTACAAAACAATTTTTGTATATTATTTTGAAATTACTTAAATTAAAAAAAAAAAAAAAAAAAACAAGAACAATAATTCAGAAAAAATAACAAAACCGAAATGCCTTCGAATGTTTGTGACAATTTTACACCCATTTCATTTTAAAGGTAAATGATCATAATTTTAATATTTAGCCCAATATTCTTTGGATTCCTCGATTCGTTTGGACATAATAAGGTAAATATTTTCAACAACAGTGCTCCAAATTTCCTGTGTTCCCTCCCACAGATAATTGATGCCTCTTGGAAGCTCAATATAATGTATAAGCCCACAGATTTTCTATAGAATTACAATTCAGACTTAAAGCAGGAAACTGCATTGCATTGCTCAGGGAGGCAATTCTTTATAATTTTGGGGATTTGTGTGTTCTGCTTGGAAAATGATGTTTTCTTCAGTAATTCCTACTTGATTAACAATAGAAGGTAAATTATCCTTCAGAATAGAGAGATATTGGTCTTTCTTCATAGTAACTTTTATTCTAACAAGTAGGCTGACTCTATTTTTTGTGATAACTCTTAACACCATAATGCTTCCTCCATCATGTTGCTTGGTTGGAGAGTTTCAGAAAACCGTGCACCACCATCAAGACCTTAATTTTAATCACATCGAACCAAAGAACATGTAAAAAAGAGGAAAATTTATTTTCTTATAAAAAATCACAAATTATACTTACATACTTGGCTCCAAACGGTAACTGACCAATCTTTATGTAAATATTTGCACAAAATCGTGACGTGTGTGGAGAGATTTTTCATGGAGACAGCAGGCTTTTTTTTCGAATACATCTTACTCTCTTAAAGATCGCCAAATAGTTCACCTGGATGCTGATAAATTGGCAGCTTGAGTAGAACTCTTCGGTGTTTTGGATTTCCTGGATCTTAACAAATGGCCAATCGCCTTTGCTTATGTTTCTGTAATTATTCTAGAGCGACTACATTTGCTCTCAGAAAAGTCTTGACCAATTTACTTTTTAATTCTGAACGCAGTTTGGTAGCTTATGCCAAAATTTTCCCCGATTTTTCGAAAGGATTCACCTTTTTCTATGCAATTTATAATATTTAATTTTAACTCGTTATTAACGCGATGCATTTTGGTTGAAAGAGTCTTTGCAATTAAAAATCTATTGATAAAGTACTTTTCGATCAAATGCATAACAATGTAATTGACCTAAAAACCGGTTTGCGCAGTCTTGTCAGACGATAAAAAATTGTCACAATGCAATTTCACTCGAATTAGTGTCTTTAATTTGTTTTATTTTTTATTTAATTGTGGAAATTGTAGTTTGTTTCTATTGGAAAGAAGCCAAAATTATTAAGCATAATTTCTTTTTACCAAGAGATTTATTCCAGTAATCTCGTTCATGTAATATTGTGTGACATTTTTGCAATACAGTGTATATGAATAGGATTCAACCAAACCCATGGCATTCGTTGACATCTTAAACATTTCAAATTATCAATTTCATACTTAACTATCGATAGTGACGAATGAATTGTTTAGACTATCAAAGATACTAAGCTGATTCAGTTCAGGTATCGAATGGAGTGAAGTTAGTGTTTTAAACGCTCATGATCATGAGTGAGTAATAAAAAAAAACGCTCATGATCATGAGTGAGTAATAAAAAAAATAAAATAAAATAAAGGAAAACTCTGTCTGGAATTTATGATATAACTACAAATTGGTTATTTATAAAAACAGTATGATCGTGCGCATATTCCCCATCCACAGACGAGTTTGCCCTAAATTATTCTATATCAGTTACATTGGTTGACTATCTCTAGGTGACAAGCGTGGCTAGAAAGAAGATCTCGTCTGAAAGATAAAAATTGGACAGGGCGGAATTTCAGAAGTCATCACAGCCATTAAATCTGCGCGCGGCGGTGATAATAAAAGAGATTGGAAAAAGAAGAAAAAACAAAGTATTCAGCGTATATTGAAGAATACACGAATCAAGTTGAGTGCAAAATGATTTTTGCGAAGCAAAAACTCTTGTCACGAATGCTAATTAATAAATCAATTATTCGAAAAAAAAACAAAAACCTCTCGAATTAATTATAAAATCGAATATAACGGAAGAATTCTTTTATGGAAAAATTTACAAAGAAAAGTTGCACTTTGAAAACATATTTTTATATGTAATTGTGTGCAGTAATAAATACAGCGATGAAAATTAATTGAGAAAATTAGTAAAGAAAAAACGGAAAAGAAGGAAAATTACAAAAATAAAAATTATTTGGTAAACACTGAATCCGGTAACTGATTTCGGTAGTGGTGTGCTCCTTGATGATAGATATATCTAGCGTTAGGACAGTAAAGAGGTTGTGAGTTAAATAAATCAATCTGTCTATGCTGTCATGGTACATAAACAAAAAAAATTTCATGCCATAAAGATAAGGGCAGGATCAGGAATGGAATATGAAAGGGAAATCTAGTGGAAGCAGGAAGCTAGAGGGTTGAAATTTTGTTGTTGAAAGGAGGACCTGATGATAGTGGTCACCTTATTTTATTAGTCCATGCCATCTCACGGACATCCTTAGAATGAAAAGAAATCTTAATCTTAAATTTATTTTTATATTAATTTGTGTAAAAATGATAAAAAATTTAAGTCTAAGGTTTACAAAATTTACCCATCCAACATTATATTTTGGACTGCTTCCCTATTGATAGTAGTAGTATTATAAAATACGGGGGGGGGGGGGGGGGGGGAATATGAGCTCTAATTTCTACTATCTTATAGATAAGTTGACGTTAATTGTCTGTCGATTTAATTCTAAACGAACTGCATACATTTCAACAGTCTGTTATGAATGCATTGTAATAGTTTACTATTTCTACTACTAATATGTACTTTTATAAGTTTGTTATTGTTGGATCCTCGGCGCAGGTCCCTGGAAACTGGGATGATGATCCGCTAAAAACTATGACCTTTGTTTAGAAAATACTAAATCCATTTAATTCATTGTCAGCAGTACTTACAACTGTTGGAAGTTGATATTGAATATTGATTCTCCACCAACATTACAAAAGACATTGATTTGTCGTCTTCTTATAAATTATATGAAACTCCTGTTCAGGAATTAATTCGACTCATGTCAGCAGAGTTTTATTATTTATAATGCAACGTTGACGTATCGTCAAATAATTTGCATACAATTTCAAGAATCAATTGTAACTAGCTGGAACTTTTTGGACTAGGTAAGAGGAGAGTTGGAGGAATCTCCAATATATGGGGCTGGCCCTATAGCTAGTGCTAACTTTTCTCTAGTGGGCACCATAATGCTAACAAAATAATAAAAAAAAATTGCTTTTCATGTGGTAACTTATAATAAACATATTGTATTAGATTAAAATCGATCATTTCATATATTTTACGCGTGCAATAAATCCAAAATAGAACTAGAAACTAGGAATGTTATTCCCGGCGTGTGCGAAAAGTTAAAAATTTTTTCAACATGCACACTAGAAAAATAAATTGAACGAAAAGTTCATCATAAAATATGACGGGGTTTCCAATTGACAGAAAATGATAAATTTCGAGTGAAATGACTAATTAAATACGGACATAAGTAATTTTATGTTCGGAGCGAACAAGGGACATCTATTGGTTCGAATAATAAACAACTTAAGGTTCGGAGAATCGATATTTCTAGAATATAATTTTCGGGAAGGTTCTGGGAAATTTGTAGAGAATAAATACAGCAGTCGTCACCGTCAACAGCGAGTATTATCTCAGATGGTGAAGTGAACGTAGTAAACAGGCGAAAGTGTTCTATTTGGATTGCGAAAATTAAAGTAGAGTTGAGTGGTGATTGTTTGCGATTATGTTTGCAATTATTCGCATATTGTTATACTGCAAAATTATCAGTTAATTTATGAATAAATCAAATTAAAATTATTCAATAATCCGAGGAAGTTTAAAGTGAGGGTGTTATGGAACGTATTTGCGAGTGAGTAGTGCAGCAGAGAGTATCAGCCGAAGCTAATAGCTCATTCCGTTGTAGCATTATGCTCAGGCTAACACGATAGTACCTATCTGATCTAAGTGCGGAGAGTGTAGGGCTGGTTTAATAAAATCAAACCTGTGCTACCATGCACCATAAACAAAAATTTTCGTGCCATGAAAAAGAAGAAAAAAAAAAACATATTTGGTCTTGAAGGGACTATACATCATTTAGCTTCGAGATTTGTTTGAGTATTGGAGATGACAGTGATCCTCGCGGTGTCTTTTCTCAGCTTCTAATGGCATCGCTTGTACATGATTACCGAAAGAACATGAAATAAAAAAAAAATGCTCAAATGCTAGTGAATTTCGACACTCAAACCTTTCATGGACGATGATAATTCCAAACAGCTAAAATTTTCCTTGCTGACAACTCGAACTTTAAATTAATCGATTTTACTCCTTTTGTCTGATCTCTTCGTTTTTGTTCCCAAAAAACATCCAGTCAGTTGTCATCTCTTGACAACCCTAAATATTCCTCGCCTTTTTTTCGTCTTCCAGCATCTCCGTCTCTCTATCTCCCGTGTCCACATTTACTCCTGGGTGTCGGTGGAATCATATATATATGTATATCAAGATATACTCCAGTTGGGCCGGAATTTCTAATGCCGCATTTACACGCGACTATAACAAGGGTGTGTTTGTGTTTTTGTGCAGTTTTATTTATGGGAATAATTGGATGGGTTATTTTAAATAACCTGCCTGCTGTCACGGAACAAAAACACAAAATAAAAAAAATTATGTTCTGCCTAAAGAAAATGATTAAGATCAAGAAGAATTGGAAGGGAAGGAGGAAGCCGTCAGGAAGGTTAGCACAGATCTAGCTATTTGTTTTTGAGAGGATATGGAGGTATTATTGATCTTGTCCCTTATATTTCGCGGACATCCTGGACCAAAGGGTTGGCTCCTGATTAAAAAAAAAATAAAATAAAATAAACTAGCGACTGTCTTGAGAGAGAGCTATAAATCTTTTCAATTGCACATATTAAAATCCAAACTTTAAAAGTTTTTTTCTAAAAACAAAAAACATAAATCTTTGAGACGACAACAGTCAATAATTTCCAGACTGTCCCTATAATGACTTAATTTCAAATTCGAATTGTTTAAAAAAAAAATTAAGATGTAATAGATTATGCGAATGAAAATTAGTTCATTTGAAATGTCATTGACTTGAATATTTCTGGCCTTTCAAAGCAACTTCCTTCGGTTTCGTAATTTATTTATTTTTTCAGCCCACCACAAGTCGAATAGTAAAAACTCTGCCGCACTCTGGGTTAAATTATTAGTTCATACCCTCCCCTCCCCCCCCCCCCCCCCGTACCAGGCTTTGATTCATCAAAAATGGCAAATTTCATGGCTGTCACTAAATCTTTCAACTGAATTCTAATAAATTCAGTACATTTTAATGGCAGTAGATGACACTTATATTTCGATTTCATTAATATGAAGTAAAATTTGCTCCATTTAAAATTGAACCCAAATGTTAGAAAATGGTTCTTGATGCACCTCATTTGTATGACACACAAACTATGGATAATAGGATTCTGAAAACTGACTCTCCAATCTCAGCCGACTCATTTCATCATTATCTCCTAAAAACTAATTACGCATTTGATTAGCATTAGACCATACCGCTCCTTTCCTAATATTCCAGGATTTTTAAGTCAACTAAATTTTGAATCATTTAACTCAATTCATCAGAAGAATCGCATATCAGACTCACTCTCATAAAAATCATTCATCAATAATTCCTTACTAAAATATTTTAGGGATAGGGAAAGTTCTGAAGTGATTTTAAAATATTTAATTAATTTTCGTCTAGTAGAATTGTTTGAAATCCGATGGGTAGTTTTTTTGACGTATTCAGAATATGCCATTTGTATACCTTTTCATCTAAATTGAATTCCATCTACTCAAAACCTCTCAAGAAATCTGAGAAAGGTCAGTAGAGGGAAAAACAAGAAAGGAGTTCTGTTAAAGCTCCCAACAAAATCTGTTTGGTAGTAACAGCGTTTTTCGGGCAAATAGACAAAGTTAAACATTACCTGTTTTCGTTTTTGTTGAATATCCCACCCTCCCCAGTTTTAGAGAATAACTATCGGCCTGGTTTCCTGAGTTCATAATACTCGTACACACCAATCCGTTACTTTTAACAATAACTATCGGCCTGGTTTCCTGAGTTCATAATACTCGTACACACCAATCCGTTACTTTTAACAATACGGCATAAGTTTCTTTTGGTGTACAATAGCTTCTCAAAAACGTTGATTGCATAGAATGCCTGAGGACTACATACATTAGCTTTTTATGGACTAGATTTTTGTAATCATTTCTCATCTCTGGTAATTAGGTGATTCAGAAAAAAGGGGTTCATTCTTCTGTCGTACAAGGAGTGTTTAGACTGTTAATAAAGTCTAGAACCATTTTGGGATTTAGGTTCCACATGTAGTTTTGTGGAGGGAAAGCATGTTCGAGTGGGTTGCATTTATGACCTTAATATCCAGGTACACTGTAAAAAAAAAAAATAGTACGATTCCCTAAATTTAAGACAAATGTTTTCCAAAAAATAAAATGTTATTTTCTCTGATAGAAAAGGAAAATCAGTTTAATTTCACCCAAATCAATGGAACTTTCAATGAATTTAGGTATTTGGTACCAGAAAATCTATATAGTATGTAAAATTTCCGAAATGTTAAGCTTTCTTGGTTATTAGGAAGAGAAAATTCAATAAATTTGGTATTATTTTTTATGGAACACTTAAAAATATATTTTAATTCACGCATTTCACGCCCCAGCCGTAACTTCCATACTAACTATGTATGTTTTATGGAGAAAAAAATATATATGGTAGGTATATGGCACATAAAAAATGAATTATTCAACTCATTTTCATCTTTTTTAAAGTTGTTATAAACTATTACCCTATTTCCTACATTTTAGGGAATATTCCCTACATTTTAAGAGAAAAAAAAAAATATTTGAAAATTCTCTACATTTTAGGGAAAAAATCCAATCTATGTTTTCCAAGGTAGAGCTTTCCCTAATCTAATCGAAAAATACCTAAGCACAAATTGTTGCCATTCACCTCAGGTAGAAAGTTTTTTCTGTGTAAACCACACATGAGGATAACTTTGTTTCTCCTTGATAAATTTTTAAGGGGTTTTTTTTTTTTGTAAGGTTATAAAAAGATTTTGTTCAATTAATTTCACTTAGCTGATCTTCATTCAATTCTGATTGTGTTCAAATCCTCGGGGCTTATCTTTTGAAATTATACATATATCCAAAATAATTTTCGCTAAACCAAATTTGAGATGGTTCGCATTGTCACTAACATCATTAACAAATATTGCGTAACTTCCATGTCTGAATTATACATACAGCAGAGAATTGTTCAAAAAATGTACTTTAATGTATGATACCGTAACATCTTGATCGTTCGTCATCAATCAACAATAACTTGTGACCAATGAAACTTGTCAAGAATTCCTGTTAAATAAATGTATGTACATCAAGTTATAAAAACTCCCCACCCCAAAGTTGATAAGATGTTAATCACGAAAGTGATATAGAAATTGAACTGAATTAGTAAGAAAAAACCTGCATAGTAAGTAAAAATCATCTCAGTATCAATATGCAACTGACTATACACGACTCTTAAATATGCAGCATATCTATGTAGTTAATTAAAAGTATTTGAAAGCCACAAGCCCATTTTAATTCCTTTATTCTTTTTATTAAAAGTTTTCCAATATGAATAAGAAGAACAAAACAAAAAAGAAACATTTCATGTAAATTATGATTTCTGTCTTATGAAATTTATTTATTGCATGAGGAAAATATTTTTCAAGTTAGGTATCTACTAAATTATACTTTCTGAAAACACATACATAGACATAGCTATTTGCATTGATTACATTGTCCACAAATAGTGTGTATATAGATATATTTTATCAACTTGATTGTTGTGAAACTACAATTAAACAAGAGATTTTTTCAAAACTATACTTCATGCAACTCTGCACAAGTAGAGGTATATTTGTTTTCTTATGTAAATCTTGGGTAATAAATTTTGATTTAGTTGATAATTAAAATCAAGTTTCAAAGAAACTTCATGGAGTAATTTATTTATTTGAAACTTGACAAGAAACACAAAAAAAAAACAAAAATTGCTTTCAGTTCAATGTAAAATTATGGTTTGATATTTTTTATGTTTTAAATATATTCAAAATTGCCTTTATATGAATTTTTCTTTTCGGTATAAATACAAAAACAACCTGTTTATGTTGCTTACTTTTTCTCAGCTTTGATTTATAAAAACACATTAAAAACGTATCAATGACTAATCGAACGAACATCAAATAGAAATTAATAAAAATTTGTAAAAATTCGTTATATTGAAATATTTTACATGTTTTTTTTTTTCTTCTTAAATCTTGTATCGTTTTCTCGGGGAAAATAAAATTTAAAGCGATCACAAAATATTTCAAATGTTAATTTACAAGACAACAAATGACATCGTCTATTAAGCCACGGAAGTAATTAATTTTTATAATTAAAACTTTCAATCAATCACAAAAAAAAAAAAAAAAACAATCTTCAAATTGTCACAGTAATAGGAAATGTCAAAATTTTATCAGTCATTTATTGCTTCGTGCATATTAAAATGCATAGAAAAATCTGTGGAGAATTTATAGTGCCATTTTTATTTTATAAACAGAAAACATTCAGTTTTTACCGTCGAACTTAGTACTGCACTAGTATAAAATCATCAATAAATTTTTTTCCAATTCTCTAAATTTTTATGGAAATGTCATATTTAACTTAAACTCGATACTAAGCTCAAGTCTCAAGGGTCAAACAATAAATTTCATTAATTTACATTGAAAATTTTGTAATTAAAAGCTCGACAATTTATGATACGAAAAAAAATCTAAAAAAAATCTCTGGAATTTTTCGCTAAAAAAAAAAGAAACAAACAGAAAGAGAAAAGATTTATAACAACAGTCAGCAGTAGGTGAAACTATAGAGAGAGAAACGCTAATTAAAAATTTGTAGTAGAAAGATGAAAATAAAAACTTAAAAAAAGAAAAAAACAAAAAAGGAATAAAGTTCCATTAGCCAGCTTTACTATACTATATATATATTATATATAAAAAAAAAAGAGAAAAACAAATTACTTAATAACACAAAAAAAAAGAAATACAAAATAAAAGTAAAAGTATAAATAAATATATTTAAAGACGTATACATGAGCCAATAGCTAGTCTACTCCAATGAGAATTCTTTCATCATAAAAACAGTGTGTTATAGAAAATTTGGATATTAAAAATTTTCCGATGAAAATATATATATAAAAAAAAAAAAAAAATTGCTCTATAACAGTCATAAAAACCAAAATCCAAATTTATAAAATAGAAGGAATAAATACAAACAAAACAACAAACACACACTCAAACATACACAAGTAATAAATATATCTCTTTGTTTGTGTCTTATTATTATTATAATAATTGGTAGGCGAAATAAATCAATAACAACAACAACAAATGTGAAAAGGAAATAATGTATATATTATATATATATTACATACATAACTATATATGTGAAAGAAGAACAAGAAAAAGGGAAAACAATAACCAATTTAACGATTATATTGTATTCTATTCCTTATTATTATTATCAGAATAATATCTAATAATAGTAATTAAAAATAATAATAATGATGAGAAAATAAGTATAAAACTGATGAAATAAGAAAACGTAAAAAGTATAATAAAAAAAACAAAAGAAAAAAAAAAACAAAATAATTAAAAATGAGAGAAAATTTTTTCGCAACTTTTCTGTTGCATTTGAATGTGATAGTAGATTTATTAATTATTAACTAATTATTAATTTTTATTATTATTATTATAATATATGTGTATATATTTTTGTCATCTCATTTAACTATATTATATAAAATAATGTGTATAATACTATTTTGTTCTCATTTATGTTCTTGTTTTCATTCACCTATTGCATTAAACTAAAAAATAAAAAGGATTAAAAAAAAAAAAAGCAAATACAAACTTTATACATTCTACCACAAACACACTTACACACACACACACACACACACACACACACACACACACACACACACACACACACATGTGAAAATATATGTTGTATAAAATGTAAGAGGAATTAAGAAATTATTATGCATATTTCGAGAAAGATAATAGAAAGAGAGAGAAAGAGAGAGGGATAAAGAACACATACAAAAAATGCCAGAGAAACATCCACATCTACGCGACTATATTGCTATTATTAAAAAAACATCATTAATCACAAATAAATGTAGAAGTAAAATCAGACTAAAACAAATATATATAATGTATAAAACTTATATATTTATTATGTATAGGTAAACATGTGTGTATTAAAAAAAAAAAAACAAAAGAAAGAAAGAAATAAATGAAAAAATTTCGGCAAAACAACAAGAAGAAAAGAAAATTTGTTGTGTTTTATTGTAATTTTTGCGAATTTAAAAGAAGAAGAAGAAAAAGATGATGATAATGAGAAAAAAGAATTATATACAAAAAAAAACAAAAATATTTTTTCCATTTTTATTTTTCATTAGTAATATTTTCCAATAAAAAAACTGACTAGATTTGAATTTAGAATGAGATAAAATTTGACTAGAATCAGAAAATGCTTTTTAGATGAATGAATGAGAGTATAAAGAAAAGAAGAAGAAGAAGAAAAAAATTAGATAAAAAATAATATCGTGATCTTTTATTTCTTCTAAACATTTCTCCAATATTAAAATTTTGTTTTTTTTTTTTTGTTTTAGAATTTCTATAAAAATTAGTTTTTTTTCCTTTTTCAATCAAAAACTTTACTTTTCCGTATTAGTTGTTTTTTTTTTGCACTCATAACTTGTATCTGTCTTTTATTATATCTTTTTTTTTTCTTTCTTTAAAATTATATTCTTTTGTGTATAATTATTAATGAAACTATTAAATACCTATATATGTATGTATAATGCAAAAGCGTATATAAGTTTTTCAAATAATAGAAGTCGAAAATAAACAATGCTAAGCAGAAAAAAAAAACACAAAATATGCATGATGATGAATTATTACATAAAAAAAAGAAAAATAAATAAATAAACAAAACATGAAAAGAAAAAAAAAGCAAAAAAGCATTCAAGTTCCAAAGAAAATAATTATTAATAATGAAAAATAGTAAATAAATTAATTGATAATTATGATTATTATTAAAAATGAAAATTTAGTTATATATTACGATGATGAATGATAAAAGAAACAAAAAAATAAAAAAAAAAATAAACAAGGAAAACAGACGAAAGAAGAAGAAGTGCGAGGGAAGAAGATGAGAAATAAAAAAATTAATTAAAAAAAAAAATGCTTTGTTTTATTTAATTTTAATTTTTTTTTATTTTTGATTTTTTTTTTTCCATGAAATTATGATGACTTTTCTTTTAGTGTTTATAGATGGTATTGAGTGGTTGTAAGAAGAGCGTTTCCAGTTAGCCTTATTGCCCAATTCGAAAAGAGTTGATACGAGAGCTAATTAGAAAAATAAAAACACAAACATAGAGAGAAAAAGAGAGTAATATGTCTGTCGGCTCTGAAGTGATGGAAATTCAAATCACAAAAATCTGCAACGTATCGTTTTTGGCTCATGAACAAGTATTATGGAGAGTGATATTTAATTAGTAAGTACGAACATCAAAGGGGGGCAAACAGCAATTTCTGAGTTAAATTTTTTCTGCATACGTGAATTCTTGTTGGTGGTCAATCAGTATCATGGGGTGAGAACATAAGGCCCGGTTTAAGAGAGGTTATACACGTACTTGCAAGGCTATAAAATAAAAAATTTCTATTTTTGTGAATTTATTAAATAAAAAAAAAAAACGATTTTTAAATAAAATTTTTATGCATTTGCCACAAAATTTTGAAGTTCTTATTCTATTTTTTTTTTTTTAATAAGGCCCTTTTTTTTATTCATCTTACTATGTTAAGCGGAGTACGTTTATCTGACGTCAATTTTAATGAAATTTAGTCAATACATTAAATTATCTAGTCCTTCATCGTTGTTCGATATCCGGAAAAATTAATTAATTAGGAGAAAATGTGGCAATACTAGATATCGCGGCAAAAACGGACAGTGACAACACTACTGAATTATTCTAGCAATCAACTCCAAATCTCAATATTGAGAGGTGATTGATCTTATTTTATGCTATTTATGGAGAGTGATGGTTGGATTCAGTGCTAGGTCTGCAGGAGATGGACTCACGGGAGTTGCACTAAGTGGAATGAAGAAGACTTGGACAATTTCGAGTGAAAGCAGTTAGGCAAATGTTACAAAAAGATACCTGTCCGAATATGCTCCGCATATTATGTATTATATTATTTTAAAATTGCTGAAGTTGTTTATTTTCATTAATATATTTTTGAATATTTTTGCTAATATTTCATTTTTCAAATAATATAAATAATTAATCGGATATTTCCGTAATTTTCTTAGGTGTCCGCTATTGCCCCATCCTCCCGTAAAGTTATGGTATCAATTTATGGCTAAAAAAATGTACACTTTTTTTTTTTTATATGTATATCAAAAACTCAACAATGAAAACGTTTTTGTACAACCAATGAAATTTAATTTAATCGGGTCTGACCACTGACTTATAACCATGGATTGAGCGTAGTGTCATTTTCGTATAGGAAAGAATGGCACAAGTTTTATAGTTTTCTATTTCGCGATATGGCAGAGTTGGAGCTACCAACACAAAATATCGCTTACTGAACGTTTTCTTATGCCATTTGATGTTTTTATGTTGGCTGCAGATGCAATCACCGCAGGAAGAATAAGGTAAAGATAGTATTTTCCATGCTTCGTTTCTCTTGCCCATACGCAGGATTCAGGTAAAAATAACCGTTTGAAAATGTTTTTGAAAGGGTGGTCAAATCCTGATTTACCGAAACACAAAATGTGTGCCACATGAAATAGCAAATCGCTCAATCCATTGTTATAAGTCCGTGGGTCTGACCTATTGGTATGAAACACACAAAGCATGACTCATAGATAGTAAAAATGGATCTGGTCTAAACCTTTAATGTAAGGTATACTTCAAATTAGCATAACTTCATTACATTTTATTGGATTAACTCGAAATTTTGCGAAAATATAATGGAGATGCTGTACACTTTAAGAAAAAGTAAAATTCCAAAAACAAAAATCCATTTTTATAAAATACTTCGGCGGCTATAACACCTTAAGAAGACATTTCAGAATAATTATCGAATATCTAGTAGGGATTCAAGTTTTATAAATAGTATAAGAAAACGCAAATTGTGATTGTTCACTGGGGAGTTCTACTGCTGTACATGTCTTATGCTATTTACACTTGAATAAAAATTACACTCGAGCTCTAGGTAAAATGGTCTAGCTAAAGCAATTTAATAAAACTCTATTAGTGTTATAATCCCACAATTCAGGAGATAATCGCTGCATGTTGAAGGAATGTTCCTAGAGCACTCTAGCTGTAAGAGTTGCAAAATGTGCTTTTTCATTTTGCTCTAAGCTAGAGTAACAAAGATCTAGCTAGGGCAGTAATCTAGCAGCTGTTGTAGAGCGATCTATGTAGAACAAAAGAGTTCTAGCTAGAACAAAAAATCTAGATGTGAAAATTCACCTTAAGAGCTCTAGCAGTCGTTCTCTACATTTTGCTATACATTTTGTAATTAAAATATTAATACCTTTGGACTCTCTGCCAACCAGAGAACGAAATATAATATAACCGTTTGATAAATCCTGTAATTATGTGATGTGCTCTGGAATTCCATCGTAAAAATACCTACATAAAACATATGATCGATATATTTTCGTGTCCTTCCAAATATTATCATAAATGTTCACCATCAAATCTGAACTTCAATGCAACTTTTTTTAAAGTATTTCCTGGCAACTCTATGGATCTATACTTGATGGCATTATGGTGGATTAAAACTTTTGGAGGCTCCAAGCAAGGACGTCTCGAGTCCCAATACTAATTTTAAATGGAAAACACAGTTAAGATGAAAACGTTTTCTTTTTTTTTGCCTTTCTCATAGCAAATTCCATAATTACGTCGTCGAAATTTATCTCGCGAAGTATGTCCGCATTAGCGACAGATAATTAAGCATGGCTTGACCAATATTTGTCCTCGCGAAAATGAACGTTCGTTTAAGTCCTGCTTCCAGTCACGAAAAACTTTTGCCAAGCCGCTTATATTATTACTTATGGATGAAAAACAATCGTTTAAACTATGTCCAATTGGCTTAACTATCATTCACATATGGAAAACTTGTCTCTGGCTATTTTTCAGCCTTTTTATTATGCCTTACTTAATAAAATTATGAAAAAAAAATTTAGGTTAATCGATGACAATTACGGTTTCCTTGCAAAATGGCACAAAACACCACCTAACAGCACACAGCAGCATTACTCCGTATGCCAAAAACAATGCAGTGCTGGCCGAGTTGAGAGGTTTTGTTTGGAAACTTGTTGTTTTTCGTTTTAATTAATTTTTTTTTTAATTCTCTTAAGACATGTAATTCTGTAATTAAGGGCATGACCAAGCCATATGTAATCTAACGTGGATACGGCTACATGCCGTCATGCTCTAATGACATACAACATATAAGGAATGGGGGAGTTAGAGACAAACAGGGTGCATTCACAGCAAATTTGTACTGAGGTTAGGTTAGATAAAAGAGGTGCCTCTAGAAATGACTAGCTTACTCCATTTAGACCTCCAGTGGGTCCATGGTGCATCTTGGGATAACCTTTAAATTTCAGGATATATCTGAATTCTTTATTTTGCAGCTTCGCCAGACTTGAACAGATAGCCTACCTCTTTTATTCAGAGCGGGGCAATTGCAAAGTACGTGTTGGACGGATGTGATTTCCTACGAATCCGTACATCTCCTGCAGAAATCATTTGCCGCTATTCTCCTATGACCCAATGGCCCGTAATGTCCAGCCTATAAACCTCTTTCCACTGGTAGTTTGTGGAGTACCTACACTCTTCTTGGATCTATACTAAGCTAGGTGCTTTTTAGATTTTGGACGGCACAAGATTGGAAAGTCTGGTCCGGCGCTCTTTATTGGTTATTCAGACAGAGTTACCCTGATAGCGAGCATGATTCTACTATCCACCAGTTGTGTACCCGACTAGTATCTAACACCGAAGCCCCCAGGATTATAATATTTTGTTAAGACAGTTGCATGTATATAAATTAGGCTCCGCTTCTGGGAAGCTACAGAATTCAAGTTCAAATTTACTGGAAGAAAATTGTACAATAGTTCAGGCATTAGGATTAGGATAATATTTGTATTTTACTGATCACAGTTACTTGTCAAAATAAAACATTTCCATTTTGCTCAGGATCGGGCCGTTTTCTTCATGACTTGACAAATATGGCTTAGAGGTTTTGATTTGGCACTTGTCTTGTCATCGGAGGAATGTGACGGAATGATGTTCATGTTGTTAACTCACAGACCCAGACCACAAAAGAATTTAATAAAAACTTTCTTGTTAAATAAAAATATGGTTAATTTTATACGAAGTTTATTAATCCCAATTAGCGCGTTTTGATCAGTTTTACTCGAAACACCATTACTGACTACAACGTAATTGTGGACTATCTAGATACACTTGAATATGATGATAAAGATGTGAAACGAATTTTTAGTTTAAGCCATCGAATGGAATTGCCTGGAGAGGAAGATGGAGGAGGAATATTAGTAAAACAATTATAGGATCTATGGAAATCGAATTTGATATTATTGCATTCGCTACCAAACAAGGTTAACTTTACTCAAAAGGAGAGTTTTATTGAGCCATTTCTTTACTGCTTCATATTCATTAGAGCCATCTTGGAGTATACTAGTTCAGTTTGGTCTACCTTTTATACATTCTACAAATATTGTTTTCTTAATTTTGCTTTAGTTGACTTCATTGGAACAATCTTGTTATTTGAGCGCCATTAATATGCAGACAGAAATGGTAGAAATTCTTTTTTTGTAGGTGTTACCCAATTTCTTATTAAAGACAGAGCTGGGCAAGTACCAAAGAAAAAGTACTTAAGTACAAGTACAAGTACCGAAGGCCTAAGTACTTCAGCGTAAGTATAAGTACCGAATGTATGAAAAGTACTTGTAACCAAGTTACTAAGGGCGGATCCGAATCCAAGTCTTCGTCTTCGTCTTGTTAGTACAGCTAGTGACGTAACATCGAGTCAAGCTCTATCCGAATCCATATCTATGCCACCGAGGTTTGCTACTTTGTATAACAGTTTAGATATTTGGTTAGCTTGATCATCGAGTCAAGGTTCGAGTTGACTATTTTAAATAGACAACATATTTTGAGGTTACTTTTATTCGCTGGGTATCGAGATCAAGCAAGCTAAGCAAACGAATTCGGACAGGTTAGCTTCGTCTTGAGCTTGATTGCATTTATTTTGACATTATGGCGGACGCGGAAAAAGTGAAGTTTAAATATTGTGCATTTTCTACTGTTTTCCTTCAATTCTTCTGTGCAAAATAAGCAGATATATAAAGGGTTTTCCAATAAGAGGTGTTATTTTGATATTCAAAGAAAAATGCCATTTTTTGAGATAAATTATCGGATCTTTATTTCATTATAAAGAGCAAGGTATGCCGTTAATAATGGAAAATAACATCAGCCAAATGACCACCACGACCACGCCTACAGGACCATATCCTTTTCATGAAATTTTCCATAATCAAATCGCAAAGTAGCTGCCCTATGTCCTCGATAGCCTCACGAATTCCATCTTTGAGGTCTTGAATCGACGCTGGGTTGTTAGCGTAGACCTTCTCTTTCACGTGGGCCCAAAGGAAGAAGTCGCAAGGTGTTAAGTCACAAGATCTCGGTGGCCAATTGTGATCACCTTTTCGAGAGATAACACGGTCCGGAAACTTTTCCCGTAAAAGATCAATGGTTTCGTTGCTTGTATGGCACGTAGCGCCGTCTTGTTGAAAGTAAACGTAGTTCAGAGCAATACCATCCAATTCCGGCCATAAAAAATCATTAATCATCTGTCGATAGCGCAATCCATTCACCGTAACTGTTGCTCCAGCCTCATTTTCGAAAAAGTTAGGTCCAATGACCTCGCGGTACCATAAACCGCACCAAACAGTCACACGTTGAGGATAGATGCGGCATTTTTGCTTGTTGACGAAGCCATCGAGGTGGAAATGGGCCTCATAACTCAAGATGAGTTTTCGATGGAATTCCGGATCATTTTCATGCATTTCAATGACCCAATCAGCAAAGACTTGACGTTGTTAATGATCGGCCGGCTTGAGTTCTTGTGTTAACTGAACTTTATAAGCCTTAAGACCCAAATCTTTATGCAAAATACGGTGTAATGACGTTTGTGGAATGAATAATTCCAAAGAACGACTAGGAATAGACAAACCTGGGTTTTCTTCAACACTTTCGGCTACAGCAGCAATATTCTCGGCTGTTCTTGAGCGATGTGCACGGGTTTTACTCCTCACATCACTAACTTGTCCCGACAGCTCGAATTTTTCTACCAATTTCTGTATTGCGGTCCGACAAGGTGCTTCACGACGACCCAAAAATGTTCGAGTTTTACGAACCGTCTCTGCCACATTTTCACCATTTTTATAGTGAATTTTAATAATTTCAATGCGTTGTTGAATCGTGTATCGTTCCATTTTTATCAATGGCGTAATTTCTACTTGTCAAATGTCAATAAATGACAGCAGCTCCAAAAGTGACATCTACCGAAATAACGGGCTAATTAAGATAACACCTCTTATTGGAAAATCCTTTATGTACCAATTAGAGATAATTGTAACACATTTTTATTTCAAATTTAATTTAATTTTAAATCATAAATAATAATGTTATAATTAATTACATTTATTAATTATGACAAACAGTGGGAACTGGCTCTAAACGTCAAATATCAAGCTAAGCACACGATTTCGGACAGGTTAGCTTCGTCTTCGTCTAACTATTATAATAGCTGAGCTTGTTGTATTACGTCACTAGCTGTACTAACAAGACGAAGACGAAGACGAAGACTTGGATTCGGATCCGCCCTAAGTCTATAAAAAGTACTGAGTATTTTTTGAAGTACTTTTTTAGAATTGTCGTACGTTGGCAGTAATATAATGAAGTTTATAGAGTTCAGTTAATAGATATTAATAAATAAATACCTTTTGAAAACTATAATATTAATAACCATAACCATAACTAACCAGTGGCTACTATTTATAGGTTTTTATAGTTTTTCAGCGCTGCACGTAGAATAAAACTTTCACCTACATTAATTGCTACACTCATAAAAACTATTAGAGGTCAGGCAAGCACCCATTGTCGCCTCCAATAATGCATAAAAATTCTAAAGAAAATATTTCCAGTAAAATTACAAGACAAAATTGAAGGCTTCTCTACATCAGGTCGAAGCATCGTTGGTTTTATATTCGAACGAGACGTTACTGGTTTTTGTTCTACTTGCCCAGTCTTGTTTGTATGTTATTAGTTTGGCTAAGGTTCTGCCTTGACACGTGAGTGTGACACATGCTTTGACAGTTCTTTGCGTGCTTTAGAACTAAAAAAAAAAAAGGAGTTGCACTAGAGATTGTGTTTGGTTTTCTACGAAGAGTTAGATATTTGTAGGTACTTAATAGACTCAGAAAGATTTAAGTAAAAATCTTGGTACTTAAGTACAAAACTAATTCTTAAGTACAAGTAAATAGAAGCAAGTACTTATGTTCAAGTACTAAGTGGGGGAATTTCAAAAGTATTGAGTAATAAGTCTTAAGTAACGAAAATGTACTTTAAGTAGTACTTAAGTCTTTTTTTACTTAAGTATTGCCCAGCTCTGATTAAAGACTGCATCATTTCATCGAAAAAGATAGTTGGATACAAGTACGAAACGTTCACGTAATACTTTGTGCGTGCTCTTCATATACATGCTGCTTCCTGGTGAAAGATACAAAAGGAAGGAAGTAATAGTACTCATCTAGGAAAACAACAAATTGCATGATAGGGATGGGGGCATCACAAGTGTTTCGGAGTTAGTTACCTTGTAAAGAAAATATGCTAGTTTTTCACAAAACACCGTAATAATTCGTTAATGGCTACAGTTGGAACGTTGGTGTAACAGGTCAAGTTTTTGTAAAGAAAAAGTTATGCTAAGAAATAAAAAAAAAATGTCAAATTAATGAAAAAGATAAAAAATCTGAAATTTTGTTTTTAAGGAGAGGCTGGCTGAGCAATCATTGGTAAGGCCATGATGTTTTCATACAATAAGGAGGTCTTAACGGTGACCATATATCCTGCAGTTTCTAAGATACAGGGTGTCTCTTAATCATTCTGTAACCCCGAAACGATTCAGACATGCCTTTAACCCTGCCATACAATTTTTTGGTTGCTTATAGGTGAGTATCTACTATCCCCAGGAAAAATCCTGTACCTATGTGTATGTGATATATCCTCTTGGACTATTATCGAAAATTCATATCAAATTCTAAAATCGTAGAGTTGAAGATTTTGAGTATCAGCAGCACTCTCAAGTCAACCAGCTCGGGGGCCCTTGAGGTCATCCTCAACATACACCCCATGTGTATACACGTCAAGAAGGAGGCAACCTTAAATCGAAAATTCCAGATAGGGCAGAATGAGAATCACATTCAATGTTTTAACCATTGACAAGCCCTATCATACATATATACAGATGGCTCCAAATCGGAAGAGAACACCGAAAGAGGTTGTTTTTACGAAGAGCTATAAAACGGTTTTCCAGGCGGAAGTCAAGATCATTCTTGAAGCGGTAAGGTATCTCCTAAACTCTGATACTGAGAACTGAGGTGTTTGTAATCTGCTCGGACAGCCAAGCAGCTGTCAAGATCTTTTCCAAACCTTTTGAAATCTCCAAACTTGTATTGGTATGTATCCTGAATTACCTTTGTTGGAACAATGGGACTCTGGCGCTTTGGGTGCCAGCGACTTTAATGGGAATGAAAAGGCGGACGAACTTTCTCGTTTTGGTGCAGCCTCGAACTCAACCTTCTCCACAATTGGGATCGCATCAAAACACTTTGCCTCTACTATCTCTCTTTCGGCCGACTGCCAGCACAATCGACTTTGGTTGGAAGATCCTTCAGGTAGAACTGCAAAGGAGCTGTGAGGCATACCCAACCCAAATGAAACGAAAAAGCTACTGGGACTAAACAAAATAACCCCGAGAGCACAAGTGTGAATTCTCACTGAAAATTCTCCTCTCGGGGGTCACTTGCATAGGATGGGGCTTGTTGAAGATCCAGTATGCAGTAGATCCGGAAAATAATTCAAAACGACGACTTTGTCACTATCCGGCCCTCACAAGAAAACGAACACAGATTCTTTGGCTCACACCGCCTGGAAGAACTGCATGAAGCCGGAAAGGCGGGTTGGCGGCAAATTTTGAATTTTGTTAGATCGTCCGGTAGGGACTTATGAGCAATGTTGTAGCCTAAGTTGCAGGGACCAATTTCGGATCCCAACCTCGTTTCAATCCATCCATCTATACCACGCTCAAGAATTGCCACATAAAATGCATACTAGGGGAGAAGTATAAGAACAATTCTGCTTAATTTATTTATGATGTTAAAAAATTTGCAAACGGAGATTTGTCCATGGTTGAAGGAAGGTTAAAATAAAACGTCTTCATGATATTTTTTTGTTATCTCTTCGTACACATACCTCAACAATCTATAGAAATGATTTGATTTTCAGATGGTTATATAAGGCGAATATGTATTTTACTCATCTGAGAGTGCTCCACTTGAACTTCACAAAAGTCATCAAATTGTTTTACCTCGTGAATATTTTCTTTCAGATAGGTACCTACTGAGCATCATATCATCATTCAATTGGATTCTGAATATTTCTTGCATCCACCAAGTGCAATCCGCTGATTTTTCTCATGAACATATCTCGTAAGTATGTGATAAACACATTTTGATAAAATTTTTAAAATTTATATCGTAGCAGTTGTGTGCTGTTCTTGTTTTTTATTTTTTTTGTTTTTTGTTGGTCATTTTATAATTAATTTTTTCAGTTGCTTCTCGTAACATGTGTATAAATTTTGTGAAAATTTCTCATAAAATGCTTGTTTTTATTTGATTTTATTTTTAAACAAATTTCTTAATATCTCTGTGGCAAATCTTATTCGAAGACTCCTACTTATATATTTTTAGTTAATTTGTTTGTTTTTAAAATATTATTTCGTACATATTTGTTGTAATTGGAGTTGATGGTGGCGTTATACATAGATGTTCATCTGAATTTATAAATTTATTCCTATCGGTGATAAACAAAAGATTCCGATCTGAAATCATAGGTGTATCTTTATACAATTAATTATTTTTCTCGAAATTTATGGTCCAAACTTAAAAAGAGATGCACAACAACAGAAATAAATGATTTACCTTAAATATTTCTCGACGAATCCTGCCTTGTGTTATAAGATAAAAACCTGAAATTTCTGTGTAAAAATTATTAAATTATCGGAGAGTTTACTATGGTACTACTAGACGTGAGAGCTATAGCGATGGATTTGCAGTCCAATCAATTAGCCGAAGGTGATAGCTCACTACGTGGTAGCAATAGCAATGTTCTGGCACACTAGCACCTCGACCAAGTGCAGAGAGTGTGGGATGGGTAAAGAAAATGAAGACATGTACTACCACGCACCATAAACGAAAATATTTGTGCCATGAAAAAAAAAAAGAAGTACACACTCAACCCTGAAAGGAACTATATACACCACTTACATACCTTCGAGTTTTACGGTAAGATGTGATCCGCTTGGTACTTTTCCCCAGCCTAACATAGCATTGCTGGCACATGATTCCGATGTCCCTATAAAAACCTGAAACGGGCGAAGGAGCAGACCTAATCAACCTTCAAAATCAACAGGACTCCATGAGAGAGAAGCGAGAAAGGAGAAAACTTAAAGCCTTATTACGTTCTAAAGAAAGTTTCTTGTTCATTGTAGTTCCATACCAACATATGAAAATTCCACATACAGATTCTACTTAAAATTGTAAGATATAAAATATGTAAAATCTATAGGAAAAATTCTCAAAATATTATAAGATTTAAAATATGAAAAGAAAAGTCGCGTGTATTGATTAAGAAAAAAGAAAATATGGTACGACGCTATCCAAAGATCTACAGATGCTTGCTAAACTCTATTTGCCTGTTAGAATGAGATTTTTTCTTTTTACATGTCTATTCTTAATTGTACTTTAACCATTATCCATTATAGGTTGAGGATCTACCGCAGAGGCGCCTCCGTGGAAGTTCCGCTATCCCACTGTTTACGCATCAAAATGTAATCTTATTTATTGGTATAATTGGATAAGAGTTCACCATCAGTAATCCAGATTACAATTTACAATGGGGCAAAACAAAAACTGGACTTTGCAAAACGCCAGATGATATTGATGAATTATTGCCTTTTCCGGGTGATCAGATGCTGGGCACGCTCACAAATGTTGACTTGAAAAATAAAAAAACTTCTATCAACCACTTTTGCAAACGTCAAGCAGATTTTAATATTTTTTTGTTCCCCACCACTATTCTACCTACACTTTTCTCTTTTTCAATCTCTTCAAGATTTCACGCTCATTCTCCAGATCACCTCCAGAAAAAATTCTCTGCCACCTATCATATAGAAAAGTGTCTTGACAACCCTTCTCAAATCTTCTTCATCTTTTTTTCATTTCCGACATCTCCCTCTCACCGTTTATACATTCACTCCTAGATGTCGTTGGAATAACTAGGGATATACTCCAGCTGAACTGGAATTCCCGATTCCACATTCACACGCGACCATATTAAGTTGGATGCGATTTCTATAACGTCATTATTTGGGCAAGAATTGTCATCAGAAAAAATACTAGTTTCTAGACTCTCCCAAAAAGTCTAGCACCACAGCATCCAGCTAGTAAGAGTCTCCATTCTCCAACATCCGGTAATGATCTCTACCCATTAACTGAGCCGAGATGTTATAGATAATCCTTCCCCTGTTAACATAATATAGAATACCTACCCCTATACATAAACGTAATAATCGCAGTTTCTCAGATCATTTACACTTCCATAGCCATACAGAAAAAATTCATTCTAAATTCATAAACTTTTCCCACGTCCGGTACACCTTCATATGCACCAGGCGCTTCGTAAGCATTTTCTCACCAAAATAGCATAAATCGCAATTCCCACATTAAAGAAACTTCCGGTTCTCGAACACACAAAAAATGCAGGAACTTGAAGCTCCCACGAAGTACAGGCGACAGTTTTTTCTGCCTTTTTGAAAGAATATAATTAGAAATAAAGTTAAGTTAGTTCCATCCAAGATTTTAAAGCGAGTAGTCGAATAAAGTTATAAAAGGAGAAAATTGGTGTTTCAATTAATTTTTTTTATCGTAGAAAAGATCTCTACCTAAAAGTCAGAGACCCATTATAGTCTCATCACAGTTGCCGAGCCGATAATTACTATGCGATTCAAGGTAAATATCTCAAAATCCACACCACTTTTTAGGACCCTACCTGAAAAAATTGTCTTAACTTAAGGGGTGCATTATACCAGCCACAAGAATTACTAAACCTCAAAATGTCCCCCAACTTCTCGTCAACAAATTCCACCAATTCGTAAGGAGAGTATAGCTACCAAGATTCTACATGCCTGTACGATTCCTCCTAAACAAAGTTTCTGTATTCCTAGGACATAATTTTGGGACACAGCTGTCTCGAAATCGCACATGTGGTTAGTTCTCCCCATCTGCTTTTAACCAGCTTACAGGTCTGTAAGTCTAGAATCCTCTTTGCTGATTCTAGGCGCCTATATATGAAATCTTCCGTTAAGCATATATTCATAGCTGAACCCTTTTGTCCAGAGCATCAGCTGCGTAATTTTCAGGTATATAACTGTGACCAGATACTCAGCAGGGAATAACTATGGTTAATACCAAATTTCACTGCGAGTATGTTGAATATATACCCCGGCTCTCACTCCCACTTCCATTCTTGAACTATCTGTGCAGATACATATATCAGAGTCATTTGCCATGCGATTATCATCCCATTTATCTCTAGTAGGAATTCTAGTTGAGAAACCTTCCTCAAAGTCTAGCCTTGGGGACAGAGTAATCCGTATCTCCCCGTATACAGTCCTCAAGACAGATCGTTAGTATTCCGTTGTGATCAAGGCTTGCGGTTATCCAATAGCCCGATTCTCTTAGTCTCACTACATTTTTTACAGCTATACATTTCCATTGGATGTCCAGGGGGCAAGAACCCGAGTATAATCTCCATTGCTGCTGTTGGTATTGTTTGGAGAGCTTTTGTATGTCCTATACAGGCAGCTCTCTGTATTTTAGTAGGGCTTTTCAGGTGAGTCGCTATCTCTAGAGAATTACCAAGATTCCATTGGTGAGGATAAGACTCACAATAGTGTGCCCGATGCGATGGGGTGTACCGAATGTCTTCCAAAAGTTTTCTTGGAGACATGCAGTGCAATTGCCACCTTTTTGAAGCGATCACTAACATTTATCTTCCAATTTGATTTGTAGTTTAATATCACTGCTAGGTAATTATTTGGCTTCAGTTTTGAAACCAAGAGTAATGTTATCCAGTTCTGGTGGAGCGAAACTAGGAATAACTTTAATCCATTTAAAGATCTTTGCGGGGTTAAGTCCCACAACACAACTCACACCCCAATTAAGAAGCATTTGAAATGCTCTTTGAGTTAGTTCGCTGATCGTGAATAAGAACTTTCCCAAACCAGGATGACTAAATGATTAGCACATGCTACCGCTTTTATTCCCCCCCCCCCCCCCCACCACCCTTGTAAAGAGATCAGAATTCCATTAACCACCAATAACCACAGTCGAGGTGAAATTACTCCGCCTTGTGGAATATCTCTATAAACTGGCTTCAGAGTTCCCAGGAAAATGGATGTTCATAACAATTCTATAAAATTTCTTCGCTAATCTCGATTCAGGTAACGTCATCCCTTTAAAAAAAAAAAATAATGGTCCTTGGCACAGTTTTCAATTAATTCACTCTTAAATTCAAACTTCAATATTTTATTGAGACCCGTCATCAAAACAATTTCATTTATTCGTAGACACTTTGTATTCAGAGTATTTCTCAATCGCGACCACTTAATCTTTACTTTTGACATTTAGCAAATCTTTCTTCTTCTTCTTCTTCTTCTACACGCATTCCAAAAAATGTCCTAAACAGTTATTTTAGCTGTTAAGGCTAATTTTGTGTTGACTGGATTACTAGAAATGCCGAGTGCCCTCAACAGAAGAAATATTTCGCTTCTGGTATCCGATTAAAACAATGCAGATCTTCTACAGGTCTTCCTTTCCTATCATTTTTATTGGAATTAGATCTTTGATAATAATTCCATTTCTCGTTGTTTTTTTTTTTCTTTAAAAAACTGTTTATACAAAGAAAAGAATTCAGATGGGCTTAATCAATGAATGACAGGATAAAAATAACTTTTACTTGTTTTGTTCTGAACATTGAAATTCATGGCCTACTCACGTAACTTTTTCAATTTTCAAAGTGACTTTCGAATTTGATTTATGAAAACCCTACAAAGGTCAAGGCTACCCAAGGCCGTTCACGACGTTCACGTAGCTCTGTCAAGCCGCCACACTGAATAAAGGCATATACCTTCCTACCTTTCTCTGAATGACAAGTAGTACAACTGTTTCTTTGATGATGTCTTATTAGGAGACTTTTAAAAAAGCTTACTGAAAATTTGTTACCTTAGGTAGCATCATTCATGCACGAAGACACTAATTTGGCATCCTAGCTTCAACCTGTCACCGTCAGGCAAATTACAATTAATTCTTTTATATCCTACAAAATTTTTAGTTTTTCTTTTCCAACTAATACAAAAGATAACACTAAATTTTTCCTTAGTATTTAAGAATATCCAACAATTCTTATCAAATTACAAAAAAGAAAAGAGAAAAAAAAACACTTCCCAAAGTAAAAGGTAAGAAAGTACAATTAGCCGTCGGTAAAATTCGATTATCTGAAGCTAAACTAAATGCTAGGCACAAACACACGTAAGTAATTTTTGTAGTGTTTGTGTTTAATGCAATAGCTATAGAGAATATATCCATATACATAAAAAATTATTGTAATTCAATTACAAAAAGGGCAGTAAATTTTTGCGCATGTATTCTGCTATGGTTTTTTTTAAATACGTTTCTTGTGTCATGTCAGACCGGCAGCCATGAGCTCCTCTAGCCGAGCCAGTCAAGTTATCGCTCAGCTGATTGATATACAGCAAACAGCAGACCCAACTGGCAAAAGCACGCCGTCTCTGTTGTTTTTGTTTATTTTTCTTGTCTCATATTTGCGAGAATATGGCTGCCATTATAAAAACACAGAGCGAGGAGACACATTACTTGAATTTGTTTTGTGCAAAAGTATTTAGTTTTGTATATGTGCATGCAGATATGTATGTATAGAATAGAGGGACTGTGAGAATTGAACGTTCGTTTTCGTTCCATCTTCATTCTTCCATCATCATTACCAAGCGCATCGCATCGGCAGGCATCCGCAATTCGCATCGGGAGAGAGTGTTGAGTGCTTCTTAAGAATGAGGAGACTCGACAATTGGAAGAGACTAATTTTCATAGCGTTACTCTTTCGACATTAAGCTTATTGGTAATAGCGCTGAATACGGTACTGCACAAAAAGCGGGGAAATACCAGCTGTTTGGAGCAATTTCAACAGTAGTATGGATATGCATACGAGTATATCTAATATCGGCAAGTATGCGGTGGAAAAGATCCCACGGCATGGTTCTACAAAGAGAGGAAGGAAATGTCTATCGCTTGATTTGACACTGGACTGTGGTTTGACTGAAGAACTACATGGAGAGTATTGTAGGTATGTATGGATTTGTATATATTAGATCATATATAGAGATGCAAGAATTTTACAACTTTCGTACTGCAACCGTATATGTATGTATGTTTGGTTTGCTACCACTAATAGTACCGGCTACACGATTACATTACAGAATTGGATATACATTTAGCCGTTGTTGGTGCCAGCAGAGGCCCAATATATTTCTCTTACGAAAAATGAAACATTTTCAAAATGGTGGCGAAATTTGAAACATATGGTCATAAAATTGGAAAATTCGATTTTTTCGATTTCGAACATACCCACTCTATCGCATAGTGTACAATAATATCCCATAGGGAAGAAATAGGGATGAACCACGCCCGTTTAATGCGCATGATTCGACATAAATTTGCAACATTCTCCTGCACCTTAAAGCAACCGGCCACTTTGAATGGTTGTTGGCTCCTCTTAGCTGCTAAGAAATCTGGAAATTTTGTAATGAAATGAAGCAGATTAAAGATGCTTTTTACTGTAGGCTGTTATACACTGTCTGGAGGATTCGTTTCGTTATGAACGGACGGGGAGTGAAGCGGTTAAAGGGTGCTGTGTTTTCTGTCTTCGGGAAGTATAATATGTTTTGGGAAGCTTTTCTGGACGTTCTTGGGATACTTTCATTTTGTAAAGGAATTTCATGGAAACGTTTGATGTGTAGTTGCGGCTCCTGATTGGAGAGGGGGGGGGGGGGGATTAAGATATTTTCTGCTTAAAGGTAACAAAACATGGAATAAAGCTGGAGAATTGTAGAAAAATGTGTTTTGTGGTGTTATAGACTTTAATTTAATTTTAAGAGAAATGTTCAGAGAAAAAAGGACTAAATTGAAAAGAAATGGTTCAGGTTTTTGGTTTTATTTTTTTTAGATTTATTTAAATTAAATAACGAAATAAGAAAAAACTCGGAGACTCTTTTTATTGCTTACTTTTATTTATACATCCATTGTAGGTACGTGAATGCAAAAAAAAAAAAACTATTCAACTGAGGCAGCCGTTACAATCCAGAGAATAGGTGAAAGGCAGGCAACCCATAAAACACATCCAGATCAACCTTACAATCAGACCTCAACCAGTTAGGTAATTCGATTTGTGGCATTAAGAAATTCAGGTGAGTTGATTACTTCTATCAAGATATTAAAAAGTAAAAAAAAAAATTTCGTAAATATTACCGAAATCTCTCTTTTTAAGCGATTTTAAATAATTCAAATTCAAAGCTGGGCAAAATAGAAAGGTACGATAACAGCCCACCCAATGAACAATTTATACTTTATTATGTTCCCACAACTCATTATAAAACTTCCTGTTTTATAAGATGGTTGTTCAAAACATTGTGGAAGGTTTAAAAAAAAAACCTTTGCAGAGCTAATTGGGCACACTCAAAACCCTTGAAAATACTTCCAAAGCTACCCTGGTAGTCCAATCATCATGGACGAACTGATGAGCTCATGATGATTGGTTGGATGAATGTAATGCTGATTTTTGTTCTAGCACCGGGTCTAAGCTCATTTATATACTTCGCAATTCTATGATTGCTCAACACCATTTGTCTCGCTTTCACTCGTACATTAGATGCACTAGACATACCAGTCAGTATCCATATCAATTTATTCTCATCGAGGCGCTCAGTATAAATCACTTCACTAAAGAGTTATGTCAGTGAATATAAAATCTCCTGCCCGCACCGTTAATAAAATTTTGTAACTGTTGGCTACCAGGGTATTAAACAGAAACCTATACGTGTGCGTTGGAAGTCCATTCTCTAAAATGTTCTATATTGATGCTTATGGAAAAGTGCCAAACATTGACTTTATATTTGCTATAGAGCCTAAACTACTATCCACACAGGAAAGTGGTCTTCCATCTTAAGTTTGGCTCCTTACCTTCCCAAAGTCTACACTTCCTATATACCTTACTTAACGAAAGAATAAAATAGTTTTGATTACAGAATAACCTTAGCATTTTACGCACACTAGCTCTCAGCTGAGTTATAATTATAATAGTAATAATACAATACGCATATTGATTCAAATTCATCCGACCACGGCACATTCCCATATGCAATTATTAATCAGTTCAGAGTTTTTGGTTGGGCAATCGTAGTCATTTGGTTAAGATAAATTTTTTTAAATAATTTTGTTAGGAAAGGTATAAACATTTTATTTCAGTTCGGAAGATAAAAAAGGACTCCGTTGGGACTCTCATGTGGTAGTGTGGAAGCCAATATCATGACTTGTGAAGTATTCTCGAGAGTTTTGGTTAACTGTATAAGGGTTGTGGAAGCTAATTTATAAAGCAATAATAAAACATTTTAGCTGTCTGCGAGAAACTGTTTTGCGAAACCCTTATAAAACAGCAAGACACTGGTCATAATCGGGGTGGTGGAGTATTGATTGCAGTCCGTTCGAATTTGATTAGCAAGGAAATCAATTTATCATGTAGCATTGTTATCATAGATCAGCTTATTGTTTCCTTAAAGATGAAAGGGGAACATAATAATCACTTGTAGCTTGGTGTGAGCTATATTCCACCCAAAAAGCAGCATGGAACTATATAAACTGCATATTGACAATGTTTTTGCTATTTCACATTCAATTGATGGAATTGTTTCTATTTGTTACGTTGGCGATTTTAATTTGAGTAATATCTCTTGGACCTGGTCGGATGAGGATAAGAAGTTTTTTCCCTTGAATGTAACGCAAGAATTTGAGTCGTACGTAATTGACAATCTCTTTAGCATAAATTTATCGCAAGTAAATAATATTTTTAATTCGTTTAATAAGCTTTTGGATCTTGCTTTTGTTGATATGGAACTATGTACTAGCGTAAAGGAAGTAGAAAATCCATTAATTTCAACTAATTTCCATCATAAACCTATTGAACTATGTTTATCTGCCTATAGTTTTGTATACTCTAGTAATACAGTAGTTAAATATTACGATTTCTTAAATACCAACTTTAATGTTTTAAATGAATACTTTAATTCTATTGACTGGTCTGTATTATATGTTTGTAATGATCTTTGTAAAATGTATGATCGGTTTATTGGTATTTTAATGGATGGTATCAACGCCTTGGTGTCGTCAAAAGAGAGAAAGAACACAGTACACCCTGCTTGGTATAATCGTAGTTTGTTACGTCTAAGGAATGCTAAAAGTAAAGCTCATAAAGCATATAAAAGAAGTGGGAGTAGTGCTGATAGAAATAATTTTTTTGCGTCTACGCCGCGAATTTCAATTCCTACATAAGCAATATTTATGGGACTTAGAATCCAAGATTAAAAGAAATTCTAAAACATTCTGGACATATATAAATAATAAGCGTTCTGGTACAGGTTATCCCAACTTAATGCATCTTGGAAACAATTCCTCAAATAATATTCAATCTATATGTAATTTGTTTGCTACTTACTTTGAAACCGTTTATAATGATTCTAATATGCCCTCATCAGGCTGTGATTACTCATATCTCCCATCAATGGTGGACTTGGGTGCGATATCGTTGGGAGAGGAAGATGTTTGGAGAGCCCTTTCTACTTTAGAAATTAATTATTCCCACGGGACTGACTTGATACTGGACTTCTGAAAATGTGTACTTCTTCACTCTTTGCTGCTTTAACGTATATCTTCAATTCATCTCTGTCCTCTGGATATTTTATTGATAAATGGAAAATTTCCTTTATTACACCTGTTTTCAAAAGTGGCTCAAAACATATGATAGACAATTATCGCCCTATTTTAAAGCTTCACCCAATTCCTAAGTTGTTAGAGTCTTTAGTTATTGAAAAAATTTACGATTCCGTAAAACTCGGGATTTATGGTATTGAGTCAGGTAAATAGGTTGATGTGATCTATACAGATTTCACGAAAGCCTTTGATAAGATTAATCATACACTTTTGATTAATAAACTTAGATCACTTGGCTTCCACTCTTCCTTGTTGGGATGACTTGGTTCATACTTGGTTGGCCGCATACAGTTCGTGAAAATTGGTAACTGCAAGTCTCAGGCGATTCATGTGAGGTCAGGCGTACCACAAGGAAGTCATTTGGGTCCTATTCTGTTTATTCTTTTCATCAATGATATTATCTCCTGTTTTTCATTTGCTAACTGTCTTCTTTTTGCAGATGATTTAAAGCTTTTTATGACTATAAATACCTTTATTAATTGCATGGAGCTTCAACAGGATTTTAATAGTCTAGACTCCTGGTGTGTGGCAAATTCATTCGAACTAACTGCTTCTAAATGCAAAGCTATGCCATTTTACCATTTAGCAATCACATATTCTTTCGTTATAGTGTCAGAAATGTTATTCTTGACAGACCTTCAAGTATAACTGATCTAGGTGTAATTTTTGATAAGAAGATATCGTTTAAAGAGCATATCGATTATGTTACATCTAAAGCTTTTCAGTTGCTAGGATTTTTAAAGAGGCAGACAGCTGAATTTAAAGATCCCTTAACATTAAAATCAGTATATTTTTCATTAGTACGGTCCGTTTTAGAATACGGATCCGTTGTATGGATGCCTACTCAAATAACTCATATTAGACGTATTGAGCGGATTCAAAGAAAATTTACACGATTTGCTGTGTCAAAACTAAATTGGGATCTTACGTTGGACTATAAATCACGTTGTCTTTTATTAGGATTGCATTCCTTACAGTCTAGGAGAGTTATAGGTTCAATAATGCTGGTCCATGATGTACACTTAGTTGTAGGATTTCATGTCCAGAACTGCTATCTTCAATTCCCTTCTATGTGCCCAAAGATATATTCGTCCTAGACGTTTATTGGTTGTACCCTTTCATAGATCGAACTTTGGATATCGTGAACCTATCACACATGCTATTTCTAACTTCAATCTAGTTGATTCATTACATGATTTTAATATATCTAGAGAGAGATTTAAGATAATTATTTTGGAATTTTTCCGCTTAAGCTTTATAGATTTGTAATATAGTTTAGTTTTTAAATAACTTTGTATTTGTTTTGATGAATTCAGTATTATATACATACTTATATTTGTATAAATTCTTGTAATTTGTAGGATTTATTCCGTAGATTAAAATAAACGAAATATATCTAATTATAAAAACGTTTTTGGCTGCGGGCAACCATGGCCGTCTTTAGCCAAATGGGGGTCTTGGGCACTTTAGAATATGGCCACCCCCCTAACAGAAACTATTTTCAAAAAAAAACTTTGGGTTATCCACAGGACTAATAATGTAAAGTTTGTTAAGGCCTATTGTGCACTGGAGACTTTTTGTCATCACCGATAATTCCATTAGGCTATAATGTAAATGAACGTATGAGGTGACGTGACAGCAACATAACTTTTTGGTTATTCTGGCTAGCAAATTTTGGGTGACGAAACTATCACCGAGCCTTAACGTTTATATGAATGTGCACGGAACTAGTAACATTTTTGTCGCCGCTTCTTTACCATTGTTTTCGGATACTTTAAAGAGCTAGAAAAAAACCTACGCATTTTTATTTAAATGTCTGCTGCAACGATAGTGTGAGAGGAAAGTATAAAAAATAAAACAATAATACAAGTAGTACAAATTTGGCCACTACTACACAACAAAAATTTGAAGGAATACTCTGATAGCAATTTGAAGATAAAAATGTAGGAAGAAATATCCATGAAAGTGCTTATAGATATACGAGTTATGAAAAGTCTCTCTTTGAGTTCACTTGATGATCGCATAAAGCTATTTTGATAAGTTATAGCAGGTCTCAAGATCTGTAGTAAATTATCAAAGCTTTCAACACTCATACGGAAATATCCATCGAATTTTTCAGGACAGGATCGCAGTTCATCAAACATTACATAAGTGAAATTTTTCTTTAAGCACCCTTTCTCTCCAAATTCGAAGAGCCCAATAGCGTTGATATTTTCTATATCCTTTATGACGAATGCACATACCACACTGTTTCCTCGGAATTTATATTGATAAATGAGTTTTTTGGGTGACAGTTATTCAATGGTATGCGTACTAAAATAGTTTACGGCACAGGACGGCGACAGTGGCCAAGATGTTGTGTGAAAAAAAGTCTCCAATGCACGTTAGGCCTAACATGAACCAAAAGTATAAAAATTTTTGCTGATTACCAAATAAATTGAGTTTGGCTACTGAAAGTATACCATGAAAAAAATTTCGGAAATTTAAAAAATACGGGGGATCCATGAAAATTTGTTGTCATGTATAGAAGTTGGAATAAATCCCACGGTCTACTTTCGGTAGCCAAACTCAAGCAGCTAAACTAGCTTGTAATAAGTTTTCTTACTGGTTAAAGAATTAATCATCGGTTGATCTATTATCGTAGGGTCTTAGGGGGGCCCCATGGATCACGGAGCTCTGGGCCCATGCGTAAAAATGGCACTGCTGAAAACAATATTTTAAAACTTAAATGTATTCGTGTAATGTTGATCTGTTGTTGTCTTATTCTTTCGTCATGAAAAATACATTAAAAATTTTCTCCAGAAATGTGTGAGCAGGAAATATGATTTGTAATATCAGATTTGTGACTTAAGTGACTTAAGTCGAATTCAACTTAAGTCGATTCCTACCACAATAAATCATAAAATAACTTGAACTTAAAGTTGAATATTAATTTCTTGTTCGTGTTTTATTACACATATAAAAGAAAAAAAGATGATGGCTTTAAATAATAAACAAAAATAAATTTATAATGTATATGTATTTATTTTTCAACCACTTTTTGTGACACTAATAATATTATATAATAGGTACCACAGAATAAAAAAAAAAGTAAAACAAAAACAGCACACTCTACGCATTATGTTGTACGTACCTAAATTGTTGTTTGCTTTACTCTTTCCATTTTTTTTGCCTTTATATATTTCCTATAACTTGTGTAAACTTTTTTCATTAAATTATTCACCCGGGAAATCATTTCTAAATTTGGGTCGACTTCTTCAAAAATATCCATGGTTTTTTCTAAATGCTCAAATTCCTCCTCCAACCTTACAATTGATATAGTGAAGAGGAAATTGTGTTGATAGGTTCGTCATCTAGTAATTTTTGTGTCATCATGAGTTCTTCATCCGTTATGTTTTCGTCATGAGAAGCAAGAAGATCAATAATATCATTTCTGTGTACATTTAGTTCTAGTTGATTAGCTAATGCACCAATATTGCTTGAGAGTAGGACCATCTTCTCGATCCATAGCTTTGATAGCATCAGTAAACGTCATGCGAAAGTAATATTATTTAAATGAGGCAATCACTCTTTGGTCCAGGGGTCGAAGTAACGACGTGGTGTTTGGAGGCAAAATAGCCACTTGCACATTTTCATTTAATTCTTTCAGCATTTGAGGATGCCCTGGTGATTTTATCTAATAAAAGTAAGGCTGTAAATGTCAAATTATTTTCGTCACATAGCTCTTAGATTTTCAGAGTTATACACGAGAAGCGGTTTCATCCTGAAATCTCCTGTCACATTGGATCCTAACAATAAAGTTAGTCTATCTTTTGACATTACCATTCCAGGCATTGATTTTCCTTCCTTTGCTAAATAAGTTTTTGATGGTATTCTTTTCCAAAATAGTCTCTTGGGAGATTGCTTGTCGCTTCCTCAACTGCGTTGGTAGCTTCTCCTGCAAAGATATATGATGGAGCGAATATCTATTTTTAAAACTCGAGAACCATCCTTTACTAGAACACTAACTTTGACAGTATCCGTCTCTTGGTTTTTAAAAGTCTCAAATAAACTCAATGCTTTAGCTTATATAATCGTTAAACTTAAAGCCGCTTTTTTTTTAGTCTGATTATTAATCCACATATATATATTAGGACCTATAAGCTTGACCTCTTTCTTACTTAAAACCCTAGAATGCACCAGCTAGTGGGAGCTGAGACGCTCCATTCCCAGAAGTAGACTATCACAGCATCAACATGCGTACTTAAAGGGAAAGTCCGTTGAGACGGCCCTCCATGAGATGATTCACTCAATTGAAAAGGGCTTCCTCTTTAAATTATCTACGCTGGCTGTTTTTATCGATGTAGAAGGCGCTTTTAATAATGTACTTCTGCACAGGTTTACGGAAATGCTAACAAAACATGGAGTGAACCGATCTCTAAAAAAATGGATTGCACACATGTTGTATAATAAAGGGTTTTCCAATAAGAGGTGTTATTTTAATTAGCCCGCTATTTCGGTAGATGTCACTTTTGGAGCTGTCATTTTTTGACATTTGAACGATACACGATTCAACAACGCATTGAAATTATTAAAATTCACTATAAAAATGGTGAAAATGTGGCAGAGACGGTTCGTAAAACTCGAACATTTTTGGGTCGTCGTGAAGCACCTTGTCGGACCGCAATACAGAAATTGGTAGAAAAATTCGAGCTGTCGGGATAAGTTAGTGATGTGAAGAATAAAACCCGTGCACGTCGCTCAAGAACAGCCGAGAATATTGCTGCTGTAGCCGAAAGTGTTGAAGAAAACCCAGGTTTGTCCATTCCTCGTCGTTCTTTGGAATTAGGCATTCCACAAACGTCATTACACCGTATTTTGCATAAAGATTTGGGTCTTAAGGCTTATAAAGTTCAGTTAATACAAGAACTCAAGCCGGCCGATCATCAACAACGTCGAGTCTTTGCTGATTGGGTCCTTGAAATGCATGAAAATGATCCGGAATTCCATCGAAAACTCATCTTGAGTGATGAGGCCCATTTCCACCTCGATGGCTTCGTCAACAAGCAAAATTGTCGCATCTAGGGCTCGGAGAACCCAAGAGTTATTGTTGAAAAGCCTCTCTATCCTCAACGTGTGACTATTTGGTGCGGTTTATGGTCCCGCGGGGTCATTGGACCTTACTTTTTCGAAAATGAGGCTGGAGCAACAGTTACGGTGAATAGATTGCGCTATCGACAGATGATTAATGATTTTTTATGGCCGGAATTGGATGGTATTGATCTAGACAACGTTTACTTTCAACAAGACGGCGCTACGTGCCATACAAACAACGAAACCATTGATCTTTTACGGGAAAAGTTTCCGGACCATGTTATCTCTCGAAGAGGTGATCACAATTGGCCACCGAGATCTTGTGACTTAACACCTTGCGACTTCTTTCTTTGGAGCCACGTGAAAGAGAAGGTCTACGCCAACAGCCCAGCGTCGATTCAAGACCTCAAAGATGGAATTCGTGAGGCTATCGAGGACATAGGGCAGCCACTTTGCGATTTGGTTATGAAAAATTTCATGAAGCCTGACTGTCTGAAAGGATAGAAATGTCCTTTTCATTGATTTCCATATCAAAAGCGAGGTCCACAGCCTGAAAAACAGTAGTATACCTTCCAAGTGAGTACTTCAATCCAGTGTCAGGCTCGAGAAAGTAAACACCGGCATTGGTGAGTTTTTTTAGAGCGAACCCTGGGAGGCACGATAAGCCTCTCTCCTCCACTCAGTTCAACACTATCTATGAGAGAAATACTCTTGCAAAGTAGACCAAGAAGATCTCGTTGACAAGGTTTTTGAAACAGGGGTAAATCTGGACTGATCTACCAGGTGCAGATTCTTGAATAATGGAGAAAAAAATAGTAATCGGGAATGCATTTACAGAAGAATGAATGAAGCTGTAAAATAGCCCCCATTGAAGTAATCAAGCAGGAAATATCTCAAAAGTTCTCATATCAAACCAAAGGCTAGTAATATGTGTCAGAAAAATTATCACCCTATGGAAAAATTATTATTCTTGCAAATAACGACTAATTTCAGTCAAATTTGTTGATAGATTAGAAACTTATACTGGCAGGTATGCTAAAAAAATGTTGAATAATAGCAACTATATATTTTTGCGTAATAATTCGGCGTGATTTAAATGCATCGTGCATTTCATCAATGATTTTTTGTATTCTTCCGGCACCCACTGCATAAACAATTCGAAATTTAGCGACCCCATTTTAAAGAGACTGACACAACACGAGTTAAACATATTCCTGAAAGGTCACGAGTAGTCGTTCGTAAAAAAAGTAGCATGTCGAAAAATTATTTCACACACACATGTTTCCATTGATTAATTAGTTCACCAGTTATTACTAATAGATCATCCCGATAGTCTGGAAGGAATATATGTAGTACTACCAAAAAGTTTTACAACTCAATAATAAAATTGACGAGTTTTACTTAAAATTAATTATATGAGTGATGAAGCTAATTTTTATCTGTCTGGATGGACATCTTAAGAAAAAAACTGCGCGCTTTTGTGGAACCGAAAATTATTTATGAGTTATACCTTTACATTCAGCAAAAATTACAGTTCTCTGCGGCATTTATTCAGAGCACGTGATGCAATCATATTTTTCAAGGAAAATTATGGTAAAGTTGTGTCTGTCAATGGCGATCATTACCGAGGCATGGTAATAAATTTTTTTAATACTGATATTGGACAAAGTACACTTGGAGGATATGTGCTTCCAATAATTTGATGCCAAGTCCATATATACGTACAAGGTGTGAATTAATGTCTTCCTTAAACCTTGTGGGCATACGAGAAAAATCTCCGCAATGGGCACACTCATGCACTTGGGTACCTACCTGATATATTTTCTATGGAAATTTTATTACTTTCACATAATTATTTTTTTCCTATCTAGTACTTTTAAACTTGTTTTTTTTTTTTACTATTAATAACCATGTGCATGAGTCTATAATCCAAAGAAGAAAAATTCATTGTTAATTCATTTTGTATGGCATGGAGCAGAGGTAAGGGATCAGAAGCTCTATGACATACAAGAAAGGATATGCTCAGCGTGGTCGACCTTATTCTATGATTTACTCTATTCACATAATATATCGTGTCTACTTCATGCTGAGGAATGAATTACGAAAAATCGAATTGAGAACACTAGCTATTAGCTAGCCCTTTCCACATAACTATTCTAGCTGCAGCATAAATCAGTTCAAAGCTATCAACAGCGAGTGAAAAAAATTCGTTTTACTTCGGCAAGTTTTTAAAAGAAAAATTTCTTTGCAAAAGAGGTCGACAGGAATCGTATACTCATCAGTACGGCTTGGTACATGCCTGCTGATGAGTATACGGTCCCTGCCGATGCGAAACGCCCCGTTTTGCAAAGAAAGTTTTTTTCAAAGATTTTTCGATGTAAAAAGAGTTTTTTCACTCAATTCGCTATGAATTTATTTCATAGCAAAACTTTCTCTTCGACAATCTCAACTGAAGCCCTCAGCGTTCGCATAAAGGACGATAAAGCAGCCGGAATTTCGAATTTATTTTATATATATATTTTATAATTTAGTGTTGAGACACGTTCCCACGGATTCCGTAACAATTGATGAATAGCTGTTGCCATTTCGGGATTGTTTATGCAATATATGCCATCCAAACTAGGAAAATACGGCATAAAGGTTCGGTGGGTTTTGATTCCAAAAGCTCATATCAATTACAAGGTGAAATCTATACAGGAAAAATGGGTATGATACTTGAAATAAAACAAGGAAAACGTGTGGTGAGAGATTTGTGTTTGTGGTATAAGAATACTGTTCGAAATATTATTACTTTTCTAATGGCGTGGGAGTTTTTTTTTTTAGTGGACACGCTGAAGAAAAAACAACGGCTTTATTCTGCCATTTAAATCGCGCAAAGTTTCATCCACCCATTTTTGGATTTACAGAACGAGAGGCAGGGTGGATACAACGGATAAAATGCTTGCAACCTGTTTTACAAAGTGTAGAGCTCTGTGGTGGTCAATGGCTTTCTTCTATATTATGCTAGAAATTGCAGCACTGGCTGCATATATCATGTTTCTGGAAAATAATCCAGCAAGCAACTAACCAACTGATTCTCGTTGATCTTTTTCGAAAGATTTGGGGAAGCAACTGGCAATCTCAGATACCAAATATTTATCGGAACTTCAGTATGAGAAATGGGATCGAAAACAATCTTGGTCATCCTATAAACATCCCGATTTTAACAACAACAGGAGCAGGATTTTCTGCACGGGATGCTATAGGTCGTCTGGCAGTAAATAGCAGCAGCCATGTATGCATGTCATCACTAAATAAGAGATATCACAAATCGCGAAAATCATGCATAAAATATCATAGATGGCACAAGAACTAGATGTACGCATGCAATACCAGAGCAGAGTATACGAATTTTATATGGCTGGGTTAGGTGGTCCATTTTGGAATGGACATGATGGATACGTCGAGTGATTCATATTTTCTCACATCTGCTGTATTTTCTCTCGGCACCCCCTAAAACATATTGTGGTCCATTCTGGAATGCCTGACTTTACATTTTTAGTAAGAAAACTAGTTAATCGTCTTAGAATTACCTACTTGATTTGAGATTAACTAGAAGAACAACTTCGAGAAATTATTTTTTCCTAATGAATTTCACAGAGGAAGTTCAAGTAGTTACCCGAGTATCTGGGTTTGCCCATAAGGGTTAAGGAAAGTTTTCCAGGACGTTTAATTTCCCATTTTTGCAATGCGACGATGCCCTGGGACAATATATTTAGGTAACTGTCAATCAGTGGATAGGAAGGTTGTACTCTTCACTGAATATCTCAAATATTTATATGACAAGTACATCCCAAAACGGATCTGCAATTAGCATTTCGGTGGATGCCCTTGGTTTTCAGATAAAATTCGTAATCTGATATCAGACAGAAATTTGCTGTATCATCAGTTCAGGATTTCTGGCTCTGATTCTGCCCTTAGTCGGTACAGAGCGGTGCAGAATAGAGTGAGCTCTATCATTCACTCGAACAAGAGAGGTACTTCAATTCGAGGCTAAATCCTGTTTTGCAAGATTTATAAAAATTATTATTCCACCCATATCTCATATTTTAGTGCATTTGCTAAACATGAGTCTAACTAAGTCGCAGTTTTTATCACTTTGGAAAAAAGCTATTGTGTTGCCGGTTCCTATAAGTCTCACAATTGTTCTTCCCCAGACGATCTCCGGCCAATTAGCCTACTCTCCTTCTTCTTTACTATCTCGCTGCCACTCAGGTTTCAGACCACGGCATAGCTGTGAGTCGGCATTAATCAAAGTGGTTTCGAACATTGGTGACGCTCTTGACAGAGATCGGATAGCCATTCTAGTCCATCTGGATTTCAATAAGGCCTTCGATTCGATTAATTAAACTTCTTAAATTATGGCAGAGTTTCAGATTATTGTCTACAACTATAAATATCATCAATAATCGTTAAAGTCTTGATCAGTACTATCTCCCTTAAATCTTTACTGTGGTATACCTCAGGGCTCTATTTTCGGACCTCCTCTCTTATGTTTATATATAAATGATGTACCCACGATTTTTCAAGATTTTTCGATCCACCTTTTTCGCTGATGACGTAAAAAATTTATCTAGATAAGCCAATTGATCGAGAATTGCATCATTCTTCTTAACGATGACCTTGATAGGATCTGTAACTGTGCTAATCGCAAAGACCTAATTCTAAATCTAAGACAGTCGAATTTTCTATTTGTGAATAGAAGCGATTATGACTTAAATGACCTATACCAGTAGTTAAGATCAACGGCATCGTCATACCATATGCTAGGTCGGTTAAGAATCTGGGCGTTGAGCTAAATACCAAGTTTACATGTGCTGTGATTATATATCTAATACAGTTGGAAAGGTGTACTCTTTCCTGTTAAGAATGTCTGCAAATATATTGTCACAATCAGGGATCTAAAAGACTCAAATTTTGACTAAACTCATCGCTCAAGTCAAGCAGTGAGTCCGCTCAATCATTGAGTTCATTCAACATTTGAGCGGTTGTTAATCGCTCGAAATTTGAGCGGACTCACTGATTGAGCGTACTCAAGTATTGAGCTGACTCACTGGTTGAGCGGACTCAAGTCTTGAGCGGACACTCCTTTTCTGCTGTAAAATTTACCTTTATATTTCACAAGATAAGTGAGTCCGCTCAAGTCCGCCCAACCAGTGAGTCCGCTCCAATTTCGAACGATAAACAACCGCTCAAATGTTGAGCGGACTCAAGTCTTGAGTTGAGCGATTAGTTTATATTGTCAAATGAGGCATGCGCATGAGATTTCTAAGGCTCTCATGCTACCCAACTTTATCTTCGGGAGTCTAATATTTCCTAAACTGGATTCTTTTTGTGATGATAAATTAACGGTAGCTTTCAATGATACGATTCGATTTATATTTGGCTTGCCTATATTATAACCCATTTTCGCTGGAGATGTTTAAGAAAAAGTGCAAAAAATGCAGAAATGGTTACCTTTTGGGTATAGAGTGTGATAGGTCATTTTAAAGCTAAGGTTTTGGGCTTATTAAATTCAATAAGAAAAATTTATATTGATGACGGGGTTTTTGATCAAAATAGTAGTTAAATAAAAAAAAACGAGTAAAAATTTCGAAATTTTAAATTTGTTGAGCCATAACTTCAAAACGGAAAGGGTGAGGGAAAAAATTTATAGACCATTGGAAATGATTATCTATCTAGCAAAGTTTAAATCATCATCATAGGGTTTAACGTTCAGAAGTTACAGGGTGATATATAATAACATACCCAAAGTCCTGTTATCTCGGAAACAGTTACGATTTCCTCCCCCACCCATAAAATTTTTTGTTTGTCTAAGCGTGACCGATCCGTCCGTAGCTTTCGGATGCCAAACTAGACACGGGACACCTTGTATAGACAGACTCCTTCATTGGAACTTTCTCAAAATATTTCTCATGAACTGAAGTCTGAAATTCTTTTAAGGGTTTTCCAATAAGAGGTGTTATTTTTATATTCATAGAAAAATGCCATTTTTTGAGATAAATGATCGGATCTTTATTTCATTATAAAGAGGAAGGTATGCCGTTTATAATGAAAAATAACATGAGCCAAATACCACCACGACCACGCCTACAGGACCATATCCTTTTCATGAAATTTTCCATTACCAAATCGCAAAGTGGCTGCCCTATGTCCTCGATAGCCTCACGAATTCCATCTTTGAGGTCTTGAATCGACGCTGGGCTGTTGGCGTAGAGCTTCTCTTTCACGTGGCCCCAAAGGAAGAAGTCGCAAGGTGTTAAGTCACAAGATCTCGGTGGCCAATTGTGATCACCTCTTCGAGAGATAACACGGTCCGGAAACTTTTCCCGTAAAAGATCAATGGTGTCGTTGCTTGTATGGCACGTAGCGCCGTTTTGTTGAAAGTAAACGTTGTCCAGATCAATACCATCCAATTCCGGCCATAAAAAATCATTAATCATCTGTCGATAGCGCAATCCATTCACCGTAACTGTTGCTCCAGCCTTATTTTCGAAAAAGTAAGGTCCAATGACCCCGCGGGACCATAAACCGCACCAAACAGTCACACGTTGAGGATAAAGAGGCTTTTCAACAATAACTCTTGGGTTTTCCGAGCCCCAGATGCGACAATTTTGCTTGTTGACGAAGCCATCGAGGTGGAAATGGGCCTCATCACTCAAGATGAGTTTTCGATGGAATTCCGGATCATTTTCATGCATTTCAAGGACCCAATCAGCAAAGACTCGACGTTGTTGATGATCGGCCGGCTTGAGTTCTTGTGTTAACTGAACTTTATAAGCCTTAAGACCCAAATCTTTATGCAAAATGCGGTGTAATGACGTTTGTGGAATGCCTAATTAAAAGGACGACGAGGAATGGACAAACCTGGGTTTTCTTCAACACTTTCGGCTACAGCAGCAATATTCTCGGTTGTTCTTGAGCGACGTGCACGGATTTTATTCTTCACAACAGCTCGAATTTTTCTACCAATTTCTGTATTGCGGTCCGACAATGTGCTTCACGACGACCCAAAAATGTTCGAGTTTTACGAACCGTCTCTGCCACATTTTCACCATCTTTATAGTGAATTTTAATAATTTCAATGCATTGTTGAATAGTGTATCGTTCCATTTTTATTAATGGCGTAGTTTCTACTTGTCAAATGTCAAAAAATGACAGCTCCTAAAGTGACATCTACCGAAATAGCGGGCTAACTAAAATAACACCTCTTATTGGAAAACCCGATATAAACTTCAAAATTTGAATCTAATATTTTTTAGATCTATTTTGATATTTTGTGAAAATCAAGGCAATTTGACAATTTACCCCATATGAAACATCGTGGTTACCTATAGAAATTTACAATGATCCAGTTCAGTAAAAAAAGAATCCCAGGTATTATAATGACATAATTCCTTGTGATAAAATTAAAGAAAACTCTAGTTTTACGAAATAAGAGTTTGCCAAAAAATTATGTGCAAAGTGGAATTTTGACAATCCGACTTTTGCGAAGTGTCCCATTAGTTTAAATGGCATTTTTGTATAAGGATGTTTTGTTTGACTGTTTGAAGAAAGAGTATCCCATTTTGAGAACTACTATTCGGCGAAAAATGTGTTTGTTAAATAGATTTTAGTAACTGACCTGCTCCCTTAATTTATTGGTTGGTCACATTCAAAATATGAGCAAACTCATCCCGTGTTTCTCTGATCGCGGCTTTAAGATTTCTTTTTAACTTACATTTTTCAGTGATCATGCACAAGTAGCGGAACTTTATTAGTTTCTGAATAATCCTCTAACAAACAATAGCCAAAATATTTCTTTTGATTCCTTCGAAATCTAGCCTTGCAAGCCGATTAAGAATGAAAAACAATATTGACGAGATTATTTAACTATTTCGGGTCAGATTTGACCTCAAATGAATTTTCTATTCATGCCCCGTAAATTTTCCAACTTTTTAAGGCAAATAAGGGAGCAAAGTGATTTAATGTATATAATTCGGGATGACCTCATTCAATTCAACATTAGTCCTGATGGCGCTTAAGTCATAATCCACGGCAAATTGAAATGTTATAGATCCAGTGTTTTCACAGCTAAATTGACTAATACAGCGAAGCTTAAGTATAACCAAAGAACATCTAACAGTTATATGTTCTTTTTTATAACCTAATTTCTGATGGTATGAAATAAAAGCCCCGAAAGTGTATGCTTACACTGTAAAATGTAATCTAATGTCCCCCACAAATTTCAATGCGTTGTTGAATCGTGTATCGTTCCATTTTTATTAATGGCGTAGTTTCTACTTGTCAAATGTCAAAAAATGACAGCTCCAGAAGTGACATCTACCGAAATAGCGGACTAATTAAAATAACACCTCTCCGCTCGACATCGTCATCTTCTATGGCTTAGCTTCCTTACTCAAATTGGGGAGCGATCTTACTTTGTACAGGTCATTCGAAAAAAATTCAATTGCTTTTCTATTAAAACAGCTAATGACCAGAATCCAATCAATTGCAACAGGTTCATGAATTCATCTGCCTACAATCCAGAGAGTCTCCCCTTTTCGAAAACAAACATGAATTTTTCGTAACTACTTTCATTCAAATTTAAAAATTCTGATCTGTATTTCGAATTTTTGTATTCTCTTTTATTCGAAATACACTTAAAAAATTAGTTTTAATTGCCTTACAGCTCTCCAGAAAGAAGGGAGTTCCTGCATTGTCCTATAATAAATCATAGATATTAAAAAAATCAGTTTATTGCGCTATTTATAGCTGCACTTGTACAATGTAATCTTCATTGAAAAATTAGGAATCGCTAGATTAGTACTGTCAAAATAGGTAGGTATACGTAGGTACCAATTTAGAAACAAAAAATTTTTTTTCGATAAAATGCTGAGATTAAAATCCCAAACGGAAAAGAAAGGAAATCACTACTGAAAGGGATTGTTTTCTATTCAAGCAGAAATCCTTTCTTGGAAAACTTTCACATCTAACTTTTCCTCACTTCACTACACTCCACACATACTTCAGCCCAATTAGATTTGGTTTCTCTATAAAATTCAATTGAGAAAAGATTTTCGAATTTCACAATAAGACAAATTCTGAGGAATCACTTTAACCCTGGGTAAGAGTTCGACCTGCTGGTGGGTCGTCACCTGATCAGTGGAAACGGAAAAAGTGAAGATTATATGGTTTCCTTAGAGCTAGAAGTAATTAAGAAGCATTCTCAGGTAAAGAGCGAACCAGTAGTTATCATATCCATTCTTCAGTGAACTATAAAATAAATTTTTATATATGTTAAGAAGAGAAGCATTCCTATACAGAGGGTTATTATACAACTTCGTGTAGGTACCTATTTCATGCAAGTATTGATTTCATGGGCTTTGTCTAGCGTTAATGGAACCGACACTTAAGGTATATATATTTGAAAACATCCTTGGATTTTCTAAGAAGCATTTGGCTTCGGTATTCGGTCTTTGGAAGCCGTGAAATTTTGCATAGAGAACAAAGGATATTGGTATACTACCTACTGGCAATGGCATTCTATTTCTGGGTATTTTACTTTCTTTTTCTTCTGTCTTTAATGTTTCGTATAATGATGGAACACTTTTCTTAATTATTCATTTATTTTATTACCTATTAAAAGAAAACAATCAAAAGAACATGGCCTTGATGGAAATAATTTATTAAGTGGAAATTATATATTTTTCCCTATGATTTCATAAAGAATACAAAACTAAATTCATTCGGGAAGAGCATAAAAATTACCATCAATACGAGATCTTTACATTTAAGAAAAATATGACACACTCTCCTGGCATAAATCACCCAGTCTAAGGATACACCCGGTTACTATGGATAGTTCATGCTTAGACAATCAAAAAATTATGTGAATGTGAGGAAATTGCAATCTAACGGTTTCCGAGATAGGGTAAATGTATTAGTATCCGGACACTTAACGTTTCATCTTACTTGTTTGCTCAATCATTTTATTGCTATTAAGAATATGTGCAATATGTTTTTTTTTTTATTATAATTTAAGCTGTTTACATTTAGCAAGTAAATATTTTTAGGTCATTTAATATTAATTTCTTATAGTTTTGGAGTTTTAGTGCAAGAATCTCAACCAATGTTTTTAAATCGTCATCTTCTACCAGTGGCGGATCCAGCTAGAGCAGTGTTTCCCAACCTTTTTTGTACTATGCCCCACCTAAGACTTTCTAAAAAAATTATGCCCCCCCCCTCCCCTCTAACATATTTTTGATATTCAAAAATTTAAACGTTCACTAAATAAACTTGAATGATAGGTTTTAGGAAGAAATCACTAGAAAATTATTGAGCAAACACAGTAAGTAAATTTGAAAACATACGTATAATTGAGAACTGAAAGTTAAGTACAAAATAATTTTAATGAAAGATTTTTCTATATTATTTTAATTATTAGTGATTATTTAATATTAAAATTTAATGACATCCTCGTGCTTGATACTTGTTGGCAAAGAGATTTTATATCAGGTTTCAATTTAGTTAACTTCATTCTCAAGTCTCCACGTTTTTGTTATATTCAGCCGATTATTTTTTTAGCAGCAAATCATTTATGCCGCTAAATCTGCGTTCAGCTAAATATTGAAATGAAAACGGTAACAATAGTTCTCTTGCACATTTGGTGGCATTTGGATATTTGATTTCAGTTTCCTCAAAAAGCCTTGGAATCGCTCCTTTTATATTAAATAAAGTTTTAATTGACTCATCAGCATTTCTGCGAGTTCTTCTTGATACTGCATATTTGAAGTATCAAATAAATCCACTAATATTGGCTGAATCCTCAAAGTTGGAACATAATTTTTTTTTCAAATCAGAAAATCTTTCTTTTAAATCAGCCGACAAAATTTTCATAGCGAATGAAACTTTTCAAAATTTTTGTTGTAAATAAATATCTGACATAATTCAATAAATTTAATGAAACAAAATATCTTCGCTTATGCATCGATAAGACTTTTATTTAATGCTTGTAGTTGTTTATTTAATATATTTAGTTTTTCAAAGTTATCTATTAAATAATTCATAAATGCATTTTACATTTTAGGTTTGTCGCTTAAAAAATCACTAAGAGTATCAAAAAGTTCAATATATCTTTTCAATCAGTTCCCTTTTGAGAGCAATTTTATTTCAGTGTGAACTATAACTCTCACATGGTTTTCATTTTGTTCTTCACAAAATAACTTGAAGAGACGTTCACATTTGGCATTAGCTTTAATAGCATTGATACCACTTTATAACTAAATTTAGCACTTCATTTAGAACAGGCGAAATGTAGGTTTTCCCTGTGAATAACACAATGCACAAGAATCATTTTTGGATTCTCATCTTTCATAACCTTTTAGCAACCATTTTTCTTCCCCATCATATTAGAAGCACCATAAGATGTTATATTTTTCATAGGTATATTATTGATATCTAAGTAATATTTTAGATTACTATATGTATATATCTTTGGAGATAGTGGTGCTTGATCTAATGATCTACAGAGCAACATTTCTTCAGCAAAATCACCTTTATCAATATGTTTTACGGAAGATATAAGTTCGGCCTCACTGTCTCTCGAAGTTGATTCATCCATTTGCACCGAAAATTTTCTTGTTTTCAGCTTTTCAACAAGTTGTATTTCAATATCCTCACTCATTTCGTCTATTCTTCTGCTAACAGTATTATTACTTAGTGGCATAGCTTTAACGGCTTCGTCATCTTTTTCCAGGACCGTTTTAAGAAATGCTTATATTGATGATTTTATTAAATTCTCCTCTATATTATGACTTTTCCCAGATTTAGTGATGAGTAATGAAATTTGATACCTAGCCTCAAGAGTACATTATTGATAGTTGCATTATGAGCAATAAATTATAGAGACTTTAATATTACTCTTTCCTGAAAATGTTTTTTAAAGTTTAAAAGAAATTCAAATCTGAGTTAATATGAGCAATTATGTTTCGCCTTGAAATGTGCCTCAATATTACCACGTTTCATTGATTCGTTGATCAAGTATTGTTGGCAGAAGAAAGAAAGGTGACCATTCATCCGAATACTGACGAATTTTTTGCTTGCCTGCACCATTCATTTCACAATAAGTATTTCGCGCCATTCAGAACAAATAGCGCGAAATGCATGGCCCAGTATAATAACTGTAACGTATAACAATCAAATCACGGCTACTAATATGGAAGTTATTTATATACTGGAGGTTTACCCAGGTTGAATAGCGATTGATGGTCACCATACGGTTAACTTAAATTCTAGACGAGTCCATTTTCGAATTGCCCTCCTTAACAATCGAATTGACCCCCTGTGGGTCGTGGACCCCACGTTGGGAAACACTGAGCTAGAGTAAAGTGATCAGATTTTAACATTGGTAAAGCGGGACACCGGGAGGCTTCATGATTAAAACTTTGGTCTATATGGAGCAACAAAAATTTTCATAGAACGCAAAAATATAGTATTGTAATATATTTTTATTAAATTTCGTCATAAGTAAAATTCACGAATACTTTTATTTATTCTTTAGCATATTTCTCATTTGAGTGAATTTTTTTTAGGAGATTGCTGTCATTGTTTAAAAGGTCATGAAAGTTTTCACAAGAATTTGTTAAATTATATTTCACACATAAAATTACTTTCAAAGTCTCAATACTTAATTGTGATTTTTCTGATGTCCACACTTTATTTACCGTAGAAAAAAGGGCGTTCATTCGTAGCATTAGTTCCTTGGTAAATAAAGCGCGTATTCCACAGTTTTTAGTGCATTATTGTATAGAACGTGGTTTGTTTCAAAATGATAGAATATTTCTAAACATTTGTTCTCTATTGTGATTTTTGCTGATGCCCAAGATTTAACGTTTTCCACATCTATATATTTTTTTAATAATGATACCTCATTAAAAAGATATTTTTGGAAATATTACTATATGGAAAATTTCGAATAATATGATCGAAGGATTTTTGCACATCATTCCAATTAAGTTCTTGTTTTAATGTAACCCAATGAAAATGTTCAATATCAATACGGTCCACTCTTCTAAATAATCTATGCAGTTACTATAGAACTTTTTGACGTGATTCATGCCTTGTACTTCTATCTGGCTTATACTATTACGGATAGTTAACGGAAGAAAATTATTTTCTAACCGCTTTTGACACTGAAATTTTTAAATTATTAAGTTCATTTGATATTTTGATTACCGAAATCTTGTCAGTTTCAATAAGTTTTATAACATTTTGAAAAATGGCTGCTTGATTATGTACAAACACTCTAGACAAATTTTTGAAGATTCTTTTTCTAAAATTCTAGGACATTTATCCTGTGAAAGTAGGATTTCAAAGGATCGTATATATTCAAAATTCTTTCGACAGCTAGCAAAAGAGCTAACCAGCGCGTTTTACTGTATCCAAGTATTTTCTGATATTCGACTTACGCAGTTTCACAAAATTTTTTAAGCATTTCAACACGCACAGTATATATATAAAAATAGAGATTATTCTTTAGGATTTTTTACCGGGGTATACTTGTATTTGTTCAAGAAGGAATTTATTTGGACTCTCCGGTATATAGCAAAAGCTAAAAAATGTTGTTAATTTGTTATTTCATCACTCAACCCATTTTCTTTTTGGTGATAAGTTTCAAGTGTTGGTTTTGACTCATCAACAGGTCCCAAATAGCGGAATTGAGTGACTTGTAAAACAAGGGAAAAAAAGAAAGAAATGAAATGAAAAAAACCAAAAAATTGAGAAAAATAGAGAGAAAAATTTTATTACAAAAAAATTTAAAAAACCAGATTCATTCGAAACGAATCGAACCTGTGTACGCCCGCAGTGGGCTGAAAAAAGAAAAAGGAGAAAGGAAGAAGAAAAAAAAACGTTTCGTGTTACCAGAAAACCTTACACTCATCGGTATAGCCTGGTTTTCTGCCTGCTGTAGACGCTTGAAACAGAATCAATTCTGGGTGTGAATTATATGAGGCAAAAACTCCTATATTACACCAAGTAGGAAGAAATAAAAATAGAGATTACTCTTTAGATTGGTTTTTTAAATTTTTTAAAATTGTTTTAACAAATTTTTTTTTCTATTTACTCAATTTTTTCATTTTTTCATTTCTTTTTTTGCTCTAGTTTTTCATTTATTTTTCAAATCACTCAATGTGCGCTGCAACAATTTTTTGATTAAGGTTTTTTTGTAATTTATAAAAAATATTATTTGTGACTCTTCTCGCTTTTCCTCCAAAATTTGCGTTCGTGTTGTCTGCACAATTTTTTTTTGTTTTTTTTTTTTTTCAAAATATATAATGCAACTGAAAATTATTTCAGAAGTTCGCCGGGCAAAGAAACGAAATCTAAAATTCTAATTTTTATTCCAGTTTCCGAATCAAAAAATCGAATAGTGGTTGGAAATAACTGTATATCCTTATGATTAGATGCGTCAAAGTATATGGATATAAAATAAATTTTTTCTAGTGTCTTTTTTTTAATTCTGAAAATGTATATGAGGAAAGCACAGTACACACAATTGCCTCGGATTTTGTTCTAGCACAGGCAAATCTTTTGTTGAATAATTTTTTGACAACCTGTGATATAGATCTGAAGGAATGATTGTGATTTTGCTTATTTCTTTTCTTCGTCTCCATAAGTTGTTTTCCGAAAAGGAGTAAGATGCAGCAGCATGTAAATAACTTTTATGTTTCTGTGTCTCCAAGTGCTCTTCCCGCCGTGCGAAATAGAAAATTCAACATTACATTTTTCACATTTTACCATGTAATCGTTTTTGGTTTTTTTTTTTAATAAAAGGAAATTCACTTCTTAGATCATCGTTAAATTGTCATGCTCTTTTCTTACTTATTATGCTTAAAATAAAAAAAAAAAAATAATTTAATAATAATTATAAATTATCTGAATAGCGCTCCAGTGCTCCAACATTATCAAATTAATAAAAATAATATAAAACTCATATCCTGGCTAAATAGCCACATGGCCACCGAGAACAGTATATTGCTTTCTCGTTCTCCGCCGTTCCCTAGCTTGTCGTGCATTCTTTCCAAAAATCGGGGCTTTTTTAAAATGCCGCGGGATGCGGGAAAAATTGTTAGAAAACGGAACGTCTGGTCACCTTAAGCTAGAGGGCGGTGGCGGGGTGGGGGGGGGGCGCACGCATCTCCCTGAAGACCACTAAAAACACATTCCAATAGATCTTCTGAAGTTTTCCTAACAAAATCTATTCTACTGCCCTTTTTGTTAAAAATATTAAAAATTTTTGGAAGCGTTCAATTTAATAAAAACGCAGCCCTTATGGCTAGCGGCTCAGCCCTCGCTCCACTTTAAGTCGTGGCTGTTAAATTCTATAAAGGAAACAGGAAGTGCTGATACCATATAAAATTCATGTATGTACATGTGTGTCGCTTTTCTCGGGATGTTTGAAGTATAACAGAGCTTATTGTGATAAAATCGATGGAAGGTTTGTATTAATTGTAAACAGCTGCCAATTAATGAGTCTTTTATGTAAAATTTCTTTTTAACAGAAATTTTATACGAAAAATCTTGGAATCAAGTATAGCAAAGGCTTCTGGTCTCTGTTCAAAACCATCAGGAACAACTTCACCAATTCCTCTATAGCTTCACTGCTTAACAATGTTGAAGTGGTTGTTAACTCCCTGGATAAAGCTAATATTTTAGTTGGTAGATTCGCCTCAAATTCACGTTTTCTATTCGCTTCACAGACACCTATTTTGTATCTCCCGTGTGGATGTATAAAAGAGCCAATACACATCCGTAGGAGTGGTGTGTTGAAGATCCTTATGTGGATAAGCGTCTCTAAAGCCGAAAGTCCTGATGGTTTCTCACCCCTGTTAATTAATAGGTGTGCCTCATCCTTGGCTAAATCTCTGTGCAAACTATTCTACTTGTCTTATTCGACAAGAATATGTCTAATTCGTTGGAAACTAGCCCACATTCAACCTATTCCCAAAAAAGAAGAAGGTAGGGATCCCTCAAATTATCGACTAACACTGCAATCACTTCGATTCTTTCAAAGGTTTTTGAATCTTTTATTAACTCCAAATTAATTAAGTATCTAGAAATCAAAGAACTCATCAATGATCGCCGATATGGCTTCCGGACTGGACGCTCATCTGGAGATTTGCTGACTTTTCTTAGGGAAGGTTGGAACGCTAGTTCCCACAATTGTTGTGGTCCAAAATCGTTACCCTAGATATTTCAAATGTTTTGATAGAGTCTGTCGTTTAGCACTTTTAGTTAAACTTAAAGCATCTGGTCTCTCCCTCTTCTTTTATTATAGATTGAGAGCTTTTTATCTGATCGCCTAATACCGGTTGTACTAGATAGTGTTTCACCCGAACATCATGCTATAAAAGCCGGTGTGCCTCAGGGCTCTGTTATCTCTCCATCCCTCTTCTTAATTTTCTTTAATGATCTAATTTTCCTTACTTTTAAGCCTATCCATAGTTTTGCCTACCACAGTACCCTTTACCTTCGCTTACTACTTTAACACCCTTAGCGACTCCAGAGGTAATGCCACATCTGTCAATTGAGTTTGCATGATTAGAACATTGATTAACGACCTTGATAATATAATCGCTTAATGTAAAGCGAATCGTGTCGAATTTAAGGCTTATAAGTCCCAAAGGTGTCTCGTGTCTTTAAAACAAAATCATAACTTTAACACTCCCATTTATTTTGATGGAGCACTGATTTACGGTACACCGTCTTTATGCATTCTTGGCATTAATATTTCCTGTAAATTAAGCTGGACAAATCACATCTTTTCTGTTGCCAAAGAAACATCGAAATGTCTTGGATTTCTGAAAATGTATAAGAAATATTTCATCCTATCTAATCTAGCGCTCGTCTGAAAGTCAGACCTAGAATGGAATACAATTCCCATATCTGAGCCGGTGCTGGTCGCACAGGTTTAACTTTTAGATCCTTCAAGCTTATTGGAAATTTGGCAATAACTTGTCTGATCGACTCACGCCGCCGCAATTATTGACGCCTTTCGCTCGTTTCCCTATATCATGTGCTTTGCATCATAGGATATCTTCTGAGTTTGGCTTATTAGTCCATGAAGTTATATTCTTACAAGGTCTGTATTGCATCTGTTCTGTGACTGCTATTTTAATTCATGTATTTTGCAAGGTTATAATTTATGATGGATTCGTGAATTTGAATCAAATGTATTTCGCTATTTTTACTAATCGAAATGGATGATTCGGAAGCTTTACATTTCCACCATTTACAAACCAAAACAAAATAAATAATTTGACACCTCGTTTGACATTCGAGAGTGGCAAAAGTTGAACGTTGAGTAACTTTCTTCTTTGAGAGTGGTAGCTTATCTGTTCGACCTGGATCTTTTAAATGATAAATTTTGTGCTCTTGATATTTGCGAGTGGTGGCGAGTGTCTTGGAACATTGACTTGTTGCCAGGCTATACCGGTTTTAAACCATAGTTGCGCCCCCTTCTCACAAGAATCCTGGATCCACCCCTGTCTTCAACATCGTTTTGTAATGCACAGAAATAATGCTAGTAGAGAAAAATGGACTGGACACCCATGCATAAAATTAAAAGTTATTTTGATTTTTGCATGTCCGTCTGTCTGTCCGTCCTTCCGTCCGTGCACACGATAGCTCAAGAACTCGTTCACTTAGAGAGCTAAAATTTTGTACTCTATCTTAAAAAAAAAAAAAAAAATTAAGTTCGCAAATGAGACAAAGCGGGCAACTCATTCGTGGGGTTGCCATACAAATATTTCGATTTCCACTATATATTTGGATACTGCCTGAGAACGCGTTGACATAGAGAGCTGAAATTTGGTACTTTGGTATTTTCATGTTGATAGCAAATAAAATTTAAAAAATGGAATAAATCGGGCAATCAATTCTTGGTGTTGCCATATAAAAATTAGGGTTTTTTACGCATTCTGTGAAAACAATCAATCCTAGACGTTTTTATTGTACTGAAAAGTTCTTTAGAATATAAAATTCTAAAAAATTGGTTATAATAATTTTTACTGGCCGAAGAACCGTTCTAGAAATAGATCTGAAAAACAACTTTACAAATCAAGCTATCACATATGGATGACCATACGGAATTTAATACGGGCATTCATCATGGGAATTCAATTTTAGCCATTTACTTGTTTCTTTTAGAGTGCATATTTTTCGCCATCCCTCTGAAGGTATAGCACGGGGTAATCTATCACTACCTGTTTTCTTAAATTGGGTTTTATCTCATAATAAACTACCTTAGGGTAAACAAGTTGCTTATTAATAATTTCTTCTAAAGATCGAAAGTTGAGTTCCTATCGCAATACTAGAGGGAGCAATCATCTGCGACACACAAGAATGACCAGTCGTTGGCGATATACAAGACGGACTAGGTTCTGGTGAAATAGTTTCAACTTTTTTAATTAGAATCAATTGCTAATCAGTATTCTTACCAGTTGCAACTTTCTGATGTCATTCAATTTATATGTTCCTCCCGTTAGATCGTTGAATGTAAGATCTAGTTCTGGTAACGCTTCTGTCGAAGCTTCTGTTTCGGTTTCCTTAATAATGTTCAAAACTTGATTTTCATGAATATATTTATCCATTAACTCAATAACCTCAATAGCAGTGTGAAATTTCTGTACTACAATTGATTCTTGCATTGTAGTTCGCATATCAGCATTTCGAGTAGCTGCAAAATTTTCAACCACATTTTTTACACATTCACTGAAAACAATTGTTTTCAGCACACATTTACTGGTGTTTTTTTATGGTGTTTTTTATGGTGTTTTCAAGTTTTTAGATTTCGCAAGATTGCAGTTTCCGGCAAAGGACAGAAAGTTTTTTTGTTTTTGTTTTTTTTTTTTGTTATAAGCTGTAGAACATTCTTGACTGTCATTCTCGAACATGTTTTTTTTTAACTGACGTCAGCTGACTGCATTAATGAGTGGTGTTTGATGGCAATGCATATAAAATTATATTTTTTTCCTTGTAATAACGTCATGTGTGACATGTGACCGTATACGAAAAGGGTGCCTGTGGTCTGGTATTTTCTTACTCCTCGAAACACTCATTGCCTAAATATTCGAAAAAGATATCGCTCCTCATTCATTCTTTTTCTGTTTTTTCCAAAAACCGGTTCGCTGGCATGCTATTTACAATATCCCTTAGTGACGCAAAAATGAAAAGACTACCGTTGTGGAACATTTTTCTGCTTGTAAAAAATCAAACTCTGGCATGTAATTATACTTTACTGGTTTTCGGACAAAAAAAAAAAAACTCGTTTTATCCCCCATTTAGTATTCGGGCAGGATAAATTAATTCTCCTTTTTGACTTTTAAAATTAAGTAATTAAACAAATTTTTTAGAAGCACACGAAATTCGAAATCCATATCTAGTATGTCAGGGGAATGAAATTTTAAATAAAAATATTGTAAAAAATCCTTGAAATAGAAATGTACTATGTTTCCGCCCGAAAAGGATTAGTTTCCATCAGGGACCGAAAATAACTGGTATTTTGAAAATTTTAAACAAAAAAAGCTGGGATAAATTATGATCGTGGAATTTAGTGGAATATACTAAAAGATGTCTCGTGAAACTCGTTTCGATTCTTGTAAAGCTTTTGAAAACTTAAATTTTTATAAAAAAAAAAAAAACTAAAAAAACTAATCTGGAAAGGCTTTTTATTTTTTTTCCGGCAAAAATAAAAAGCCATCTTGACTTTTTATTTTTTCGAGCTGGAAGTAACTGGTTTTGAAGTCGGAAGTATAAAAAGCTAAGCTGGCTTTGAAGTCGGAAGTATAAAAAGCTAAGCTGGCTTCTTATTTTCAGGGACCGAATTAGTTATGAATTTTTACGAAAAAAGCTTAATTTACTTGTTATTCTTGGCCAGTAATAATTTTGAAGCTAGAAAAGCAAGCACAACGGCTTGATACTTTTGTTTTTTCGGTAAAAATATAAAAAGCGAGCCTGGCTTTTTATTTTTTCTAGCCAAGCTGGCTTTTTATTTTTACCAGATAAAATACAAAGCTTTTCCAGCTTAGTTTTTTTTTAGCTTCAAATTATTATCGGCCAGGAATAACAAGTAAAGTTATCTTTTTTTGTAAAATGTCATAACTGGTTCAGTCCCTGGTTTTCATACAATGTATATTTGCTTAGTTGTTACACCAAAAATTACAATATGAATTTTAAGGGTGCAATAAACTGTTATATTGTCCTTGACCTTGACATGGTGATCATGAAATGAAATGCATCTGTATTCACTCAATCACTTGTTTCAGGATACCTTTATACCTTAGAAAGGATATAAAATAGGGTCTTCTAGTTTTTCATATATTCAAATCATAAATAGTGTCAGAAAATTATATTCTCCTTCTTTTAAGAATTTTCTAAAAAAACAAAAAAAAAAAAACAATTTGAAAAGGTTAAAAATTAAAAAAAAAAACATTCTTTCTGAAATCCGATATTTCCCTGGAACAATTTGAATTGTGAACAATAATTGTATTTTCTCCTTATCTCCTTCTGTTGGTTGCGGTTGTTTTTGTATTAGATTTCGTTTGGAAAGCCATCAATTTTACGATATTTTATGTGCATGGTATTTTTACCTCTTCGAAAACTAAACAAACACGCACACAATTTTATCCTGCCCATCATCGCGTTACGCCGGTCGCCACTAAAAAGAAAGAGCTCAGTCCCATTTTAAATGTGAAATTTATCCCAGGAAAGGTAATAAAACGTGAACGAAAAAACATGCTTTTTGGGAATTTGAAATATATGTAAGTCGTAAAACGACGCTATAAAAGCAAATAATAAAAATAAACAGAGAACCAAGTTGAATATTTTATCGTGTAATTTTTAAAAGGAAACCTTTTCATTTTTTCTTCTTTTCAATTAAATGGAAATTTAAAAAAGTTTTTAAATAAACAGACGGACGGGATATATTTAATTTTTGATTAATAATTCAATTTCGACAGCAATTATTTATAATATTTTGAATTATTCAAATTAGATAAAAAATATTGATTTTTTTTTTTTTTTTATTCAAATTTATTGTAGAGAGGAATAAAGCAAGAATCAGAAAAAGTTTAAATGGAATGAATGGGAGTAAAAACACATATTTGAATATGGCTTTGCAAGTGTTAATTTAATTTGATTAATTCTAGTTTGGTTAAAAACTGCATAATTTTACAATGATCATTAATAATAATTATTGAGTAAAAACAAAAGGATTAGGAAAATTAAATTTTATAACGGCTGAGGAAGAAAATATTGTGCGCACCCCATGCAACAATTTTACATTGAAATTAATAGAAGAGCTGCAACTAAAACTACCTACAAATATTGAAATATTGAAAAAAAAAAAAAAAAAATTGCAGTATTAAATGTAGTAGAAATCTTAAAAGTTGTTAAAGGTAAAGAATTAATAGAATTGCGGAAGTTATGGGGACCAAAAAAGAAGTAATTGCAAGCCTTTTTTGGATCGACGTATCTAAATATAAAAATGCTACCGACAAAAATCAATTTAATGAACTTTCTGCGTTAGCTACTTCACTGCTAAACATAGGGTTCAAAAGATGAACTGATAAACTTGGTGAAATCTATACTAAAATTGGGGGAAAGAAGATGTCGGCAAAGTTATAAGTATAAACGTTTCTTAGCCACTGTTTAGCCACAAATTCTTGAAATTTAGCTACTTCTAACCACTTTTTATGTAGATTTTAGCCACAAAGCTAACTCTGGGTGTAGATATAAACTAAATATTACCTATTCCCTACATTTTAGGTTAAAACTATTGAAATGGAAGTACCTCCATTTTAGGTACAAGAAACTATCCTTATTTCTGAAGTGGAGCAATCCCTTTATTTTTTAAAAATATGTCTAGAACTGGTGGCACAAATTGTTGCCACTGACTCTAGGGAAACATTTTTTATTGTGTATGAGACCCGCAACATTCAATGAAAATATCATAGGTTCATAGATCGAAGGGTTCATACCCTATTTTCTTATAAAACTCAAGGCCATTATTGAGTACTATGCAAGAGGTATGGAGAGTAGAATCAGTCCGGTTCGGAGGCACACAGTACAGACTCACAGAGTGCAAAATATTTGACGAAAGAAAATCGATATAACCTTCAGTTCAACGCCCTCTGGAGAAGAACAGAACATTGTTTACCTTAGAATCCTTAGAATCTCATTGAAGTAAATAATAACTTTTCGTGGGTGGTTGTACCTTCGTGTTCAATAATTCTCCCTAACGACTGCTACTTCCCTTATCGACAAGTAGAGTGATGTACAATAGTACCACACTTACAATAATTATTAACTTGGGGCATTATGGAGCCTATCATGAAGTCACATTTGTCTTGGGCTCTCCTCAGGGTCTATACTTGCTGGCTTCCTTTAATCCCACACAGAGTACAAAATATTTAGAGGAGCTAAAAGTTACATTTTGTCACCCTTGAAATTTTCCTGAGATGTCATAGTACACAAATAATATCAGATAAGCGTAAGATGGCAGCAGCGGCTTTCCTATATATATCTAAAGTGGGAAAAATATTCGACCCTGATGGATACTACCAGCAAGCACAATGTAAATACGTCAAGCAAAGAATAACTACGCGACATAGAAGACTGTCAACTGTCTCATAAAATTTGTTGTGACTCTTTTTGTTATTTATTCAGTTCCACTGCACTGCAAGCCAGCACAGCGTACACAACTTGTTTACTAATGCAACACTGCTTCGCCGCCATTATTGCATTTTAGATTTTTTCCTCATGCGCTTTCTGTGTTGTTTACAGTGCCCGGAAGCCATGCAGAGACGCTAAATTGCGTTTTGTTTTATTCGTTCGCTTGCTAAATGTGGTGTACTCCACTTACAGCAAAGCCAGCCCCAGCACAGCACACATCAGAAGCAGGAGCAGAGAGCACAGTTCAGCGGTGGTGCCGTTGGAGTAAGTCAGTTTTGGTTTAATGTAAAAAAACAAAAAAAAAAAAAAACTTTACATACATATAAGCAAGGAGGCCACTAATGCCACATGGCAACATACGTACGGCTTGGCTTTATGTCAGCTGTTTTTTGTAGAACTTTGCCTTCTTCCAGTTGTTGTCTTCGTATCAAAATCCGACAGAGGGCGGAGAGAAGATAAGTTGCTGCTGTGTCTTCTTCTTCTATAATATTATTCTTGTCTGCCTGCCTGCCTGCCTGACTGACTGAGTCACTGTTGTTCCGGAAAAACTTCTTAACCGACCGACAATCGACTGTATGGGAATGGGCTAGATGAACGTGTCATTACGTCATTAAGTCGATTGTTAGTTGCACTGTAATTGGTATACGTGGAGCACCCTTCCGTTCGTTCCCCAAAGTTCAATTTAAAATCTTTGGATAAGCACCATGCTTGCGTGTGGGACTTCTATTATAAATGTGCACACACGTTCTGTTCTCTGTAGCCTCGTTCCTGTTTCTGTGGTATCTCCTCTAAAACATGTCATACATACATACATTCGTACATGCATACATAAAATAACCCAGGACGTCGAAAACGAAAGGTGGCGGCCGTGCAACGGTGTGGTGGCGGTATTTGTGCTCAGTCAGGCAGGTATCAGAGGGACTGTATCCGCAGGGAGAGATTTACTGAGGCAATAAATTATTAGATAACAAAAACCAGCTTCGCTTTACAGGGAATATAAAATAAAAGGAATTTTCGCATGAATCGATCGTTCTTATGGCTTAGTGCTTGGTGGCTTGGCTGCCATAAAAAGGCCTAAATCGCCTGACTGAGTATTGTAGGTACTGGTGGAGATGGAGAGACCCAAATTCCTAATGCTTCGTAATCACACAGAAGAAAAAAGCGACTTTTGCTAAGACTTTAGGCGCTCTTAAGTAGCTTTTGAAAGACATTTTCATCGAGCAGCAAGCAAAAGCAATGGGAACGGAAAAATTGTCGTCTTCTTATTACCAACTAAAGACGACCACGACGACGGCGACGACGACGTCTGTCATCCTCAATTTTATTCACGTTTGCAGGGAAACCAGTAAGCGGTTAAGTACTGCTGTTCGACGGTTTTTCGATGACATTTCTTTGAGTAGTCCTTTGTATTTTTTTTTTTTTTTTGTTATTCAGGCTTGCTAGCTTAATTTAACTGCATTTCTTCCGTTTTCTATCGGCTCTTCTGTGTTCCATATGCGCACTTTTGTACTTTTGTTGTTGTTAATTAAACCTCAATGATTGACAAATTATTGATAAACTTTTGCTCTCTCTTTCTTTCTTTCTGTCTGTCTGTTTGTTTGCCTGCATAAAATTAACCAGTCAAAAACAAAAGACTAAAATAATAATAAAAAAAAAAAAATTGCTGTCGTACTTGCTTGCGTCGTACTCAATTCAGGGACTTATCTGTCCAACCAACAACGAAGACATCGACAACGACGGCTGTGTGCTTTGTCATTTTTCGATTGTTTTAAATTCCACACAGAGCGGAAAGAAACCGCATGGCAAAAGTGATAAAAAAATTGTGTGCGCGTTTTATTTGAAGGTTTATTAGCATGCTGAACTCTGGGGGATTATTCTGCCTAATGGCATTGTCGCGCTAGTTTATGCTGCTAGTAGTGTGCTGGTCGATAATGAGCAGAAAAGGAAAGGTACAGAAAGCGTTTCATGAATATGCATCGTGGCTTATCGTTTCTGCTGCTGGTGCTGTGGGATAATATTTAGGAATAAAAAAAAAAAAGGTTTTAGGGCAAGTTTTTCGGGAAGGCCTTTGTGTTATTTGTTTTTTCGCTTTATTAATTATGGAATTTCTATTCGTCGTAGTATTATGCGTCTCTGTTGTACTCTGAACGACTCGGTTCATATGCATTGAATGGAGTTCGCAGTATTCTTTCTTATATTAATATTTTACAGTTATCTATCAGATTATTTAATTATGATTAAGGTAGGTGTACCCTCTCATGAAAGAGTAGAAAGCGAGGTATTTTTAGTGTGTCAGAAAGAACTTCACCGATTTTAATGCGAGGAAAATTTCCTGACTATTTGTCGACTGAATGATCTAAAATAGTTCAGGCACTATATATATAAAACAGGGCTTTTGCTACAAAACGTGGTGAAGGAAAGTTCTAATTTAGTAGATTTGCTCAGTTTGGTGTACTCATTAATATTCTGAGTTTGCGACCTTAACCCTTTGAGCGGTATCGCCGTACATGTACGGCCAGCCTCTGGTGATTCAGATAGAGTATCGCCGTACATGTACGTCCAGCCATAGTCCAGCCCATTTTGGGTGGGGTTTTTTTTTTTTTTTTTTTACATAATTCTAACAATGATGTTTGTAGGTATATTATTTCATTTTTTTTGTTTCCCTCTACCACGCCCCCCCCCTGCTGTGGGTAAGAAATTTCGTGATTTTACGATGAAACGTCATTTTCAAAAAATCATATCTCGGGAACGGAGTAACCGATTTATTGATGATAAATGCCGAATGAAGCTTAATGCTTTATATTTTTCATAAAAAAATATAGCAGCACCGAACGAAAAATTTTTTGTTAATAATGGTTTTTTTTTTTTTAAAAAATAGTATGATTTACTATTGAAGACTTCTAGCACTTTTTTTTTACATTTTTATTTTGAAGTTAGAAGTCTTATCTATCTATGTATAAAAAATTGCGATGAAGTTCGGCTTCGTTTTTGAGAGAAAAGAAGATGGGTGAGCTGTACATTATTCCGAGAAAAATATTCATCTCTGCATTTGTGCGACCGTCGAAACCCTTCCTGAAATTATTACGATTCCGAAACTCGGAACACATGGAACACATTTTCTTTTATTCTAATGAAATGCACATGCACAAATCAGAGTTGCGATTAGAGGTAATCCTACAGAGTTAGTGTCGATCTAAGGTGCAAAAAATCTAGTACATCAGTTAGAATATAAATAAGGGAAGTACTAAAAAAGTGCGTATAAGGAAAAAAGGCAAAAATAAAGAATGATGCCGTTTTAAAAACAAATCAAATAATACTGCGCCACCAGGGAGGGGGGTGTCAAAGTTTGTTCTGGTACGTTTTGGAAAATCTAGTACAGATTCAAATATGTTTTTTTCTGAGAAGAAGTTTGAACAGCCACACCCCTATGGTCCGATGTCAAATGGCTGAGTTATTATTAGAAAACCAAATATCCCTCTAATTTCCCCCACTCCGCCCTCCCCCTACCCTATCCAGTGACCAGATTAATATTATCTTTAGCCTAGGATCGCATCGCAGCTCTCATTTAAGACATCAATGAACTGTCTGCGACTCTTTGTTCAGGAGATATAACCAAAACATTTCAAACTTTACCCCCTTCCCCCGTCGGGAGAGAAATACCCAACGCAAAACCGACTTGACCAAAAGATGCGTGGCGTCGAGACGAACATGCACACCAAATTATGAGAAAAACCGCCCCACCCCCCCTCCCAAAAAAAGAAGACTCCGTTCAATTTGCGAAATCTTTCGAAAAATGCAAAAATAACTCACTCCAGGGACGTGCATGCTAAAAAAATTAACTCACTAAGGGTTAAACGACCGTCGCGTTCGCGCCACCATATTACCAAAATTATACCGAAAGCTAGTTTTCCAAGAATATTTTTTCTCCAGCGCCATCTAGATTAAAATTGGTAGGTATTAGAAAACTTATAGAGCATGAAATCAGATGAATAGTTAGTTTGAATACTACAAACAAAAACCAATTGTGAAAGTTAATTTAAGAAAAATAAGCAGAACCGTTGCCCCCGCAATATACAAGGCATGAAGTAAGACTTGAAAGAGCATAGCGGTCTTATTGCAGGAGTTTTGCATATAAAAGTTGCTTGGATTTCATTCAAATACCATAATTTCCATAAATTTGTTCTACATGCAGTTTTTTTGAACACCTTTGGGAAGAAAACATATTCGACCAAAGCAAAAGAAATTAACGTATTTTTGCACAAGCTTTCCCGAATCTCTCTTTCACATTCCAATGCCGATACCGAGAGAATTATTAGCAAGAACAACCTAACAAAAACCAAATTAAGGTACAAGCTCTCAACAAAGACCGTTAAAGGAGCCCGCCTTTCAGCTCAATGTGTTAAAAAAAACTGTCGAAAGATTACTTCTTTCAGTTCAAATCTACTACCCAAATGATAAGTCGCATGACGTCCGATGTCATGTCACCTGATAGTTCGAACCTGATCTAGATGTTTTTTATTTCAAGATCATTTTAATACAAAAATCGTTTTAAAAAATTTATCAAATAAAACTTTTTTTTTAGATATATCCATTATTTTGTTATAAAAACATAAAATAAAATGTTACTAAAATGTCTCCAGCCTTAATTTAGTCGCCATTTCTCATTAATTTAGCAACAAACCAAGTTTATGAGAATTTTTCATGACATACGAGATTTATGTAAAGTTGGTACGAGAATCCATTTGTTGCAGTCTAGCAACCCTCTGAAACATTGATCGTTAACACGGCGATTAGATATGTAGATCTTTTCTGCCTGCTAACATCACTGACGAGATTTTTTGCGATATGGTTACCTTCGGAAAGCAAGCAGAGGAAGAATTGTTTAAAAATTTCTTCTGCTCGAAGTTTACAGTATGAAGAAATAGTGGCGGAGAGCTTATTGTTCGTGCATGCGTTCAGCGGTTGTGATACTAAAGGGTTTTCCAATAAGAGGTGTTATTTTAATTAGCCCTCTACTTCGGTAGATGTCACTTTTGGAGCTGTCATTTTTTGACATTTGACAAGTAGAAACTACGCCATTAATAAAAATAAAACGATACACGATTCAACAACGCATTGAAATTATTAAAATTCACTATAAAAATGGTGAAAATGTGGCAGAGATGGTTCGTAAAACTCGAACATTTTTGGGTCGTCGCGAAGCACCTTGTCGGACCGCAATACAGAAATTGGTAGAAAAATTCGAGCTGTCGGGACAAGTTAGTGATGTGAAGAATAAAATCCGTGCACTTCGCTGAAGAACAGCCGAGAATATTGCTGCTGTAGCCGAAAGTGTTGAAGAAAACTCAGGTTTGTCCATTCCTCGTCGTTCTTTGGAATTAGGCATTCCACAAACGTCATTACACCGTATTTTGCATAAACATTTGGGTCTTAAGGCTTATAACGTTCAGTTAACACAAGAACTCAAGCCGGCCGATCATCAACAACGTCGAGTCTTTGCTGATTGGGTCATTGAAATGCATGAAAATGATCCGGAATTCCATCAAAAACTCATCTTCAGTGATGAGGCCCATTTCCACCTCGATGGCTTCGTCAACAAGCAAAATTGTCGCATCTGGGGCTCGGAAAACCCAAGAGTTATTGTTGAAAAGCCTCTCTATCCTCAACGTGTGACTGTTTGGTGCGGTTTATGGTCCCGCGGGGTCATTGGAACTTACTTTTTCGAAAATGAGTCTGGAGCAACAGTTACGGTGAATGGATTGCGCTATCGATAGATGATTAATGATTTTTTATGGCCGGAATAGGATGGTATTGATCTGGACAATGTTTACTTTCAACAAGACGACGCTACGTGCCATACAAGCAACGAAACCATTGATCTATTAAGGAAAAGTTTCCGGACCGTGTTATCTCTCGAAGAGGTGATCACAATTGGCCACCGAGATCTTGTGACTTAGCACCTTGCGACTTCTTCCTTTGGGGCCACGTGAAAGAGAAGGTCTACGCCAACAGCCCAGCGTCGATTCAAGACCTCAAAGATGGAATTCGTGAGGCTATCGAGGACATAGGGCAGGCACTTTGCGATTTGGTTATGGAAAATTTCATGAAAAGGATATGGTCCTGTAGGCGTGGTCGTGGTGGTCATTTGGTTGATGTTATTTTCCATTATTAACGGCATACCTTCCTCTTTATAATAAAATAAAGATCCGATCATTTATCTAAAAAATGGCATTTTTCTTTGAATATCAAAATAACACCTCTTATTGGAAAACCCTTTACTTCTGCTGTTTTTAATGTGGGAAAAATTAATTTTATAAAAAAACTTCAAAAGAACGAATATTTTCGCCCGACTATACAAGCTTTCAAACTTTCTGTACGGTAACATTCGCTTCGAACCTACCATTAAGTACAAACTTGGTATGATATTCACGAGAGTCCAGAGTAATCGGATTGAGAAAGAACAAGATTGTTCTTAATCCAGTGAAAAAAATAAAAGATAATGGCACCCCAATCACAATCACAGGCTTGAAGTGGTCTGTTATCTGTACAGAGAGGCGTGTGAAAACAGTGCAGAGATCTCACTTTACCCCATGGTGGTGTGGATATGTTGCAGAAAATTTCGTACTCTATAATTTTTGTAATAGCTCTTTTTGATCTATATGGCGCTGGAGAGAAGATATTCTCGAAGAAATGGTTTTCAGTGTGATTTTTGCAATATGGTGGGGTGAGCGGCGATCGATTATGGTTGTAAACTCGTTAGGACACCAAACTGTATAAATCTACCAAATTAGAACTTTCCTTGTCCTTTTGTAAGTCAGAACCTACCCATTGCCTGACCTAAAAGCCAAAAAGTCAAATTGAGAAAAATAATTTTTAAGTTTGAGTGCATATAAATTCCAAAAATTTCCGATAGAATTTTCCTAATTTTCTTACACTTGTTCTTTTATGTTAAGATTATTCTAGAGAATTTTATAGCTTCCTTATTTAAAATATTTTCCTTTACGGGTAAATATTACCAGTACCCATCCACCACAAGTTATTTGATTTATACAATATTAAAATTCGTACCTTTGCGTAAAAGAACCCAAATTTTTTTTAAATATATTTAGTACAACATATTAAATCAAATCTTTATATTTTTCAATTAATATTAAACTAAAACTATGGTATGCTGGAACATATCCGGTCACCAAAAATTCAGTAGGCGCATTGATTATGAACATATACTGGGTCTTTCAAATTGAGTTTTCAAAAGTACACGCCTGTGTAACACACTTCAAACATCGAACGCACCCATATTATATGTAATTTTGACAGCTGAAGGTTTGCCATTTATAAAAATGGAGTCGTATATATTGCAACAACGTATTGAGATTATTGAATTATTTTATGAAAATGGTCGTCCTGTAAAAAATATATTTCGCAATTTACGCGATGTTTATGGTCGACGCAATCGTCCAACTGAGCAAGAAATTGATTATATTGTGCGTAAATTTCAAGAAACTGATGCAGTACAAGATCGAGAAAGACATCAGTATGCTCGCACCGGTTGTTCAGAAGAAAATATTGGTGCTGTGAGTGATAGTGTTGCAGCTGACCCCAACACGTTAAATTCCCGAAGTTCACAAAAATTGGGACTTTCTCAGTCAATTGTATCGCATATTATGCACAAAGATTTAGCGTTGAAGGCCCACAAAGTTCAATTGACACAAGAATTGCTGCCACAAGATCATTCCAAGCGTCGGGACTTTGCCAATTGGATACTGGAACAAAACGACGATTTAAAAAAAAAATCATCTTTTTGGACGAAGCACATTTCGAGATCGATGGCTACATTAATAAACAAAACTGCCGTATTTGGGGAGAGGAAAACAATTGCGTGATCCAAGAGAGACGAACGCATCCACAAAGAGTCACTGTTTGGTGTGCATTGTAGTCTGGTGGTGTGATTGGTTCGTACTTTTTCGAAAATGATGCTGGAAGAGCCATAATCCTTAACGCTACCAGATATCGCGACATGATCACCACTTTTTTATGGCCCAAATGGAAAATATTGATACTGAAGACATGCGGTTTTAACAAGATGGGGCTACATGTCATACAGCCAGAGAAACTTTTCAATTACTGCATAAAAAGTTTCCAGACCGTGTTATTTCCAGATTCGGTGACGTGAATTGGCCTTCAGGATCCTGTGATTTTACACAGTTAGACTTCCTTCTCTGGGGCCATGTGAAAGTACAGGTCTACAAGGATAATCATCGAAACGTTGAAGCATTGAAAGCAGAAATTATTCGAGTTATTGGTGAGATACAGCCGCAACTATGCCAGAATGTGGTTGACAATTTTGATAAAAGTATCAGGTAGTATATGTCTTTTAATTATTTACTTTTGAAAACTCAATTTGAAAGACCCTGTATATCACAAAAACTAGATGTAGCATAATACCATAGGCATAGCAGAGTATACAAATTTTATATGTCTGGATGGCAGTTTTGGGGGATGGTGGGAATTCTTCCATATTGTGAGAATTGCTTGCCTGAAAAAACTTAAAAAGGGAGAAGAAGATAATTTCGTATAAATTTATGAGTACAATGAAACATTCAAAGCTCAGAAAATATTTCCTTAAAATTGACACAAAAAATTTAATTTTTCTGCGCAAGTATGGTAAATCAATTGCGCATGAACGTAAAACTCAAATATTGAGCATTTAGAACGAGAGAGAGGAGGTAGTGCAGAACATCTAAAGCCTTGACAGAATCGACGAGGAAAATAATAAGAAGACAATGGAAATGGATTGACTACACGCTACGACGTGGTACTCACAAATAATTCAAATTCAAATTGCATTTATTAATAAATTCTACACTTGTAAGATAAATGTTATATTAAGGTGTAGGTGAGTTAACAAAGTAAAAAAAAAAAATAAGGAAAATTAGAGAAAAATAAATAAAAAAATAAAAATAAAATAATAATAACAAAAAATATAATTAAGAAAATTGATAGATGAAATAAAGCAAATAAGAAGTACAAAAAAAGGGTACAAAATTAATCACATATACATTAATTACTATGAAAAATTCACTAACAAACTTATATGAAAGTTGCGGTTGCTGCTAATCCTTCTGAGTTCAAGTGGAAGAGAATTCCAGAGTCTAATGGACTGGACGAGAAACTGGCGCTCACTCGGGAGAAAAATAAACTGTGGCATAATTAATGAACATGTTCTGCTAGATTGGGAGAATATTAGCTTACAGTACAAGTAGTATGGTTCCTTACTTATCATAAGGTTCCTTAAAAAAATTATTACACGAAATTTAATATAATTGTCAAAAGTACATCACAAAATCGATTTTGAATACACAGTAATATGATCATATCTCTTCACAAGGAACATATACATAACGTACTGCAGAATTGAATGCAACATTGAGTTTACGTGATGAAACAGACTCTAATTTACAAAATACTTCGCACCCGTACAATAACAAAGGAATAATAACTGTTTTTACAAGAATGATGCAAGTTTCCAGGGGTGTGAAGGGTGTTGACAAAGCCAGTTTATGTGGGTACTCTACATACACTTTGGCAACAAGATTATTAACATGAGTAGACCAATTGGAAGTCGTATTAAATATCAAGTCCAGTTTTTTTATAGAATCTTTAAAAGGTATGATGGTATGATCAAACATCACGTTTGGAAAAGAGGACGTATCTAATTCAGTTCTATAGATAATAATATCATTAGTATTGGATGTGTTTAAGAGGAGACCATTAACTTGAACCCATTTAGATATGCGATCAAGGTCTTCATTCATACGGCAGATAGCATCTTCAATAAGTCCGAGGAGTCTAGAAAAATAAAGTTGGATGTTGTCTGCATTTAGATGATAGGTACAATTTCACAGAAATAATGGAAGAGCATTTATGAATACGGCAAAAAGTAATGGGCCAAGAATGGATCCTTGTGGAACTCCTGTGTGTACAGGAAGAAAATCGGATGCAGTTTGATTACAAACAACCCTCTGAAAGTGACTACTCAGGTACGATCAGATCAATCTAAATGCAGAACTAGAAAATTACAAAAAAAAAAATGACTAAAATTTTTGGATTAATAAGGTGTGGTTGACTCGATCGAAAGTCTTTGAAAAGTCCAAAAGAGTTAATGCCGTAAAATTATCATTATCTAGGTAGATTCTAATGTCATCTGTTATTTTCAATAGTGCAGTAATGCAGCTCCTCTTAGATCTGAGACCTGACTGTAAATATGATAACAGATTATTATCTCTATGTACATAATTAGTAATTTGCTTATGCAAATTTTTTTCAAAACCTTTAGCACAAAATGTAAGAATAGATATTGGACGATATTCTACTACACCGAGAGTTTTTTTTATGAATGGATAAAACTTTAGAAAACTTCCACGATCCAGGAAAAGTTGATCTCATAATGATAGTATTAAAGATATGTGAAAGACAGGGAAGTAATATCGGCAGTAGCAGCTTTATTATTCTGGAATGCAAGGTATCAAGGCCAATAGCACAAAGAGCCCGCCGTAAAGGAAAATCAAGAAACACATAGAAGCAGTAGTAATCGGAACCAAAAGCTGTCGCACAAAACAAGGTCCGTCCGATGGAGAGCAACCGTTTTCGGGCCATGTTCCTCGAGGGATGATGACGAAAGTGTTTATGCATTACTGATACATACAAGCTTATATTTCCAGTAAGTTTTTTTTTTCATTCCGGAATTATACAGGGTGTTTCAGAGTTCGAGTAAGGGAGGATTTATATGTTTCGTTTGATCGGGCAGTAGATAGGGATTTGTGTTGCTGGGTACCTTTTTACTTAACGCCCTATAAATTACGAACTGTATATCTTTTTCTATAGTTATTTGAAAGAACTTTCAACCACTCCTCTATCCCTCTCCAGTAACATTATCATGAAACATCAAATTTCAAAACATGCTAAAAACTTCAGTTTTTTTTTTGTTTTTTTTAATCTCATCGAATACATAATAAGCAAATTACTGAGTGGTAAATAAAAAAGGGACCCAACAACACAATTACATTCTACCATCCAAACGAAGCATTTTACATATCCCCTACAATAAAAATTTTTGCTTGAAATTAAGTGAGGAATATACGGTGGTGCGAGTTTTGGGACACCCTGTATATAATTTTTTAAGAGTTTTTTTTTGTGTCCAGTTAGAAACAAGCTACTGGGCTTTGGTTTGGATTTTCGGTATTGTTGGGATTACTTTAAATATTGTTTAGGATATATATCACTAGGAGCTGTTTCGTTGTAGGTTATTTCATAGCATGACTCAATGCAGGGAATTTCAGGAAATTTGGGAAAAATCTTCAATAAATATTACCAAACGTAGAGAAGTATACCTATACTTCTTCAAAGTGGTTATTTTATGTGTACCCTTTTCATTTTTTTTATTGCTGTTATTGCTATCCTCTTAATTCAAAAGAAATCAATTTTTATTTTAGCCACAAAACACAAACACAAAATTCTTATTTATTTGAACTTTATATAAAGAACATAATCAAAAAAAAAAAAAAAAGTGTTACGTTGAAACCTTTTACAGCTACTTATATCTAGTTACCTAGTTACTCGTATATACCTACACTCCGCAAATATTTAATTAATATGCTACCAATGAACGACTCTTGAAAACTCCTTTCGGTCACGTACGTTCGTACTGTCGAAGTACTCTTAAAAGTTCGTTCTAATTTTGTTTGAATTTTCCAGTGTGCGCAGCTCTTAGAGCATAATTTGATGATTATGATGTTTTCTATTCCATCACCGTGTGCATATCGCAATTTCATGAAAATTTACTTTGTTTTGCTAAAACTGAATTGAAGAAAAACTTTGTCCGCATGATTTCATATGAACAACACCAAAGTTCGTGCGTGCCAAATATGAAATGTGTGAAGTTTGAAGTAAAATTGCATTGCGTCAATTCGATTTAAGCCTTCTTGGATAGAGTTGTATTTGTACTGATTTCGATGGAATCATACTATGAGTGTGTGTTTTTGCTTGAAACGATTTCAAATGTTTTTTTTTTGTTATGGTAATTTGCGTTTAATTGACGCATACAAAATTCAATAAAACTCTCATTGAGAAGCAATTTTATAAATATAATTTAGGTTGAATATTTTTTTTTTGTAATCAGAAACTAATAACCACACAAAAGCTGCTCTATACTGCGTTATGTTTCCGTGTATAATTAAATCAACGCGCTTTGGCATATTGAGGTCACCAGTCAGTCTCATTCATAAAATGTTGTATGTGAGCTGGTTACAAAGTAGACGGTAGTTATATGAGCCTAAAAGTATCGTTTAAAAGAAAAATAGCCACCAAGAAAATAAAAAATAAAAATAATAACAAATGCCATGAATGCTTGAGGTCTCGAGTTATAATTGGATTGTTTTATTGCGATAATGATAGAATTCCTCTCATATTCACTTGTTATCACTGGAATTTTTGCTTTGAATCATCTTACAGATAGCAACGTGAGCTAAACACAATAGTCCAGACAAGACACATTGGTCAATGGGGTTATACATAGTAATAATATGTAAGTATAAAGGCAAAATTAAAATGCGCGGAACGGGTGAAGGGGTATAAGACATGAATGTCGGACTTATGCCTTATTATACTTAACCCATGTCATAATAAATTCCAATTCAGGCCAAGTAAGTGATTGTAAAACGTCAATTTACAACAACAATAAAAATAAGTCGATTACTTAAAAGGTCAAAAAATTCAATCAAAACAGCCCCACAAAATATATGCGAACAGCAAGTTATTCTCTTGACGACACTCGACAGTCGAGTTTGTTGTGAAGTAAGTATGTGTTGTTGGTGACGAGTATGTTTTGCGTTAAGGACAATTTTCTTACAAAAAAAAAACAAAATATAAAATTCCTAGACGAAGGCAAATAATTCATTTAATTCATGCGCAAATATTGATTGACACAATCATTTCTAGAGAGACTAACTGTAACGAATAACAACAATAATATGAAATTCATCGATGAAAAAAATTCTCGTGTGGCGAAAACTTGAGACTCACTCAGCAAGAAACGTGCGTACCGCAGTCGAACAGGAATTTTTCATCAACATAACAACAACATAAACTCGTGGGCATTTTTATGAGCTTTCAAATTTTTATGACTCCGACATATTTTAAACGTTCATGAGCTTGTGGTCTTGGAAGAAGAAGATATTTTTAGGTATTCAACGTTCGGCCACCAATATTCCAATCAATCAGTTCACGACCGTAAAATGCTGTTGAGCTTCTTTTGCGTATATATTTAGAGAGGTGGGTCCGGTCGATATGTGGGGGGAATTTCTGAATGTAAATATTGCTTTGAGGTGATAAGAGAACATAAAAAATAATAGAAAAAAAAAAATTTTGATGCTTGTACATATTTTAATGACCTCGATATTACGAGGTAACCTACAGAGGGTTCTTTTGCTTTAGAATTGAGAAATTTCATAAGAATTTGCAACATTGAATTTGAATTTTTATTAACATCAGAGAATTCCTTCAATAGACAAACAAAAGTTTCTATTGTTAGAGTTTCGTATTTTTAGTCTTAAGAAACTTTGTAATACATACCTATAACTTTTGGAGGTTGGTGCTATTGTAGAAGGAGAACAGTTGATTGTATTAATTCCTTCATATCATCTTCATATATACAACAGAAGTACATACATATTTCAGATGTGGTGTCTATCATTTTTGTTCAGCTCTGACGTTCTTAGATCAATTAATCATTTTCCAACAGGTAATCTCAGGATAGTCATCTTTTGTCATTTTTCAGATAGATTCTTTTTTTAGTTATGCAACAATTTTCTGTACTTTTTCACATCATTTTATATGCGAGGAGTGTTCCATACATAAATGTTTTCTTGTAGTATAGAATTATTCCCGCGAGCATGTACGTGTGATTTATATGTTTCGAAACAAAACTGTTATAAAACCATTTTTATCAAAAGAAAAAGAACGTTCGCTAGTTGTGGGAGGAAATATCTGATTGCCATATCAAAATACATACTAGCAATGCTCTTTTAATTGTATATACAAATACAAATAGATCTTTCAGATATTCTAACAAGTTGCCGTCAGTATTCAGCAGGAAATATAGTTGACGAAAAAAAAACAATTTTATATTTATTTTTTGTTTGTATCTATAACAAATAATATCAGTAGCAGTCCCTTACCCATATTACAATTATCTGAGCAACGTTTTGGTTATAAATATGACTAAAAAGAAATTTCACATAATTTTTGATTACAAATTTGACTTGCAAATTATCTGAGCAACTTTTTGGTTGTAATTATAACTTGAAAATTATATTAGCAACTTTTTTGTTATTTATAACCTCAAGACATTATTTGGACGACATTTTAGTCAGATTTATCCTTGAATATATCTTGAATATTATTGTGGAATAGTAAATAATTTTTTCTTTATAATTTTTTACTTTTGTTTTAGTTCTCTAGATTATGATATTATTTTGTTTTCATGTGAGTAAGAGTTAATAGCAATCGAAATCTAATCATTCTTTCGATACAGAGATTTCAGTAACTTTGTTTTGGAATCCTTTCTCGCTAATTGCGAGTTGTATAACTGGAATGATACATGCATAGATTAGGTTTTCTTTTTCAATTGTTCGATTAAGGTGCTGAATTACAACCCAGCGGGAAATGAAAGCACTCAAGAGCGCTTCTTTGGAAGCTTTCAGCGCTTCCTCACCGTATTCTTGTTCATCTCGTTTTAATATGAGCATGTCCGCAGAGAGAAACGCTCAGATGCAGATTAATGGGAAGCGCTCTTGGAGCGCTTGTAGGGAATACAGAGGGAATCAAGATAAGGGTTTTACTAAAAATTGCAGTTTTATGCTGAATGCATTACGTTTAATATTTTCAATCGATACGAATTACAAGCACACTTCAACTGTGTACTAAAGAATGAAAATTCTGCTGCGCTTTCAGATGTATATGAGTCATCTTTTCACAACATAAAACAAACAAGCTTGAACTCACGGAAGAGATCTGCTTCCGCAGAGATTCCTTTGGCTGTGGTAAAAGACGCTTCGGAAAAAATATTATCTGGCTATGTTGTGGAAGCGTTTGCCCTGACAAACACTTGACATATTTCCCGCTGAGAAGTGACACCCGCAACGGTACAATTAAAAGCAGCATCTACCCCTTGTTTCTGTATTGAAATCAAATCCATGATTGCAGAGCAGGAATTTATTTTTTCCACGTACATAAATTGAAGTTACGTGATATTCACAACATTTACACGCTCTTAAGGAGCAAACTTAATATAAAAATTTTCGAGGCTAAGCATATGTATTCTGAACGCCAGTTTGATGTAAAGAAAGGTTCAGCCGAAAATCTTATGGCATAACTTACAGGATGACAAAGTCTAACCTAAAATCACACATGAACTTCAGAATTTTTTCATAGTTGATCATATCAGTTTTAAGACACTGATCAGCTGTTCGTATTAAGCTTGGATTCTCCTGACAGAACTCTAGTTTAGTTTCTAGACAGTGGTTAGAAGTGATCAATGAATCAAATTCTATTGGCTCTGACCTTTACTATGTTTTTGTTTTTGGTTCCGTCTAGTGTACTGTAGATCACAGGAGACTACGAATTAAATTGATTTTTAAGATGCATATAGAAGTAGAAAAGGTTTTGATAAATTTCGGGATAAAGTTTGGCAGATTTGGCATTTTGTAAGAATTAAAGTCACGGCACCTTGATAGTTTTCTCTAAGCTTTCAAAACCTTTTATACTTCTACAAATCAATTCAATTCGCATTCTTGTGTGCTCTGTAGTAACCAAAAGAATACAGCTAGTACATATGTCACCCCGTTTTGTAAAGCAAATTGTGCCACTCAGTATGGGCCCACTTTTATATACTTTGAATATGAAATGAGGAAATCGGTGTAAGAAACAGCCATACTACACGTAGTCCTTAAGGTGAAAGCTTATTTGATACCCCATTCTATAAAATCCTATGAAATTTGCTATAATTAGTTTTGCTGTCCGAGGAACCACTCTAGAAAAAACACATCAAAAATAAACTTTCGCAGATGGATGACCATACCAAATTACATATGGGCATTCATCTAGGGTATCAAAACAATTGGTCCTTCCTTTGAAAAATATATGTATACATATATATATATATATATATATATTAAGTATTTCTGAACAACAGTGTTGGGTTAGAAACAAATATTTAGACAGAAATATTACTGGATTTTATCCAACCACATTACACAAGTGCTTAAGGAAGATGATCTAGAACAATTCAAAGTTGCAATTAAAATAGATAAAGAAACATTTAACGTGTATTTTAAAATCATAATTAACAAAGGCACCCACACATAAGAACACCTATTTTCTTAAAAAAAAAAGGCTAACTACATTTTTCGAAGTGTTTCACTCTTCCTGATAGAAGCTGAAGTTTTGCGTACTCTCTGGCAAACCGATCCCATATACTTTTTCTTCTCATTTTGCATACTGTTTCTAAAACACAAAGTTAACTACCCATGTAAAAACTTTGTCTTACCTTCTTCATGAGTTACTGTGCTTATTATAATTCTTCTTAATATATAAAAATCCAGTGTCACTGTGTTTGTGCACGCTAATCTCCGAAACGCCCAACCAATTTCAATGAAATTTTTTGAATGTGTTTGGTTCGTTCCAGCTTGAGAGATAGGACAGTTTTACACACGATAGATGGCACTGTTGTTGTCGAGACGTAAGCGCCTGACAATGCGTAGATGTGGAAAGTTGAAATTTTGTACATGGCTTTTTCATAAAAATTGAAAATACATGTTCAAAAATGGACTAAATCGAGCAACTATTTCGTAGGGTTGCCATACAAAAATTTCTTTTTTAACTAATTATTTGGGTACGGTCTGGGAACGAGTCGACATGGAGATCTAAAATTTGGTACATGGTGTTTTCATAGTAATAGTAAAGAAAATTTTAAAAATGAACTAAATCGGGTTATCCCTTCTTGGTGTTGCCATATACAACATTTGTTTTTCACTATATACTTGGAAGAGCGTTTTCTTAAAAATTGCAAATACAGGTTCAAAAATGGAGCAAATCGGGCAACCTTTTCTTGGTGTTGCTCTACAAAACTTTAGTTTTTCACTACATATTTGGACAAGCCTACCGCGTCGATGTAGAGAGCTGAAATGTTGTACATAGCCCTTTTTAAAAATAAAAGGGAAATTTAAGTTCGAAATGGGACCAATCGGGCAACTCGTTCGTAGGGTTGCCATAAAAAATTTCGCGTTTTACTAAATACTTGGGTACTGCTTGAGAACGCGTCGATGTAGAGAGCAACACTCTCCCACAGATATGAAGGGAAACACACACTCACACACTCGCACGCACACGCACACACACACACAGTGAAGCCATAGAGTACGGAATCGTGCGATCGAGTCAGATAATAGCTTAGATATTATACATTTATGACGACCCAAGCCCCACCCCCACCCATCTAGATATCTATATTATCGCCGGCCAATGCCGACGGGCTTCTTCTAGTATGTATATTATATATATGTATTATATTTTTTTAATACTATTTTACTAATTACAGTCACCCTACTTGAAATTGCTTTTTGTCTTTAACAATTACATTACATTACATTACTTAGAGAATGCACATTGTAAAGAGATTTGTATCTCAATTGTGTGAATTAATAAAGTAATTACTATTATTACTATATATGCACCCGTACTTTTTTACTAATTCAATTCCCTTTTAGATACTAAAAAGTGTCATTAAAAAAAAAAAATTTACCGACCCTAATATTACCAGTTTTAAAATTTGAAATAAAATTCACAAGCTCTGTTAAGAAGTAGCCAATTTTTGTATAGACTGTGATGCGTTCAGCGCATTACTAATTTGATCAAGATATAAAATCCATATTTTAACTGACCTGTCAACGTATTTACGCACGCATCGCCATCATTGGGTCTTTACCTTAGGGGCCTTCAGCCAACTCTTGCCGATTGCACGACATAAGTAGCTATCAATCTGGGCTTCGCCCCAAACATAGTTGCGAAAGTGTAAAATGATAAAAGAGATATTTATGTTCTGGCACTTGTAGATTTCTCCAAAACTTTCGACAGTGTTTGCTAGTGAAATTGTTAAATAGCTTCAATTTCTATCCAGCCATTCATTTCATGAACGAATTCTTAAACGAGCGGTCGCAAAAGGTTACCTATTCCTGGAGATAAGAATTACTCCAATTATCTTCCTCTATCTTTTGAAGTGCCACAAGTTTTTAATTCGTGGCACTCTACTATTTAGCCTATAGTATAATTATAAGCTAGAAATAATACAAGATGTCAACATCCATATTTATGTTGACGACGATCGGTGTGGATCGGGTAAACTGCGATTTGCACAACGTATACACCTGGTCAGTGGCGTAACTAGAGCTTTTGTCGCCTGAGGAGGTCCTGAATTTGCCGCCCTTTCTAACTTAATCATAATCAGGAGATTAACAATTATTGAACATAATTAAATAATTGGGTAAAACCATTTATTTATTTTGTTTAAACAGATTGTACACAATGATAAAACGTATGTTGATTTATATATTTATTTTTCTTGCATTTTTATTACAAAAGTTTTGAATGACATTCAAGCACATCGGGAAATTCGATTCGATCAAATTTGTTCAAGGAGCATTTTCTACTGTTTAATACAATTGAATCGACGACTTTCCAAATTCAATAAATGGAAATTTCCAGTTATTTTTGATTTGCGCTGAAGAATACTCGATGTGATTAAATTTACTAGTAAAAAATGCTATATGAAAAACCTTGATTCAATCGAATCTAGATCGAATCGGATTCACTGGCAGACCTCTAAATGTCAAAATTTATATTATCTGTTAGTTCTCTTTCTTTGGACAGTATCGCTAGATTTGGTAATCTTAAATCACTCATTGTGGAACGAAGATAATTTTTAATTAATTTTAATTTGGAAAAGTTCCGTTCACAACTAGCGACACTGATCGTTATTGTTAAAAAAATTCTTAAGAATATTAATATGTTGAGAAAGGAATTTTACAACCTATATTTTTTGATAAATATTAAAAGTTCAAGAGGCCCTTCCCCGCATTTCCAACCTCTTGATTGCTCTTGTACATCAAGTAGACATAAAATTCTGGATCATTTTCCTTTCAATATGAAACAGTTCCTCGTCAATGCTAACATTCATTCAAAATTTTTATTTAAAAAATTGGATGGTATTAGTTACAAATTGTACGCTGCAAGGACATGTAGTTGCTTAAACCGTACTTTTATTTCCTGGATTACTCTATCCAATGACGAAAACATTTCTCTTTGTATTTCTTCTTCTAAAGATAGTCCCACGTCTCGCGAATCTTCACCACTCGTAATTTTTTTCCTTTTAACTCGACGCTCAGTGGATATCTCCAACTTTTTATATTTTTTTTTTTTTGCTGTTGTAACTACATTTTGCACTAGGGTGTCCTTTTGTCCAATGGTATAGTTTTAAATCACTTTAGCCGCGTTGTTTTTTCGTGATCCGGATCAAAGGAGATTATCGATTGACGTCGGTGTCAAAATCGGTTAAAAAATTTACGTGATTTTCTCAATTCATATTTGAACGAAATTTTAATCAGGTTCTATTTTAACGTTTTGTGAAGATTGAAATCATGGCAATTTGATAATTCTGTAAAGTCATATTGACCGACAGACATTATTTAGAAGCAAGTCAATTTGAAATTTCCAATGAGTCGGATCAATATAAAAAGACGCAACTATTGATAGATATTTAATCCTTTTGTTTGCCGGTATTGTTGCGCGTCATTAATTTTCAAAAGGGCGTATTCCCATTAATGGAAGTTGCATAGAAAAATGAAGATTGCATTGAGTTTTAATATTTTCTTCCTCAGTTGTCAGTTTTTCCAAAGTAAGTGAAAATGTTTAATAAATGTTTTTTTTTTTACAACAGTCACCACATCTCCTCTTGTGTTCCAACGAATTTCTATACTGCGCTTAACATCTTGACTAGTGACAGAAACTATCAAATTTTGCAAAAAAATCAATCAAATATTACAAAAAAAAATAAAAATTTTTAATCAAATTAGGCAAAAAATTCAAAATTTTGCAAAAAAAAAAACAAACAAATTTTGCAAAATTTTGTATTGTTTTTTTTTGCAAAATTTGACTGAAAATAACTCCAGTCGACCACCAAAGTAAATGAAAAATCTGGCGAAATATTTTCTGTAAATTCCTAAGAAGAAATGAATGTTTATTGCTCGTTTCATTGCTTATTAAATTGCAATATAGGGGTGGATTAGTCATATAAAAAATTAAACAAATTAAATATAAAAAAATTAATTTAATTAATTTAAATTACCCCAGCAGTCAAATTGAGTGCTTTTGGGCAATATACATAACACATGCATTATATCAGAAACAAAGGAAGGGGGGGGGTGTAAATATAAGTAAATACAACTATAAATAAATGCATTTGTATCATGTATTCAAAGTTTCCAAATTCTAAGGAATTTTTTTCTAAACGAAATTAAAAAGCAATCTAGTGTTAAGGAAATCCCTTCTTACTTCCTAACTTGTTCTTAAGTTAACTTTGCTTCAAACACCATGAGATAACAAGTACGCTCCTCTTCCTTATTGGCGATGTCCACGACCGATGGGGGCTCTGTTTACAATAAATACTTATTACAATAAATGATTGTGTGGATTATTACATTATTACGTTATTAATTTATTTTTTGGATAATTTAGATAATTTAGACAGAAATAAAAGAAATGCCGCCAAGATATGTGCTGCCCGGGATGGACCCCCCCCCCCCCCCCCCCCTACCACTAGATACGCTACAGCACTTGGTCAATTGATAACAAACTTATACTAAATCTGAGCATCCTTATAGGTATATAGATAAACTCTAACATGAAATGTTGCGATCTCATTAACTCTAACCCATAAAAGATTTACACCGCCATTCGTTGGTTTTGGTTGTCGGGGATTTATAACAATATCAAACGTAATAGGAAGTGTCTTTAACCACCTAATTACAGAGAAGTTGAGTATTTCTATTACAAGAAGCACGCGACAGTTATTACGTTTATATAAAGAAAAATCCATAGAGACGCGACTATGCATGAGGTAATCCACTGTATTGAAAAAGTCTTATTATTTAAGTAATTTACGTTGGTTGTTTTTACTATGGTTCTTACAAGGTGCCTTCAACAATATCATCCATTTGAATGGAGCTTAAAACTATATTTGGAAGGTAAAATTATGGATCTTTCGCGTAGTGTTCAAAAGCAATAGGAAGAAGTGTCTAAAGACTGAAATTACCCTTTCTTTATATACACAAGCTCTATTCGATTTGTCTGTATAATGCTGTAGAGCTGTAGTACCCTTTTAGTATATTTAACCTGATGACCTTATACATTCGGGCAATTAAGATTATATTCTTAACATAAATCCAAGATAAATTCACAAAAAGTTGGAGTCGACAATAGCGGCTCTGATATTATACCAAAATCGGAGCTGAATTCACCTTGGAATAAGTTTTTCAAATGAATCGACATTTTAATTTATTTTTGCAATCGATTGTGCAAGGTACCGACAGTAAATATCTTTTGGAAATAATGTTTGAAATTGGGATTCTAGCTTCGGCGGAATGAGGGTCACCTCGTTATTTCAGCTCTTATCATACTTAACTATTTACGCTGAAAGAACTCTACACAGTAAATAATAAATCTGAAGCAGGCGCGTCTCCAGTAAAGACCTCGACGTGAAAATGTACATCAGTCTCGAAAACCAGGTAATGGTTTTTCAGGCCTAGATTATCTAAGGTTTTTTGTTTTTTTTTTTTTTTGTTGAAAATATGAAGGTATCTCCTCAAGTCCTATGAGGAAAACATGGAAAATGTCTTGTTTAAAGCTTTTGTTAATTTAAAATTGGTAAACGCGTATAAAATAACCCTGAACTACTATTGGTTACAGCCAGCAGGATCTGGAATTACAATAATTCGAATGAACTAGTGTAAAGTCGAAGGATCTTCTCTCCGTAATCGAGATTATTCCAGGATATCTTACTTTTAACATTATGTCTTACGTTCACAAGCCTACTACTAAAACCCCATGGATAGAACAAAAAAAAAAAACTGTGAGGGAAACCTAATAAAGGGTTTTCCAATAAGAGGTGTTATTTTAATTAGCCCGCTATTTCGGTAGATGTCACTTTTGGAGCTGTCACTTTTTGACATTTGACAAGTAAAAACTACGCCATTAATAAAAGTGGAACGATACACGATTCAACAACGCATTGAAATTATTAAAATTCACTATAAAAATGGTGAAAATGTGGCAGAGACGGTTCGTACAACTCGAACATTTTTGGGTGGTCGTGAAACATCTTGTCGGACCGCAATACAGAAATTGGTAGAAAAATTCGAGCTGTCGGGACAAGTTAGTGATGTGAAGAATAAAACCCGTGCATGTCGCTCAAGAACAGCCGAGAATATTGGTGCTGTAGCCGAAAGTGTTGAAGAAAACCAAGTTTTGTCTATTCCTCGTCGTTCTTTGGTATTAGGCATTACACAAACGTCATTACACCGTATTTTGCATAAAGATTTGGGTCTTAAGGCTTATAAAGTTCAGTTAACACAAGAACTCAAGCCGGCCGATCATCAACAACGTCGAGTCTTTGCTGATTGGGTCATTGAAATGCATGAAAATGATCCGGAATTCCATCGAAAACTCATCTTCAGTGATGAGGCCCATTTCCACCTCGATGGCTTCGTCAACAAGCAAAATTGTCGCATCTGGGGCTCGGAAAACCCAAGAGTTATTGTTGAAAAGCCTCTCTATCCTCAACGTGTGACTGTTTGGTGCGGTTTATGGTCCCGCGGGGTCATTGGAACTTACTTTTTCGAAAATGAGTCTGGAGCAACAGTTACGGTGAATGGATTGCGCTATCGATAGATGATTAATGATTTTTTATGGCCGGAATAGGATGGTATTGATCTGGACAATGTTTACTTTCAACAAGACGACGCTACGTGCCATACAAGCAACGAAACCATTGATCTTTTACGGGAAAAGTTTCCGGACCGTGTTATCTCTCGAAGAGGTGATCACAATTGGCCACCGAGATCTTGTGACTTAACACCTTGCGACTTCTTCCCTTGGGGCCACGTGAAAAAAAAAAAAAAAAAAAAAAAAAAAAAAATAAATTCATGAAAAGGATATGGTCCTGTAGGTGTGGTCGTGGTGGTCATTTGGGTGATGTTATTTTCCATTATTAACGGCATACCTTTCTCTTTATAATGAAATAAAGATCCGATCATTTATCTCAAAAAATGGCATTTTTCTTTGAATATCAAAATAACACCTCTTATTGGAAAACCCTTTACAATCTAAAAAAAGAAACTCTTGAGGTTTAATGCATAAAATTCCTATGTGTCCATTATTATCGATTTCTCTCTAAAAGGTTAGTTATACAGAATGCAACTAACTAACTAACCTAGAATGTAGAGGGCGCAGTGAGAATAACGAAACGGTGACTCATATTTAGTATCGCTATCCGGTACTCTTACCTTTTGTCTGCTATTTCTTCAATGAATTGCATAAAGCATAGGCTGAGTAGGTTTGGAGCCCATTCATAATTGTATTGAAGTGTTCGGTGGAGATTTATGAGTTAACTACTTCTAAATTTTCAAGGTTAAACAATATCAAGCAGATCAGGAAGGAACCCCTTTGAGCTTAGGCTGTTTTGTTTTGTTTGCTGGGATGAAAATATTTTGTCGACTAAGATATTAAAGTAAATCGAAAATTTTAAAATACTTTTTTCAAAATTGTTCCCTGAATCGATACAAATCACACAAACCACAAGTCTCTTTGCGCAGCTATAATAAAATTCCAAAACCATATTTACCCTGAATATAGCCTTGCTAATAAAAGCCGTCGGCTATTGTCATTATTCCAAATCAAAACCGTTTCCAATTCAACGCAAATGCTCTTGGTTAATGGTCCCCGACTAGCCTCTCGAGGGCAGTTCTGCCTCCTCCATTGAATGGTTCCAATTGTGCGGGCATCTGTAAAGGAAACCGTTTATACACGTATTATCTCTGGCAATTCCCTGTTATTGTGCTTCACTTCACTGATGACGGTGTGTTATTATATGTATGAAGTTCTACGTCTATGCTATAATCAGATCCTCATTTATGTAAAAGCTAATTACCCGGCTCGAATAGATTTCCGCTCTATGAATGGTACACCTTATAACTCAGCAGCCGCGCGCTATCTATAGATTTTCTGTTTGGATCGTTTGCTTCAGTCGTGTTCATGTCTCGAAATTTTTCTCCGCTCAAATCGCTTCAATTTTAATGTGCTCGCCCGTCTTTGATAAATGGTGTGGAAATTTTGATAAAAAAAAAAAAAAGATATTCATGTTAATGTTGAATTTATTTAATTTTTTTCTTAAAAATTTCGATTTTAATTAATGATAACATGTTCGGCTCTCCAATAGGGTGAATTTGATGTAAAATTCCATTGAATGTCTTTAATGGTTCAAAAATTATTTGAATTTATTAGCCAGGGTCATTTGCAAATTTAATTAGTTTTTAAAGTCATACGTGTAAGGTCAGATGATTTGAATAATTACTTCGTTAATTTTAATTACATTTTATAGAAAAAAATTATTTTTAAACGAAAATTTGTGTGTTTTGAATTTTTTGTGTTGGTTAGATATCGAATCGATTTACCGAGTAAATAAAAACCGTTTTCGAGTGCAAGAAAGTGATGTAGCTAGATTTCGATTGTGAAAACTTATTTAGATGCTATTTAGGAGGTAATTAGGAAGTAGGTCCTATACTGGTCTTTGATAAAATAAGGCCAATTGATCGTTTTTTGCTGCAAAAGAGCGATCTATATAGTTGGCTTCCGACTTTATCAAAGTTAAGTCAGGGGACATTTATGGGATAATTAGAGGATAAAACACTTACTGAGGGGTATTAGTAGGTAACTGGGAGGTAGTTTGGAATTTGATGGAATATCATGTGTCTAGGAGGCCATCTTCAGTGCAATCAGATTGCAGAGTGCAAATCTCTTGAGTACAAATAATTTGGTTGGCCACCTGAATGTCTTCTAAGAATTCCTAGAGGATCCGATGGACAACCCAGTTTCAGACGTTATGCCGGACTCTCAGCTATGGCACACTGGAGACCTGCCTTTTAAAACGAATCTCTTAAATGGTATCCGGATGGATTCAAAATGGAAGGTAGAGCAGTCGTCGACATTTATGGGCCGAAGTGCCATCTCACAAAGACAGTGGATGCCTCGCCAATTATTTTACAGGCAAAAATATACGCCAGAAAACTCTGGGCTCGCGAAATAATTCACAAAAATATGTGTGGGGCATAAATATACATAATAGCTGTGTTCTTTTGTGTCCGCAGAACGGAGCAGAACGAAAAATACACAAAAGAACGCCTCATACGTTTTCATATAGAAGATGTATAAATGAAGTGAACAGTACAATAGTTCCCTTCAATCGACAGAACAATTTGTTCTCTACAGTATATGGGAGTTCTAGAACAAGGTACACAAAAGAATACAGCTAATATCAGACAGCCACATAGCACACAAAGCGTTAAACTAGTTTACCTTCGAGTCTAAGCTGGTTTGGGACTGTCTTGAAGCAACTGGCCGAAAGTGATGCTGGGTGCCAGGACATAAAGGATTAACGGCAACGGGATTTCGTACCGCCTTGTAAATGAAGGAGTCAAATCTATTCTATTGGACCCTGACACGTTTTTGGACACCCAAAAAGTCACCTTTCAGCTCAGATCAGGCTTTGGGAGGACCGAACTAAGCCGGCACACTGGAAAAATACTTCAGGGCTGTGACAAGCGAAAAAATTTGTAAAATATTCACCACAGAGGATAAAAGCATTCCACACGCTCAGCAGGAAGGAATTATGGCTCATAACGGGCCTATTTACTGGGCACTACCCACTTAGATATCATCTTAAAAAGATGCGTAAGGTCGATGATGAAACTTGCCTGACCTGAAAGGCTTTCCCACTGCCTGAGGATGTCACCCAAGAATGTCATAGGCTTTATAAATAACCTTAAGTTCGAATGGTCGTCCTATGGCATAACTAGATGAGTGACGGGAACTTTGTTGGAATCCCCCCACAGATAATAATAATAAAATAATAATAATCATGTGTCCACCGTTTTGGGGGGGGGGGGGGATCTTGACTTTGGGAAAACTCACAAGAGGTACTATATAGAGGATTTATACTATTTAAATGAGCGCAATTATTGTAAATAAATTTTAAATTAAAAATTCGTTCTAATATTTTTAATGGATTGGGATGAATTTGTGTTATTTGGGTATATGAGAGAGCAATTTAGAGATATTTAGGATCTGCCATTTAGGCGTATTTGGTGCTAATTAAAACGTACAAAACTCATTTGTGGGGTCATTACAGGATAATATCGGATTTTGATGAAATGAGGTGAATCTACTTTGAGTAAACTTATATGTAGGTGTTTTTTTAAGAGTTCCCGATAGGGATAGCTATCAAATAAGCTTGTCATTTTTATTTCGTAAGGTCTAACAATTGATCATGAAAAGATAAACTACGCACCAACGATTCCAACTTATCGAAATTTATTTCCAAAATCAGGACTAAGTTATAAGAACTTGTTGAGCACTTCGTCAATCTTATGACTCGAATAATCGCCCATCAGAGTGTCCTGTTCATCATGTTATTGAAAATTTCCAGTCCAACTTAATGTTGCATGACATTACGCTATCAACAAGAATAAGACCATTGTGTTCAAAAGAAAATCTGGCAGATATTTTGGCTAGTGTTACTGAAGGTCGGCATTTGTCGATTCGTAGGAGTGCGCAAGAAGTTGGGCTTTATCTGTCCAAAATTTTGAAAATTTTGTGGAAGAATTTTGGCCTTAAGGCTATGCGATCCAATTGGAACAAGAATTGAAGCCACATGACCATCATTTGCGTTGAATGTTCTCTGAATTGGCTCAGAGTTAATTGAAAGTTGACTCTGTAATTTATGGCAGAATTTTATTCAGCGGTGAAGATCATTTCTGGTTTAATGGGTATGTAATTAAGCAGAAATGTCGTATATTTGGTGTGATGAGAAACCTCATAGATAATAAGGCTTACGGTTTTGATGAAATACGGTGAAATCATATTTTTCTTGTTTGAGAAAGCGATTAAAATAAATCTTAGAGGGGGGGGGGGGTGGCTTTATATAATTCAAAGAAAAATGTAATATTCAAAGTGTCCCCCCTCCCTTTCGCCACTGATTAATGTCCAGATATTGTACATAAAACGAGACAAGAATCAAGGAAAAAAGCAACAAAAGTTTTATGAAGCCAAGTGTAAGAGGAAAAATTGTGTTGTAAGTGTCATAGCGCAAGGAAAATTAAAGTAGCGGGAAATAATTTCAAGAATATAAGGACTGGAGTACCCAATAAAGAGAGAGTTCAGGGGTTTATTATATGTATACCTATGTTGTATAACTTTCAATTTTTGGTGTTTTTATTTTGGTTACGTAAAATTGTAAAAGTGCCAAATTGTTTTAATTTTTTCTCATTCAATGTCACCCACATTTATCTTCTTGCAGGTCATGCGCGGACAATTTATGTTGAAAGTTAATTAGAGTTTTCCCAAATTGTGAATCATAAAGCGAGAATAAATATATATATATAATAATAAAAAAAAAAAATAAAAAAAACTGTTCACAATTTTGTCTCTGACTCAGTTTTTCTATTTCTCACTTTGTTATCCGAGGCTCAGGTTCAATTTCTTGAATGATTTTTGTTCTGAAACACCGCAAATATTTTTCAGGTTCCCTGGAGTACTTATTGTAGCTTCTGGAAAAAAGGAGTGGGGGAATTAATGCTAGGTACCTAGGTTAGTAGGTATTACGGAATAGGAAAAAAAAACTATAGAAGTCGATAGGAAGCTATGTATGTAGAAGGAAATGTTCAGGGAGGCCATCAGATGGAATTCAAACTTTAGCATACATATAAACTTTCCATTTGATTTAGATTTAGAATAATTTTATATATGAAACAGAAACATAAACATAATTCGATTAGGTCCATAGACCAATTGATGTAGGTACATCTGAACATCATCAGCATATAGGTAAACTTTAGCATTTTCAACAGAAGTTTTGAAGTAGTTAATCAATAAAATGAAAAGAAAAAACGGTAAAAGCATAGAGCCTTGCGTTACCTCATTAAAAGGGAAGCATAAGCTGAAATAGTAATATATGAATGAAATGTAGCAATATATGGTAGTTGTTAGTGTCCGAAGCGATAGAGAAGTTAAACAAACCCGCTAGTACAAAATCATACCGATAAAATATGTTATAAAGGGTTTTCCAATAAGAGGTGTTATTTTGATATTCAAAGAAAAATGCCATTTTTTGAGATAAATGATCGGATCTTTATTTCATTATAAAGAGGAAGGTATGCCGTTAATAATAAAAAATAACATCAGCCAAATGACCACCACGACCACGCCTACAGGACCATATGCTTTTCATGAAATTTTCCATAACCAAATCGCAAAGTGGCTGCCCTATGTCCTCCTGTTGGCGTAGACCTTCTCCTTCACGTGGCCCCAAAGGAAGAAGTCGCAAGGTGTTAAGTCACAAGATCTCGGTGGCTAATTGTGATTACCTCTTCGAGAGATAACATGGTCCGGAAACTTTTCTCGTAAAAGATCAATGGTTGATTGCATGGCACGTAGCGCCGTCTTGTTGAAAGTAAACGTTGTCCAGATCAATACCATCCAATTCCGGCCATAAAAAATCATTAATCATCTGTCGATAGCGCAATTCATTCACCGTAACTGTTGCTCCAGCCTCATTTTCGAAAAAGTAAGGTCCAATGACCCCGCGGGACCATAAACCGCACCAAACAGTCACACGTTGAGGATAGAGAGGCTTTTCAATAATAACTCTTGGGTTTTCCGAGCCCCAGATGCGACAATTTTGCTTGTTGACGAAGCCATCGGGGTGGAAATGGGCCTCATCACTCAAGATGAGTTTTCGATGGAATTCCGGATCATTTTCATGCATTTCAAGGACCCAATCAGCAAAGACTCGTCGTTGTTGATGATCGGCCGGCTTGAGTTCTTGTGTTAACTGAACTTTATAAGCCTTAAGACCCGAATCTTTATGCAAAATATGGTGTAATGACGTTTGTTTAATGCCTAATTCCAAAGAACGACGAGGAATGGAAAAACCTGGGTTTTCTTCAACACTTTCGGCTACAGCAGCAATATTTGCGGCTGTTCTTGAGCGACCTGCACGGGTTTTATTCTTCAAATCACTAACTTGTCCCGACAGCTCGAATTCGTCTACCAATTTCTGTATTGCGGTCCGACAAAGTGCTTCACGACGACCCAAAAATGTTCGAGTTTTACGAACCGTCTCTGCCACATTTTCACCATTTTTATAGTGAATTTTAATAATTTCAATGCGTTGTTGAATCGTGTATCGTTCAATTTTTATAAATGGCGTAGTTTCTACTTGTCAAATGTCAAAAAATGACAGCTCCAAAAGTGACATCTACCGAAATAGCGGGCTAATTAAAATAACACCTCTTATTGGAAAACCCTTTAGATATCTGGAATTACTTTAAGCATGGGTGTCTCTTAAGCTAATCATGAAAACAAGATAGCCTAGCTGACTACTAAATTTGTACATGGACGGATCTATCGAAATCAGTTTTACGTTGGCTTAAGATCATTCTTTGAACTCGAAACAGTTGAATTTCTCCATTTAGCCTTTTCTCGTTAACTTCATACTATATAAAAAAATTTCTCAGCTCGTATAATGATGATAGTTGTTATTTCAAAATGAATACTTCAATTGAATTACGCATAAGTAATATCAATTTTTTTCTGTTGGAAAATTCTAAATTCTAAACTGTTCTGTACTAATTAGTTGCAAAATTTGAAAATTATGTCATCTCTCTTTCATTAGACAAGGTCAAAACATTCCACCACTCTTAGAAGCAATTTTTTTTATGTAAGCAAATGCAACGAGGCATTCATATAAAAATAGAATACTAAAAAAAAAAAACCATACAAAATAAACATCGCAGGGAAAAAAAATGTTTTAGTTTGAATGAAAAGTACGTAAAAGAGTTAGCGAAGCAATAAATTACCCCGCCTTATGATTAGAAAGAGCAGTTGTTGTGTAAATTATTCAAATCGTGCCCACCTAATAAAAATAGATCACCACAACGCAACGACAAAAAACAAAAAAAAACAAACAAAAAGTGATAAACTACCTCCAAAAATGTTTCCTATTTAAACAGGCGCAGGCGCAAAAATAACCAATACTAAACGAAAATAAAAATAAAAATAAAATCCAAATTTGAAATTCTACTCTGCTTCAAATAAATATTTACGATATGCAAAAATTCAGTATTAAAATTTTTCTTAAAGAATTTTTATTGCGCGCTCTCTACTTAAGTTGCGCACGCATAATTTTTTTCTTCTTTAAAATTCGGGGCCAGCCAGCTTTTTACAATGCAGCACGATGTAGACATTTTTTTTTTCTGAGTTTCTTATTTAAAATTGAAAAACTACTCTAAACAAAATTGGCGAAAAACATAATAATAAAGCGAAATGAATGCATGCATTAGTTGTTGCGGTTATTCAAATTACCCTGAATGAAATGCTTTAACCTCTTTCAGGTCGACCCTGTTCGGTAAAGTTTGATTTAGTTTAACTGCGTGTGACATTTACCTTACATTAACCTTTGCAATTAACACCATAAACATAAAAATTTTTGAATCATAGAAAAAAATAAGAAGAAAAGTAAGAAAAATGGTATCATTCGACGAACTGTGGGAGCTCTCGGTATAGGCCATGCTTCCAATTTCAAATGCTTAACGCTCATTTCAAGGTCTTCGGTATGTTTTTATTAATTGCTTGAAAGCGTGTTTACATAAGTTATGGGATAGGAAAAAAATTCATGTTTTCATTTGATGTATGTCTGTATGTATATTTTTAAGTGACAAAAATTTCCGCATTTGCGACAATTAAATTATAAATGTGCCTCTCCCAAGAAATTGTGTGTCTTATTAAAAAAGTATATTTCGACAATAGCGCTGTCCTCGATCTAAGTGAAACCGTAAATTACTGCTGAATAATTCTTTGATTGAGATACCAATGATACGGGTATGATCGTCAGTACATTGTTTATTTTTTAAGGTCAAATGAATTAGTTATGTATAGCCTCATATATGTATTGAAGTTAGTAAAGCTAATCCATATGGAGTAATCAAAAAATTGATTCAATTAAAATTGCGTTGATTTCATCAAATTGAATAGAATTTATTGTCTTGTTCTGTATAATAAAATTACGTTGAAGTTCTACAAAGTTATTTATTTAGATTTATTTAATATTAAACTAAGTGGCTCGTTGAACTTTGAGGAACGTGCGAAAGTTTCAAAAGGAAATTTACCAATACAATTTAAACTTAAACATATCAATGGAGACTTTTGGCGATACGTATTTTGAGTAAAAGTACTAAAAATTTGCAAATGAAAAGATTTTATGAAGAAATGGCATAGCTATAAAAAATTTCACGGTTACTACAGCCTGAGTACCTTTAGGACTGCACTGATATTATTCGATTATTAGTTGCAATATTTCACATTCTGGATGGCTATTTTCTATACTCTATATTTCCTTTTCTATTAATACCATGGAAAATCATCAATGGATCACACTTCCTGGAATTTTGACTATACAGGGTGTTTCCCCTTAGGAGGTCCATAGAGCGGGAGGTGATAGTACTCACCTAGACGAACCAAAAATTGTATGGCAGGGGGGGGGGGCAATATCAACCGTTTAGGAGTTACAGGGTGATTCATAAAAAAAGCTAGGTTTTCACAAAACACCCTGTATCTTAAAAACTACAGGGCGTATGGTCACTCGGTTCCATGCCCCATGTGCAGTCAAAGACTTTCCTACATTGAGCAAAAACACACACAGCTTCATTAACTTTTTCCTCTACATGCATACCCCACGTCACTTTCGATTCGACGTTACTTCATGTCACTTCGACAAAATTTCATCCAAAAATATACTGCTGTTCCCAGGAAGAGTGGGATTATTGAATGAACTATAAAGAAAAGCGGTGCACAATAAGCCAATGATTAGCTGCAGTGCAAAGGCCACTCGCCCCGCTATAAACTTAAATCTAAATCTACTTTATGTAGGTATTGGATATCTGAGCTTGAGCACACACAAATATCTCTGTTTTTTTCTTTCAAATTATTGGTAATCTTGAATCTTGTGACATTTATGCTAACGAAAACATGGTATACTTGTGGCCGCCCTAATCCTGTGGGATGTGTAGCAATTTTGAGTAAATGCTCTTTTCAATTGACCCCTGTCATTGTAGACAGTGCATTCCTGAACACTACAATACAACCCTCGTCTACTACCCCTATAATCTTTACTTTTATTTTTTTAGACTGACGGCAGATGAGGTTTATGCAGTCTTGCCCACAATTGGCTAGTGTCTCTTCAATGTTTGTAGAAATTTATGCACCCTTTTTCCTTTCCCCTAGGTTACAATACAGTAAATTTTAGAAAATGCCGGTTAAAGTTTAGTTCACGATTCAAATGAATTTTTCATAAGATTTTAAGGCGATTAATTTCTCATAATTTTGTTTTTTTTTTATAATTTTTAATTTTGAACTCAATTAAAATTGAATTAACTAAGCTTCTCATTCGATATTTTTGTCGCTAGCACGTCACCGCATCAATCAGCACCATGAAGGATCTGAAAAAATTCTTCTCGTCATTATTCAATCGTGTGTACACAATAATTTTAGAAACAGCGCAGATTCTATGATCATCGGTTGCATATGATCACTATCTCTCTATATCTCCGATTCCATCAGAAAAAATCCAACCTAATAATGCTGGGTTTAATTAGGGATAGTCTTTAGGAGACACTTGTCACAGCATATCTAATAATAATTATTGCACTATGTTATGATCGCCTTTGATTTTAGGAAATTGAAATGCGGTCCTATGAGAGAATGGTAACTCCTCAAAGATACACGATCATATTTTTTTCATCTGTCGATGTTATCATGCGTCTGCTTAAAATCTAACCACAAGTGATAAAATTTCGATAACATATTTCCAGAATTTTGGGCCTGTTTGTAATAAGAAAATAAGAATTTTCTCGATCATTGATGTTCTGCCGGTAATTCCTCACTGATGTTCACTCACAATTTTCTTCGGTTATATAGTTTCAGGCTTGCAGGGATGATGTCCGTTATGACTTTAAGTAAAGTAGTTTCTTTGAGAATTTCTGTATACATTCTTATTGCCAATTGTAGATGAAGACGCAGCAGCTCTTTGGACATTCTTATTATCAGTAGAATCATGGCATATACACGGACTAGCTGTCCGCAGTAGAAGTAGCTATTGTTTATGAAATGCTTAGGTATACTAAAATCAGTCAAAATTTTGATTTTGATATATTGTCCAGGGATATTATGGTAAACTTCCGCTTGACCAACTTTCAAAAAGTCCTTTTAATAGTGATTCTATTGTTGTGCTCTTCTGGTGAGGGTATGTACGATAAAAAAGATATATATGTAAGTATATAAGACCAAGCAAGGACAATAAGAAACAATTTTTTAATAATTTGAAATTTAAAACAATTTGATAAAGATTTTAATAAAATTATTATTACAGCGAAAATTCAGCGATATCTTTATAATTTCTACTTTTTTTCCCTATCCAGATAATTCCAGCAATAAAAAAACCTACGATTCAAACGTTTTTGATGAATGGCTGTCTCAAGTGTTCCCTATCAACTCAGTTTTTAAAAACCTCATAATCCTGCACATGAAGCACTCTCAAACTAATCTTTTATCCTTTTTATTATCCTCTTGATCACTTGCCACAATTCTCCATTTTTCTTCCAAGGAATTCGGTCAAGGAATTTTTGCACTTATTTCCTAAAGAAAAATTGACATTAGCTCGACAAATTTGTAAAAATTTGGATTTGACAATTGTGTGATAGCTTAACTCCATGTAGGAGGAGCACATTCATCCATATTGTGCGCAATCTTCACCTAAAATCATCATGATTAATAAACTGAATGCTCATAAGTAAGAACGTATACTGTTGAGCTTCTCAGGTGGAATAATAGTTTTCATGATTCTAGATAATTATGTATGTAAACCGGTAAAACTTCAGCTGATTTTTATATTTTAGTCACCTCTGACGATAACTAGAATAGCGTATAATGGATTATTCTGCTGGTCAGTCACTTGCACGGAGATTTATGTACATACATTATATCAAACGATCCAATTGGAACATAAATTTATTTATCGTTCAGAGCCAGATATCGATTCAAAATAATTAATTCGTTTTAAGTAGATTTCTCTCAAAGTATAGTATTAAAACTGCAACCATTCATCGACTTATTGTGCACCGATTTCTTTATAGTTCATCAAAAAATCTCACACATCCTAGGAAGAACAGTATTTTTTTTCGATACAGTTTCTTCGAAGTCGGCAGGCTTTAATATATATCAGCCAAAAGCCTGGAATGAACAATGTGTAATGGCCTCGCATTCGCATAAGATGTGTTCCGACATTTCAACCTCTTCGAGACATAGCCTACCTACATATCCCACTGGGTGGTATACCTATCCGATGCATGTGGTTGTTTAGTTTACAGTGTCCGGGTAGGATTCTGAGTTGACAGCCTCAAAAGATCCAGGCTCTTCTTTGGTGAAGGTCTTTTAATGAATCTTTTGGGCCAGTCGGTCTTGGATCCAGTTTTGGATGATAAGTTTTACGGTGTTTTAAGGGATACCGCATAATGTTTCCGGTCTAATAAGAGGCATGAATACTCCTTTTTTGGCCATTACATCTGCGTTACCATTCCCATCAATTCCTGACTATCATGGCACCAATTGAAGTGTTGCAATTATGTAGATGCATTGGTTTCTTTGTAGTCTCGAAGCTGGAGTGTCGTCACATTAATGAAGTACACTGGTACAAATCTTTGAATTCATGCAGTCCATCTACAGGGACAGCGGTCCCCTCCCCGAGACTATGCTGAACAGGAACTTTATATCGAAAATTCGAGATAGGGCTCCAAATTGGAAGAGAATACCAGAGCAGAAGTTTTCTGCAAGCAGCCTCACATGAAAATTGCCATACACCTTCAAAACCATGTAACGGTTTTCCAGGCGGAATTCAAGGCCATCCTTGAAGCAGGAAGGTGTCTCCTAAACTTAGATACTGAGAACAAAAAGATTGAAATCTGCTCGGACAGCCAAGCAGCTGTCAAGGCCTTTTCAAAACCTTTTATAACTTCCAAACTTGTATTGGATTGTAAAACTACCCTGAATGCCCTTTCTAGGAACAACGGGGTACATGGTGCTTTGGGTGTCAGGTCACAGAGACAATAGCTGGATTGAAAAGGCGGACGAACTTGCTCGTCTTGGTGCAACCTCGAAGGAAATCTCTTCCACAACCGGGATCGTAACAAAACACCTTGTCTCTACAATTTCGAAAGAAGCTGTGGGGCATACCCGATCCGAATGAAATGAAAAAAGTTATTGGAACTAAGCAAGCCAACCCTGAGAGCTCTATGTAGGGTCAATTCTCACTGGTCACTCAGAATGGGGCTTGTTGAACATCCCGCGTGCAAAGGATGCAGAGAGGAATCCGGAACGGTGACTCATTTTCTTTGTCACTGTCTGGCTATCTTAGGAAAATGTTACAAATTCCTTAGCTCACATCTCCTGGAAGGACTGCATGAAGCCGGAAAGGAGGGTTCGGGCCAATTTTGAATTTTTATTAGAGCGCTCGGTTGGGACTTATAAGCAATTGCTTACATATCTGGCGTGTGAACAATAGGCCTTGTTGTGGTGTACGTTTCTGGGACCCATTTCGGATCTCAACCTCGTTTCAAAGCATCCATCCATCAAACAAGTACAATTGTATATAGGAAAAATAATTTTATTTCTCCATTTCTCACATTAAAATTGATTCATCTCTTGCAAAAATATCCATTCCTTCTTCCAATTATTCTAATTATTGCACAAACGTAAAAATTTCACTTCTGTATCGGTACTTATCTTTCAAAGAAATATTGACATAAATGGATTTCTAGAAAATGAACGACATCTTGTAGACTACTTGTAGAAATCGGCACCACAAAAAATTCCCTCAGCATTCCTTGACCTTTTTTTGCATAGTTCTAACATAGCTCTAGTATATGATATAAAGATAACAAGGTATGGTCGATTCGACAGGATATTTTTATGTTGCTACGTCATGAGGTGACAATGTCATTTCCAGTGAATTTGTTTTAAGTTTTTCGTATTTTATTGACTGAAATACGTTTTGAATATATTAAAATATTTAACAAAAAATTAGTTTCTTCGTTTAAATCTCTTCGGGAAAAGTAATTATGTGCTAGTGCGAAAGCAAAGAAATTTCCAAATAGAAAATTTTTTTTTCATATTGATAAGGACGATTGAAATTGAGAATGACAAATTTGTAACAATTGTCGCCAAAACAGGCAAGCAACCAATTAACAGATAATTCAGCCATACCTTGTTAATCTTTGTACCATGGCTATAGTATACCTCCCTTAAGGCTGCGTCCCTTTTACACCCAAAGTTGCTAGATAGAAAAAAAAAGAAATATTAGCACAAATCTTTTTACGCACACTTTTAGCCAGAAAACGTGATCCGATACACGAACAGTTTAGGAACCTTAAACTCTACCAAAATTGTCTGCACTCAAAGTAAGAATTAGTGCTATTATTTTTTAATAGCTTTGATATTCAGCTATTTCCCATTTCTTATTTTTTAAATTTGTTTTTTTGTTTTTTCAATAAATTAAGTAAGAATGTCTTAAAACAAATCTCTTGGCAAATGTAAATTCGAGATGTGAGCGACGAAATTTAAAATTACATTAAAAGTTTAGATTCACCCGACACAACCGCTGGCCACTCGTATTTATACCAATTAAATTTTTATGAAAATAGACGCAGTGTTGCTTGAGAATGTGTTGTTTTTTTTTTATGGTAATCTTATTTAATAGTTTCTGATTTAAATAAAGCATATCCAAATCAACCATAAAACGAAAATAATAACGCTTTTGATAAAAGTTTTGAAATTCCAAGCGTCTTCTGTAAACAAAGATGAATCGTAAACGTAATCTAAATGTAAACTTGGTTTCTTTAAAGTTTTGGCAAATGCAACGCTTTTGCGTAACTGAAACGTATCGTTCACGTAAACTTTTATTAAAGAAACTTGAGCGTGCAAAATTTCTCGTTTTTGATCCGAAAACTTCTTAAAGCTATCGTTTTTTTATCGATTTGTTTTCGTAAATATTAATTATGATTCAAAGCGGAATGCATTTCATATTACTATTAATATCGATTTGATTTTGGTTCCCATAAATTCGTAAAATTATTGAAATTTATTTGGATTAGTTTTCAGGCTAACAGTAATTTCTGAATTTGATTTATTATGATGAAAACTATCGTTTCGAAAAGTCGTCCAAAAATATAAATTTTTTTATTTATAATTCGCAAAAACCTTGTTATTTAAAAAATAAAATTATAATAAAATTTTAAATTGTATTTTGAAAATCCTTCGTTAAATCCTTCTTAGGGTTGCCATACAAAAATTTCGTATTTTACTATTTATTTTGGCACTGCGTGAGAATGCGTCTAGAAAGCTGGGATTTTGTACACGGCGTTTTTAAGAAACTAGAAAATACTGTTTTAAAAATGAACTAAATTGGGCGACCCCTTCGTGCTGCCACTCAAGACTAAAATTTTGGATTTTCACTATATTTTTTGGAAACTACCTGAGAACGCGTCGATTCACAGAGCTGCAATTTCGTACACTGTGTTTTTTTATCAAAACTGTGAATTTAAGTTAAAAAAGTGGACTAAAAAGGGCATCGCATTTTTTTTTGTTGCCCTACAAAAATTTGGTTTTTCACTATATATTTGGACACTGTCTGATCTTAGACCAATTATAACTTTGTGTCTTGTTTAAATTTTGCTTTCTTTGCTTTTTCAATTTCTTTGGTTTGTGTTATTTTGTATAATCCTTTTATTTATTTTGTTATAAATCTTTTATTATTGTGGACTCTCACAAGCAGGTGACATCCAACATATTTATTAATTTAATTATTAGCATTTTTTTATACTCTACCTAGATGATGAAATCATAGGGTATACTAAGTTTATCATTCCGCTTGTAACGCATAGCAATAATGATGGTAGAGCAAAATGGATTGGACACCCATGCATAATATCAAATGCTTTTTTGATTTTTGGATGTCGGTCTGTCCGTCCGTCCATCCTTTCAATAGCTCGAGAACACGTTTACTTTGACATTTTGCACACTGGCTTTCAAAAAAAAAAAACAAAAGGAAATTAAAGTTCGATAATGGCACAAGTCCGGTAACTCTTTCATAGGTTTGACATACAAAAATTTCGTTTTTTTTTACTATATAGTTGAATACTGCCTGAGAATGTCTGGTCTGGTAAAAAGTTCGTGGCGTTTTTTTTTTGTAGTAAAGTTCAACTGGTTTTCTTATAGTGTAAAAATTAATTTGTTTAAACCAAATATGCTCCATTAGTATCGGCAATGTTTCGCTATTTTTCGGGTAGAGTCATAATACCATCGATGAAGAACTTCTGTGATTTTTATTTGAAAAACTGAATCAAGCAGTTTTCACAGGCTTCTTTTGAAGTCAGCTTAATTCCATTGAGAGACCTCAGCAAAGTTCGGAACAAGTGATAGTCAGAGAGTGCCATCTCGGGATTATACGGTGGATGGATCAAAATTTCCCAACCAAGCTCTGGCATTTTTTGACGTCTAATCAAAGAAGTGTGTGGACAGATGTTGTCGCGATGGATGACAATACCATTCCTATTATTCAATTCGGGCCATTTTTTTTTCAACTTCCTGGCGTAATCTCTCTAGTTGTCCACAGTAGAGTTGGGAATCAATCGTCTGATCAACTGGAAGCACCCCATGGTGGACAACTCCATTTCAGTCCCACCACACACACACAGCATTATGTTTTCAGTGTCAATCCTGGCTTCACGAATGCTTATAATGGCTCGCCATTGGCGCCTTCGATTGTCGAACGTCACCCATTTTCCATCACCAGTTAACAAACGTTTCAGAAATGACTCGATTTTACTGAGTTGCATGCAACTTACACTGCCATATTTCTTGCAGGTGTAATCCTTCCTGCTATGCTGGCAGCTTAGCTTTCAGCGAACTAGCATGATGAAAAATCATGGCAGCTGAGGTGATATTAATTTGACATTATACAGTTTTCAAGATGGCGGAAAAGAAATGAGATTTTCTTGGATCATTTGCATTACATAATTTACCAATATCTTTCTCTTCATTTTTCTTGTATTTTATCATTTTGCTAATTCCTCTATTGCTATAATTTTCCAATATACGCAAGACTTTACGTCTCAATGCCGTTCTTTACATGAACTTTCATGCAATATGATAAGATATCAAGTGAAATGCCTTCTACTGTCAAAATTAAAATCGCGTTAAAAGGGAGGCTTGCATGCAAGCTGTACTATCTTGTGTAACCCCCGGGTAATGCTGGAGGTATCACTTGTCAAACAATGGTTTAGTGGTGTCGCTGCGATAAAGGTTCGTGAGTTTGTGGCAGCCCAAAATGTTAATTTACTCGCCTTACCACAAGAGGCGCTGATATCAACACAAACAATTTCTGTCAAAGTTAGGATGATGTAATCTTACGAAATTCACTTTTGTTCCGCTTCGAGTTTTTAATAAAGAGTCATATTTGTATTCGCGCTAAGGAATAGTTCAAGTTAATTAGTGGAAAATAATAAAAGCCTGGGGAGCATATAAAATACCTAAAGTGGTGACCCCGATAAAGATACATTGAACATTATAAAGCGTTTGATTATGACGGAACCTGTGAGTTCAAGCAACTCCAGGCTGGACAGCAGGGCAAATCAAAGAGAGAATGCAACAACGCAACTAAGACTTCCAAGATTTTGGCGTGAAGATGCTGAGCTTTGGTTCCTGCAAATAGAGGCCCGATTTCACCCATGCAAGGTTACAAACGATGAGGATAAATTTTATGCGGTGCTCGCTGAGTTGGATCCAAATGTGCTCACACAGATATCCAACGTCATCAGAAATCCACCGGCTGCAGATAAGTATAAAACAATCAGAGAACAAATTGTATCTTGTTATGCAGTTTCGAAAGAAAAACAAATAAACAAGCTCCTTACAGAATTAGATTTGACTGACAAAAAGCCATTCCAGTTGTTGAGAGAAATGAGGAGCATAGCTCCACCAGGCATAGGTGAAGAAGTTATGCGATCGCTGTGGATGAATCGTATACCAATTAGTGTCAAATGTGTCTTATCGGCTAGTGAGGACGTTGAGCTTGACAAACTGGCAAACATCGCAGATAAAATATTAGAAAACAGTGATTGTAGAAAGGTTATGGCAATGACTAATAACCCAGTAATAAATGATACCACACAAAATCGTATCGGTGTTTTAGAACAACAAATAGATAAAATAACGACGAAAATGGAGCAATTTCAATCCATAATCACGAATCTGAACAAGCAACTTAAAGTTTGGAGACAATGCTATGCATTGTACGTCTCCTTACATTTGTAAATAAGCAATTTTTTTACAAAAACTAAAGTCGCTGTGAGTGTAAGAGGCAGCAGGTGACAGCGAGCCTATCAACTCAAGCCTCAAAATAAAAAATTTTTTGTACATCAGGGATGTGAAAACAGGCCAAAAATTTCTCATCGATACCAGGATCATCTTTGTGAATAATTCTGAAACATGATCTATGGTTTTTGAAGCATGGAACTCAATATTGGCCTCCGAAGATCTTTCAAATAGACTTTCGGCATAGTAAACAGAAAACCCCGCAAACAATCAACAATCACCGCCATAATTGGTGCTGACTTTCTCAGTTACTACCACATACTAGTGGATCTAACATTCAATATCAATAAGCTGCAAGGAACAAGCAGCAAGCAACATGCAAGCAATCAACAAGCAGCATGCAACAAGTTGCAAGCAACAAGCAGCATGAAACAAGCTGCAAGCAATAAACAGCTAGAAACAAGCAACATGCAACAAGCTGCAAGCAACAAGCAGCTAGAAACAAGCAACATGCAACAAGCACCATGCAACAAACAGTAAACAACATGCAACAAGCAACAAGCAGTAAGCAGCATGCTACAAGCTGAAAGCAACAAGCAGTATACAACAAGCTGCAAACAACAAGCAACATGCAACAAGCACCATTCAACAAACAGTAAACAACATGCAACAAGCAACAAGCAGTAAGCAGCATGCTACAAGCTGAAAGCAACAAGCAGTATACAACAAGCTGCAAACAACAAGCAACATGCAACAAGCACCATTCAACAAACAGTAAGCAACATGCAACAAGCAACAAGCAGTAAGCAACATGCAAAAAGCAACAAGCAGAAAGCAATAAGCAGCAAACAGCAACAGCAACATCTCACCAACTTCGGCAGAACTACATCTGTCCTAGCATTAAAATAGATATACTGGAAAGGTGTCGCAACTGCATCGCTTGTCAGCGATCTAAGTTTCATCGTCACTATAGAAAGCCGGGCAATTTACGGGGAAGGGAGTAGCTGTGGCAGCCCAAAATGTTAATATACTCGTCTTACCACAAGAGGCGCTGATATCAACAGAAACAATTTCTGTCAAAGTTAGGATGATGTAATCTTACGAAATTCATTTTTGTTCCGCTTCGAGCTCTCATCCATGATATGACTGCCATTTTTATAATCGCGCAAAGAAAGTATTAATAAAGTAATTTTAATTAATAAAATTAAGTCTTCTTTCAGTAGTTCAAGTTAAGTAGTGAAAAATAATAAAAGCCTGGGGAGCATATATAAAATACCGAAAAGTTATTACCAATTGACGCCATCGGGAAACGCCATGAACTTATGTTTTTCAAAGAGAAAATTTCAAAGCTTGCCTAAATCGGGCAAATCCTTCTTAGTTTTGCCATATAAAAATTGAGGTTTTTTATGTATACTGTGAAAACGATCAATCCTAAACGTTTTTATTATACGCAAAAGTTACTCAGAATATGAAATCGTATGAAATTGGTCATAATAATTTCTACTGTCCCACGAACCCTTTTAGTAATATATGCGAAAAATCACTTCAACAATCAAACTTGCACAGAGAGGTGACCATAAAAAATTAAATACATACGGACATTCATTTAGGGTATCATAAGATTGGTCTTAGATCAATTACAGTTTGTTTTTCCTACTTGTTTTTATTATAGGAGTATACGCCTCACAGCTCAGCTAACTACTCTGTCAGGTGATCGTGACAACACGTCTTTTCATAAAAAAATATTTATTTTCGTTATAATTGTACAAAAATGTACTTGTACCGCTTTTGTTATTCAACTTTGGTTTGTCTGTAAAAAACTTCAATATTGTTTGCAGTACATATTCCATTTATAATATTGTTTAAGCTAATTACAAGTGTTTAAGAACCTTGATAAGCAGCACAACTGGTTTTTCCATTAGTCAATAAAAACAAATTTCTAAACGCGTGTGCATAATTTTTATTTTATAACAAAAATTTATTATTCTTCTGGAATTTCCTAAATATTCGTTTAAGTTCAGTTTGTGAGATAAGTTAAAAGTCATTTCGTGCAATCGTTCCAGGGAGAACGTGACAATTACTACATACATATATAGTATATATGTATGTATAAAAACTGACATGGCTGCAAAAACTCATCTCTGATCTTTTAACTTGTTTGAGGCCATCTTGTTGGTTCATTTCTTAATGAGTTTTTCATTAATTCCATGATAACAAGATTACTTACTTCAAACAACTCTCCACAGCCTCGACACATACATGATGGAAAAAGATTTCGAACCCAAAGTAAGCCAGTTTGTGACCTCGTTACCGAATTTCTTTTTGTTTTCTTATTTTTATTTTTTTTTCATTTCGATAAACAAGGATTCAGCAGAGATCTATAAGAACTTGTTATAGTATTTGTATGTGGTGTGCATAAGAGCTCTGCTGTCACACATCAAACACAGGACAGCTTAAAATGGACATGGACCATTAGAGAATGAGGATTTATAGGGAATGGTATCAGAGCTATAATCTGGAAAAACAAATTTTTCCTATTTCAGGAAAGTAAATATGTTTCATACATAGAAATGCATAACAAGTATGCAGAGTACGCAAATGATGTTTTGTGTACATATATACAGTTATGGGCACCAAGTTATGCTATCTTTCAACAACAACCTGACAAGGTGCAATAACACTATCACGCGATTTTATGAGTAGACCACATGCATTGACACATGAAAACGAAAAAGCACCAATTTCTTTGCTTGGCATGGCTTAGTTGGTGTTTTTTCCTTTTCGTTTTTTGAACGTTTTTTTTACTGCGCGCCCCTGTCGTTCCACACTGTTTGATTTACGATATCTTTTTACGGTATCAGTGCCAGCAGCGGTTTATTTGCCCGTAGAAGGAAACAAGGAAAATATTCTCAACCGCTTTGGCTGGCTGGGTAGAGTACTTGCGGCTGTTATCATTCGAGGCTTCACAAACATCTCAATAAATAAAACTATAATCCCTGGGCTCGGTGGGTTTAGTCAGCAAAGAAACCAATTTTTATGGAACTGCCTTGTTTTCGTTTTTTTTTTTATAAATATATTTCTTGTCATTTCTTTTATGGTAACTTTATTTTTAATCCATATGCAGTATTTCCTAGTATTAGTAGTAGTGGTGAATAGACAGACTGTTTGTTATAGGAAATGTTATGGCGAAAGAAGATAAGTTTTGGTTGTTGTTGTTGTTATTGTTATAAAAGTTCTATTTATTTTGCTTAAGATTGTTTTAGATAAGTTCGAATTTTTGGAAATAAGATAAAAATTGCATAGAGAGCATTTAAGGTTAATAAAACATAGTAAAAGAACCCAAGTAACAATTTTCGCAATTTTTGGTGACTGAAGGTGATGGGTAGTTTTATAAGGGGTATATAATGGTTATTCGGTTATGTAAAAATTTCAGTGGTTATATAAGAGTTTTATAATATTACCAATTGGTGACGTAGTTATATTAGAGTTTTTTAAGGTTACTAATGGTTATCGTGGAAGTAGGTTACTAAGGGTTTTATAACTTGGTGATGGAAATGTTACAATCACTGGTCTATATAACTTAGACTAACCATTACTAGAAGGTATATAAAAAAGTTTTGTAATTGTTTTGATCACCACGTTATATAACTTATTGGTAATAAGGGTTTATTGCGGTATCCGTGGTTACCCTTATATAACTCGACAACTTTCAGTAATTTCGGTGACTTTAATAAAAATTGGGAACTTTCGGTAATAAATATACCCACTATAAAATATCGTAAAATTTTTTGGTGGCCCTTTAGTAACTACGGTGATCGTTATAAAAACAAATTACTTTTAGTGTCGAATGGAGCCATTATAACACTACACGGCGCGCCCAACAAAACTTATTTTAAGAATAACTTGACACATCCTTCGGTATTACTTTAAGATATATAACGTTACCAAGGTAACACAATATATCCAAAGGGTATATAAGAACAGTAGACTGATTTTCGTTACTATAAGATATATAATATTGCCAAAGGTAACACAATATAACCTAAGGGTATATAAGATCACGAACGTCTGATTTTTGCCACTATAAGATATACAACATTACCAAAGTTTACATATTATGACTAAAGGGTATATAAGGATCATTTTCGAGGTATGGTAGTTTCTTCAGTTTATATAATATTTCTAGAAGTTTTATAAGGGTCATTCAGTTTATATAATAGAGACAGAGTTTATATAAAATTACTTGAAGTTTTATAATGGTAATTAGTTCATTTAAGTACAAGCCGCCATTTTTTTCATCTATGCATTGCAGATAAATAAGAAAATGTCGGATTAGTCAATTTTTTATATTGCAGATATATGGTATCCGTTTTATTTTTATATGAAGAAAATACATCTTTTTAGGTATATAACATTTCTAAATTATGTTATGTTATTTTTATGAATTAATATCACCTAAGTGAAAATTTTTAATTTTGTCATATTTAATTAAAATTATTAAAAATTGCTTATTTTTGGAGGGGTCTGTATTTTTTAGAAGTATCTATGATGATATTCACAGTAAAATTTCAATTGCAGCTGAATTTCACCACATATATGCCGAAAAATTGTACTTCTGAAATGTAAAAATATTAAACCCTTCCATTATAAAAATGCAATACAACAAAAAAATCGAAATTCTATGTCAAGATAGGTTTCGTAAATATTTGCCTTATATTGTTTTATAAAGGTAACGAAAAATAATTTCCCTAACATTTCAATCACTGAAAGTAATCAGCCTGAGAATTCCAAGCGTTGTGGAAACGACCATCACCATTATAAACAAAGTTTATAAAGGTAACCGAAACATTACCGCAACCACTGCTATGACCAAAATAAATTAATCGAGAGCACCTTGGGTTATATAAGAGTTCTATAAGGAGTTATATTAAGGTAACCAGAATATTTTGGTTACTCATTTTATAAAACTTTTGTTATATAACGTTACCTAAATCAAGTCACGGTAACCTTTATATAATCCTCCATTTAAGCTCTATAAGTATAAGGGGTTTATAGTGGTTACAAAGAGGTTTCGAGTACTAGTCTATATAACTCAAGTTATATAATTTGGTAATGGAAACCTCACCGTTACTACTATATAAAAAAAAATGTTTCTTGGGAAGAGGATTATGATGAAGTAAAATTATTGTTTTGGAGATAGTTTTACAGGAATGCATTGAGTTTGGAAAAGATTAGCCAGAGAAGCTCGCAACAGATCAAAAAACATGGTAAACATGGAAGATACACGACACCCGACATTAAAAAAAAATTTTTTTAATTCATTTTATTGTTCCTTCATACAAGAGCAAATGGAAGTTGCACTATCCGCAGGGACAGATTCAGAGCTACTGTTTTCAGCGTCATTATCGACAGGTTGATTGCAGATCTACAGAGCCGCATCTGTTTACGAGAACTTGAGTAAAAAATTCGAATTTCTCATGAATCTACATGCCGTGGAATCTTCAGATATCCGCCCGTTTGCACGAAACGTGAAGGCCTTCTATCTAGAGATTTAGACGGGACTTTGGAAAACAAGAGTAGGCACCATCGAGATCATTTGTCGTCCACTGCTGCTTCTTGGGAAAAAGGATTATCGACTGTGGAGTTATACAAGTAAGGAAAAAAGGCTTTTTGAACATTTATCCAAATGTGAAAATAACGCTCCGGATGTTTTTGTGTACATCAAGGTCACACTGATCGGCAGAATGGTCGTTTTCAGCGCTAAAACGTGTCAAGAACTATTTAAGGGGGTCACGTCCCCGTGTGACGGCTGGTTTTTTAGATTTCTTTGGGAGTTTTGTTTTCTTTTTTACGAACAATAACAAGATTTGAACTTTGTGCTATGTAATTATTGACATTGCAATAGTAAGTGAGAATATTTTTAGGTCAAAATCTTTTAATTACAATGTGTGTTGCACCACTCCAAAGCACCTATGTCGAAAAAAAGGTTTGTCGACTATCTCCATGATTTCGGCTGATTGACTTATCTAAAATCAGAAAATCAAACTGTGTTTCAATCTATGAAACAGTGGCTATCGAATGAACTAGAATTATTCGAAAATATTGAAAATTGTATAATTGACATGTTTTTGAAAATTAATTTTCAATTTTCGTGATTTTTTTTTCGATTATTTTGTTACGAAAAATTTCGTTAAAATTTCAGAGACCAGTTAGAAAAAACGCAGTTTTAAGAAAAAGACATTTAAAAGTTGATTCGTAGTTGCTGTTATGGACTTAGTAGGCTAGTTACAAATTATGAAATGCAAAAAAGAAAATGATCTGTCTGGTTAGCTCAGTGGTTAAGAACAGTCGCCAAGAAAGCGGAAGGCCCCGGATTCAAACTCCCGGACGAGGCGGTTGTTTTTCCTTTTGTATTTATGATTCGATTTAGAATCGATTCTAACAAGTATAGGTTCGATTCCTGTCCGCGGGAAAATAAAGAAATATTTGTGATGTTTCTAAGTCTGCCTGTTTATTTTCTAAGGTCGATGTATGTTAAATAAATGAAAAATAACGGTAACATTTGTCTTTTATTCAATTATTGAAGATGGAGCCCTGACTCTGTTAACCGCCTAGGGGTCCTGGGTCTTGATGTTCGGGCCCCATCTCATGTACATTATTTTGATAATTCATAATAACAGAAGTCTATGTGGTTTTCGGTGGGCACATGCCAAGAATGGCTCAATCCTCTTTCGTGCATGCATTAGTAATAATGCGACAGTAAGCGTCCTCTTGCGACATTTCTGCTTCTATGAGTCCCATTGGACCAGTTCATGCTTGGCTTTCTTACTGGTATGTAGAAGCGATACCTATCTAACATCTCTGTGGCCTATTCTTGGATCACTGTGCGTGATTGTAAGAGAGTAAATCCAAGTCGAGCGCCGAACATTTGAGCATGCAATACATGCTAGATTCTAAAATATATTCTCTCTGGCCACGATATGGACCACCAAGTTGCTCCCAACAAGAGACCTCACCATGTCGGGGTGGCTACATTCTTTGACTTAGTGCTAGAGAAGCTTCGTTTACTGTTGAATTTTGCAATCAGTAATGTAATTTTATAGCAGACCATGCTTACTAGACATGTAAACACTACATCATGCTGCCACTCCACAGTATAAGTACTACAGTGTTCACGTTAGGAGATTCAAGGAGCTCCTACGTTTCAAAAATGCTATCAACCGTATGTACAACAATTTTTGTCGCTATGCATGCATGATTTTCTCTTGTATATATTTCACTATGGTAGCATTGCGCATCGAAAACAACTCTTTTTTCCGCCGCCAGTTCACCATAACAGTCATCCTTACGAACATTATTCACCGAATTCTGACATCTGAATTTTCGAAGCCTGAATTCGAATTCGATATTCGAATTCGAATTCTTGTTTAATTTAAAAATTAAATGATTTGGACTTTGATCTCATATCAAAGGTACGGTGCGAGTCCAGTGCGCCTATATACAATATATTCTATGTTTTTGAATGTATTGGCTCTATTCGTTTTTCCTCTCATTAATTCGAGTTCGATTCGAAATTGTAATTCTGACTCGAACCGAAATAGTGGAATAAGAAAGGAATAATGCTTTCAAATTTCTTATAGGAAATATTAATTTTCAACACAGCTGAAATTTTTTGTGGCTTTTTTTTAAATATTTTAAACCCTATAACTCCAAAGGAGTTTTACTGCTCAACTGTTTTAACACAACTTCCCTCATCACACTATATTGTGAAATGATAATGAATTCGGTCTTAATCGACTTCAGTTAGAAATTTTCCACAATAAAGCAAAAAACTAAAAAAGAGTTCCAATTCCAATTTTTATTTGCGGAGATAAAACTGTTGCTGCTTCTAATTGCTTGCAGAGTGTTCTTGGTTGTTTACGGATCTTTATATCTGTAAAAATGAAGCTTGAGCTCTGAGCGCATGGAAATTGATGAAAGGTTTTCTTGGATGCTTCGGGTAGGTACATATAAAATATTTATAATAAAAAAAATTGTTGTCGCTAGACTTGAACCTATGGACTAAGAGCACTGAGAAATACAGGGTGATTCAGCACAAACCACGCGATTCCTTGAGGTAAGCCGATCAAAAAATTGTTCAACATACCCCCCCCCCCCCGGGACTAAATGAGTATAACTTTTGAACCACACTATAGATTTTGGTTATTGTTAGCTTATTAAATAGTCAAGAATAGTAGCTGTCGAGAAGTGTACTGCTCTATATTTTTAAGAAAGCATCTTTAAATTATTCTCAAATATTTCCAAAATTTTGATTTTTTTACATACAAAAGTTTTTGAAATAAATAAATAATATTTATGAAATTTGTGTGTAAAAAAAATCAATGTTTTGGAAATATTTACGAATATTTTAAAGATGCTTAATTAAAACATTAAGAGCAATACACTCTTCGACAGCTACTATTCTTGGCTATTTAATAAGCTAACAATAACCGAAATCTATAGGGTATGGTTCAAAAGTTATACAAATTTATTCACACGAATATTGGCGAAATCTTCAACTGGCCACCCACAGCTCCTAAAGGATGGTTTCTAGGGGGAGGGGGGGGGGGGTATGTGAAATAATTTTGTGATCAGCTTACCTCAAGGAATCGCGTGGTATACCGGAAGGTATCTTGATCTGAATCACCCTGTATATGTAGATGGAGTTGTTATCTTTTTGTTTTTCTCTAATGAATCGGGTTTGTGCAATCGGGGTTACGTATCAGAATTTTATCAATGAACAGTCAATAGACCAAATTTAAGTATGTAAATTTAAATCCAATCTAAAATTACTCGTGATAACTGACAAATGCTCTGAAACATTAGTAAATTCTTTATCGATTATTGTATTCTTAATTGTAAGAGTTGTCTTTGATGTTAACAAAACAAATAAAATATTTCTTTCAGCAACTATGGGACTGATAGAAAATGGGGCAGTTTTACTGTTAATACTAACGCTGATAATATCAAAATTTTAGCTTTAGAGATCTAGAAAATCAGGTAGATTGTATTTTTTCACATATTTTGAGCTATGTCTTTAGAATCAAGTCACCAAAAATATCTTTTCGGAATCCTTGACAGTTGCCCTTTCACAAAATACCCCACATCATGTAAAAAACATTGTAATATGAAACATATACAGGGTGGTCCGTAGGTCGACGTCAAGCCGGAACCGGGTGATAGACCAAATCGTAACAGTTACCAGAAAAATATAAAAAAAAAAATCTATGTCATGTATTTTTCAAATTATAGGCATTTCTTTTGTTTTCGAGAAAATGTACACCTTGTGATGGTTTATTAGCTCCTGTTGTTACAAATCTTTACTTTTTTTCAATTTTATTTTTCTTATGTAATCCCGAATAGTGCTTATGTAACCTGTTGCTTTAAGTTCTAAGCCAACTGCTCCAGCTTGGAAGAAAATGTCACATTTTGACGAACCAAGAATATAAAATTAATAATTCGTTGAACTTTAACTGACTGTACTGAAAAAAAAAAATGTACTACGCCAGTTTGGCACGTAACTTTAAAAGTTGACGCATTTAATAAGGATTCTAAAATGGTATAACACTTGCTACAATATTTCTTAGATTACGGAAAAAAAAAATTTTTTTTTCTTCAAGAAACCCAGTTTCGAAAACTTTCTTTTCACCTACTAAAATTGCCTTAAGAGCGTAACTTTAAGATTTTGGTTTAAGTGAGACGGAGAGTCATTCTATGAAGTGCAAGTGAGACTGATAGTGACGCTAATGAATCAAATACGGAGAAAGTCATTTTATGAACAGACCAGAGTACTGACATCACAGATATAGCAAAATTTGCCATTTACGTACGAAGTATTACTGATGAATTTGAAGTAATTGTTGAATTATTGGAACTAATTTCTATGCTACCCACCGAGAGAGATAGTGACGCCACTTTTTCAGTATTGGCACACGCAATTTAGATCAGTACGTTACGCTCCTTCGTTTACTACGCATTTTTTCGTATTCGTTGGTGTTATTTCGTATTTACGACTTTAAGAATATGCCAACATGCACTTCATTTATGGGGAATGCATCCAAATAATTGGTCACTATCTCACTTACACTTCATGGAATGACTCTCCGTCTCACTCAAACCAAAATCTTAAAGTTACGCTCTTAAGGCAAGCTTTGGGTAGGTACACTAGAATCAATTTTAGTAGGTGAAAAGAAATTTTTCGAAACTGGGTTTCTTGAAGAAAAAAAATTGTTTTTTTCCGTAATCTAAGAAATAATGTAGCAAGTGTTGTACCATTTTAGAATCCTTATTAAATGCGTCAACTTTTAAAGTTACTTGCCAGACTAGCGTAATACATTTTTTTTTCAGTACAGTCAGTTAAAGTTCAACGAATTATTAATTTTATATGTTTGGTTCGGCAAAATGTGACATTCTCATCCAAGCTGGAGCAGTTGGCTTAGAACTTAACGCAACAGGTTACATAAGCACTATTCGGGATTACACAAGAAAAATAAAATTGAAAAAAAGTAAAGATTTGTATCAACAGGAGTTAAAAAACCATCACAAGGTGTACATTTTCTCGAAATGCCTATAATTTGAAAAATACATTACTTAGATTTTTTTTTTATATTTTTCTGGTAACTGTTACGATTTGGTCTATCACCCGGTTCCGGCTTGACGTCGACTTACGGGACACCCTTTATATCCATACATTACACATAATCTAGAGGGAATCATCGGAAAGTAAAACTAGATCTAAAAAAAAAAATATATTTCAGATATTAAAATTTGTTGCTTTTCTGATACTGAAACTCTTTTCCTCGTAATTAGGACATATAACAACATAACAACTTAAATCAAAAACCATAAGTAAATCCTTTAAATTCTTTAAAAATAAATCTTCTTTTGTATGTTAGTCTTCCTAAAAAAAAATAATCCAATACCAATTTAGCATCCATCTCCAGTAAAAAAAGCCAACAAAAATATTACGCTCCACCCAAAAGAATTCTGGGCGGTATTAGACTGCATTTACATTTATTGATAAATAGCTTCTTTGAATTTCAAACAAACCAAACTCCCAAAAATTATCATAAAAAGATGAAATTTATTACAACCGCATAGATGTACCAAGGAACATAATCTTTCAACATAAATATTTCCACAGCTTGATGAATACCTATTTCTTCAGTGGTACAGAATCGCGAACATATAAAGCCTGGTCTCCCGAATCATATATGTGTGTAGACTCCATTCCACATACATCGCCGGATAAAATTCCTGTCCCCATTCAACGTATCGATTTTGTTTAAATCGAAAATTTATGGGGAGAATATTTTATTTTCGTAGCAGAATTAAGCAGACATTTTTGTTTTGTAGATATGCTGGCCGGCCGTGAGCCGTTGTTCATCCGAAAAATTATAATGAAAAGAATAAAAATAAAAATTGCAGCAAGCACAGCATCACTTCTCTGTGAGGATCATATATTATTAACTATTATACCCCCAATCTTCAAGTTTCGATCGCAGTTGCCCATCAAGCAGACGAGATTTAGCAGCAGACAATTTTCGTCTGCTATTAAATATAGTGTCTGGTAGGAATTTCAGCATTCTGCTACTAATTATAATTCAGTGTCCTAGAAAAATTGAGAACTCTTTCAGAAATTGCTAATTTTTAAGAATCTCTGCGCAGCAAGTACCAATTTCTTACCTTTTTACCGTTCACGGCCACCGATTGAATAATAAAATTGTTCTCGAATTAATGAAAAATGTATCAAATCACATTCAATGGTTGGACAACTGCTAGCCGGCTTTAAGCATTTATAATGATTGGTGGCTCAATTCCTATAGCAATTCTTATTAATGTCATAGAGATGACTTCAATCTCGAGACCACCATCCGTATACAATGAAAAATACATTTTTCTTCTTTAAGATGATTAGATCATGCCAAGAAAATAATTGGTGGATGCTATGAAGGTGCACAAAAATGGAAATTCTCCGGTTCACGATAAATTGACGATGACTTTCATTTCATTTGTGGAGGCAATCTGTCTCCGTTAAAATAGGCGGGTGAATGTAATTATGGTGGCTATGCTGTATCCTTGTAATGAAGAAGAAGCGATTTTTAATGTATTTTTCTTCTAATGTGTTATAAAAAAATAATGGAGGCACATAAAATGAGGAAAAATTCGCATAATTGCTTCACGACTGGAAAAATTGAATAGCAAATTAAAAATATGTAGAAATTTAATTAATTTTCTCATAATTTAGTGGGAGATTTTGTTTTTTTTTTTTGCCCCTGTGTTAGATGAAGTAAGCCATATAGTTATGACGCATAAAGCTATTTATTTACATAATTGAAGCAAGTCATGTGACTGTTAATAATTTTTCCAAAACTTCTTACTCACTTTAAGACGAATCAGGAAAGTATTATTTAGTAGTATTGGAATAAAAGGTATGAGTATGGGCCAGTATGCCATGTGACGCGATCATACCTGAGCTTCGTTTCGGGCGTTGTTACTCTGTAAGCTTTGCTGTAAGGGAATCGTGGGAAGGTGCCTTATCGAGCCTTCCCCGGTCTGCTCTAAAAATTTTCACCGACGGCACTCTCACTAAAGACGTAGCTGGGGCGGTTGTCTACTTTCCTGAGCCTGATATTGGGATGGAGTACTCACTTGGTAGACTTCCAGGCTGAAGTCTTCGCCATATCAATGGCAGCGAAGTTATCTCTTGATATGCAAATCAATGGGAAGGACATTTCTATCCTTTCGAATAGTCAGGCAGCCTTGATGGCTCTGAGTGGCCCTCGGATAACATCTAAGTTACTGGGGGATTGCAAGTTGTCTGTGGATAAGTTGTGTATCCACAGCAAGGTGTCCCTTCTGTGGGTTCCTGGTCACGTAGGGATCATGGGAAATGAAATGGCTGACCTTTTAGTTAGGGATGGCTCTGATTCTCCGTTCTCGGACCAGAACCCGGCGTATGCGTTGCCACCTCGAGTCTCTCATCAAAGCGGATGTTCATAGAAAGCATTAGCAGAAATGGGCAAACCTGAGTACTTGCAGGTGTACAAAACTGTTTGTTGATGGGCCTAATGGGAATATCTCCGATTTTCTAATGGAGCTCGGAAGGAAACAATGTAGAACTGTGGTTGGCATCATCACCGGCCACAGCTCACTTCATGCTCATCTAACAAGAATAGGAGTTGTTGACAGCCCTGAGAAACTGTCCTGCCTAGAAGAGAGTCGGAGACAGCCGGTCCGGTCTTTGCCTGGTGCAGGCTGGATACTCTGGGGTCTGGCCTAATATCTGTGGATGAGCTGAAAAACTTGATTCACCAAGACCTGATGCACTTCATTAAGAGGACGGGAAGGTTTTGGTGAATGGCCTTTTAGCAAGACAGCACAATGGGCCGCTATGGCCTCCGTGTTTGGGATAGGGTCTCTTGTTCCCTGCCTGTAAAAAAAAAAAGGAAAAAAAAAAGAAAAGAAAAAAATGGGAAATCAGGGCTATATTCCGTAACCGACCGGAGTACTTTTGCACTGGGATAATTCCATCATTGTTGGTTATCTTGAGTGTATCATATGAACTTGCCATTAAATGGATTGAAGAGAGGTTGATACCCCGGTGATAGCGGGATCCTTGGAACGCAGGCCACCACTAGTCCAATATTTCCCCCTTCAGACTCATAGCTCCTAATCGGGCGCTCTTATAAAGTTCAATATTGGCCCCAATCATCCTTGGGGGTGTGAACCAAGAAATCTGCATCGATTTATTGAGAGGGCCGACAGTGACCAAGAAAGTGAGTCACCGTTTCTGATTTCTCTCCGCGACCCATGCACACAGGATCATGAAAAATTTTCTGTGTAGATGACCCCTGACAGAAAAAAGTGCCGAGTGAAAATTTACACCAGAGTTCTCAGGGTTGGATTGCTTAGTCCCAATAGCTTATTCGTTAGATTTGAGCAGGATTTACCCCATAGTACCTTCTTTGTTCTACCCGAAGGGTCATAAAACCAAAGATGACTGTATTGGCGGTCGATCCAAATCGAAATCTTTGCGGCAAGGTGTTTTGTGCAATCCCGACTGTGGAGGAGGATACCTTAGCTGCACCAAGATGAGCAAGCTGTTCCGCATTTTCATTGCCGCTAATATAAAAGTGGCCTGGCACCCAAGGAATGAATACCTTGTTATTTCGAGAGAGGGAATTCAGTGTAATTTTACATTTCAATACAAGTTTGAAGGTTGTAAAAGGTTTTGACAAAGCATGCTGACACAGCTGTTTGGCTGTCCGAGCAGGTGGCAATCTTTTGCTCTCAGTGCCTGTGTTGAGAAGATGACTTCCCGCTTCCAGTAACCTTTGACTTCTGCCTGGAAAGCCGTGACATTGCTTTCAAGGTGTATGGCAATTTCGAAATGATGCTCCCCGCAGAAAACTTCTGCTCCGGTGTTTTAATCAGATTTTGAGCCATCTGTGTAGATAATAGGGTTTGTCAATGGTTGAAGCACGGAGTGTGATTTCCATTCTGCTCTAGACAGAATTTTAAATGTTGCATTTCAGCATAGCCTTGAGGAGGTGGTCGCTGTCCCTGTTAATATCAGATGCGGTAGAGTGCACAAATCCAAAGATGGATTTGTATGGAGCCCTTGTTCCAGTGTGAATACAGCTCTGATTGAGATGCAGTCTCAGTGCTGCGATTGCTGCGCTCTTCTTAATGTGTATTTGCACAAGGTGTATGTTGAGGATGACCTAAAGGGCCCGCGTGCTGACTGAATACTGAGGAGGCACAATCTTCGAATCTTCGCCAATATCTTATGATGATTGGCGGAATCCATTGCTTTACACCATATCACAGAACCGTAGTTTAACATGGGTCGGCAAACGCTAGGTATATCCACAGGATCATCCGTGGTTTGTGTCCCTACTTTTTCCCTACAATTCTGCAGCACATTTCGAATTCTCTATGAGCTTTCTTCGCTGTGTCCCCATGGTGTGGTTTTCAGTTTAGCTTTTTGTTCCGTATGATGCCTAGATATTTTGCCCTGCCCTTTAGCTCCGAACGTGTTGAGCCAATAGTGGGCAGGTTCTATTTGGAAATATTCCTTTTCTTAGTAAAAAGGTATAGATCAATTTTCCGTAGATTAATGCTTAGTCCGAAATCCGTAACCTAGTCTATGACTAGTCGGATCGCGTTTTGTATCAGTCCGCAGAGTTCGGACTCATAACTACCGGTGACTAAGATCACAAAGTCGTCTGCGTAACTTACCGCGCTATGTACCCCATCCGGGTGAGTGTTAGCAAGAGGTCTTGAACTTGCCATTAATAAATGCGGCTTACAGTGTTCACATCTTCAACAAATTTTGTTTGAGTTACATGTCACATTGTAATTGTTACAATGATTCACATATTCGCGTAGCTGAAAAGTTAAATTTTTCGCTGGTAGAGTTCTAAACGATAATTATAAAATTATTCAGCAACGAAACATAATTTTTTAATTTTTATTCATTTTGTTCATTTTATTCGCGATCAAAATAAAAATTTGCATTCGGGGTAATTCCGTCAGTAAGTCACTGGACCGTAACATTTCTATCGTGTTGACAGGTTAACCCCGTTGGTGTCACTCTATTTTCCGTTGAAAATCATTAATTTAATTTATGGATCAGATGGGAATCACAACGATACAAAACAAATCGAATGAGTAACTTCAGCATAATGAAGAGCTCAAATGATCTGTGTGATGGTGGTATCACCGATTGATCATTTTGTGACTTCTTTCTTCGTATTTCCCCAGTAGTATATCGAAAACCACTTTCTCAATGGTCGATCACTAGGCTGTGCGGTAAAATTTAATGTCTTTTCTGTCGTATTCCTTGAAAAAATAACAGCCTCTGAATCACACCATCTTTGTCCTTACCATTGAAAAAAATTATCAACACACTTGTTGACATGGAACCTAGATCGCACAATGACGATATATGATATTCACGGAATCATTGATAAGACCTTGATACTCGCCATGATACATCGGAACATTGTATCTGAGTTTCAATGCTTTGGAGTTGGTCTCTTTAATTCAGAAATTTTCAACTAATATCGACGTATTTTCCGAGGAGCATAATCAAGGTTAATTGGATCTCCTATCTCAGCAGAGCTAATCCTGATTTAGCTACCCTTAACAGGATAAATTCTGATGGAGTCAAGCACAATAAATTGGATCCCACAGTTCCTCGAGGTAATTGTGACAAATTTGAGTGCGATACTTGAAAGTAAATACGCGAGCATAAGTATTCGAAATCCAATGAAAATAGGACGAAATGGAAGGATAAGCGCTGTTCTTATTGACTCTCCTACCACACAGTGACGTATTTCAAATGTAAATAAATAAAAAACCAAAACATAATGCTGTGAGAAAGTAAGCCACCGTAAAATCAACTGTCGCCACTGCTCCAGAAAAGAGAGGGTGATCCAGGAAAACCTCCCCCAAATTCAATACCACAGCCTTCAACGATCAAAGTCTGAAAGCAAAACGCAAAGTTTGCAGTGGCTGTGCGTGGCTCGCTTATAAGAAATTCGCTGAACTAAGAAGAAGATTAATTTGATTTTGTAATTTTAGTAGCTATTTGCTATTTTCCCCAGTTAACTGATTTTCCATAGCCAGAATTAATTATTTCTTTTTTTAAAAAACTAGTCCGGATAACGTGTGACAGAATTGTCCTGCCTGGAGTATTTAAAATTTGCGACAGTAAAAAATAATTTTTTGAAAAATTTACTATAGAAAAGGCAATCTTCGGCGTATTTAAAATTTGCGACGGTAAAAAATTATTTTTTGAAAAATTTACTATAGAAAAGGCCATATTCGCCGTATTTAAAATTTGCGACAGAAAAAAAATTATTTTTTGAAAAATTTACTATAGAAAAGGCAATCCGCGGCGTATTTAAAATTTGCGCCACTAAAAAATTATTTTTTGATAAATTTACTATAGAAAAGACCATACCCGCCGTATTTAAAATTTGCGACAGAAAAAAAAACGGTTTTTTGAAAAATTTGTTATGGAAAAGGCAATCCTCGGCGTATTTAAATTTTGCGACAGTAAAAAATAATTTTTTGAAAAATTTACTATAGAAAAGGCAATCCTCGGCGTATTTAAAATTTGCGACAGTAAAATTATTCTGGCATTTTTGATTTTGAGATTTAAAGAAATTTTTCACTCTAGTTTTTAATAAATAACGGTTGAAGACTTCGCTTAAAATTTCTATATTTATCCTTACAACGGCACGCAACTCTATTGCCAGAAATTATGAATTTATTTTTATAAAAAATCAGTAAAAAACGGAGACGTAATTTTCGCGGCGATTTCTGATTTTTTTTTAATGCACGTTTTTGCTAAATACAAAAATTTAAAAACTACATGAAGGGTTGCGGGAGATGTCATACATTTCTTAAAAGAAATTGAAAACTGTTCAAAATCTTGTTGAAGTGAGCTTAGCGGTTCTTGTAGGATGTTTTATACCCTAGACAGATTGTGTCCATAATGATTTAATTTGAAATTCATTCATTTCAAGGAAATGAAGAGATGTCAGACTGTGAATGAAAATTATTTCATTTGGAATGTCATTAGCAGTTCCTCACAACATGGCAGAGTTCAATAATTTAATAAAATGCTATCAAGAAAATTTGCGAGTATTTATTTACTGTAGTTGCAAATCATTTAATAGGAGACAATTTTCGTTGTTAAAAGAGACCAAAAATAGAAGAATGCTGCAAAGATATTTCATTCATGATCAGCTGATGGCTGTCACTGCTAACTTTATCGGAAAAACTTTCCACTTTTGAATAAATTCAACTCATTTTAATGACGGTGCGTGGCAGTTTTACTGCGATTTTACTAAATGGTGTAAAATTTGGTGCATTTGAAAATGATTCGAAATATTACAAATGGGTCCTTGATGGACCTCATTTCTAAGTCACATTGCACATTTGACTCCATTTAATTAAAAATTAAGTCATTATGGAGACAAACTGTCTAGGGTATTAGGTGTTTGAAATAATAACAGCAGTTACATAAATGATAATTGAAAATTTATTTTGGAACAAAGCATGTATTCCTACCTACTGACGATTATATGATAATTGCGAAAGAATTTCTAGGTAATAAATTTGCTATAGTCAATTACCGTAATTCATTATGTTGTTAATAAATTGTATTTCCTTACATGTTATTAAATATACTCACGATAAAAATAATTAAATTATTTTTATCAATAGCTAAAGATATTAAAATTAATCAGTTTTAGTTAAGTGGTTTTATTCTTTTTTTTTTCTTGTTGTATTTGTTTGTTGTTTATTGTAGAAAACTGCTGTCACACAGATACGTAAGATATGTAAGCAAATTAAAAACGTAGATTCTGTCATGAAAAAAAAAGAAATATTAAAATTCCCACACGAAAGGATAGTCCGTCCATGAAATCGGCATAAACAAGACTTGAACGTATAATATTAAAAATCATATCAAGTTCCCCTAATCGAATCAAATGTAATTTTTATGATAATTGTTTTAAACCGAATCATAAATGACGTGAAAGTTTTAAAGCGTGATATAAGCTGGAATTATTTATGTAGACTTAGTTAGTACAATTATATTTAACAATTTTTTTTTTTCTTATGAAAGTTTGACTTGTTTTATAGTTATTTTCTTGGAATTATTCATCATATACTCGTCATCATGGGTGTGTAATGTCCCATTAGATAAATCCGATTTGGGATTAATCAGCACAACACGTTCTCTATTGAAAGCTTAAATAATTCCTAAAATCTTTCATTCTTTGGTAGTTAATTGAGTTTGTTAAGTCCAGAGTCAATTGGAGAGACGATGACGTTGGTATTTGGGTCTTCAATGATAATTTTGTTGAATTTATATTTGGTCAGAACTATATGTTCAATTATGGCCAATGATAAAATATATGTATATATATGTACATACATATATACCTGGTATAGGTATATCGGTAAAATGCATAAAAATACTTGGCTAGCAAATTATATGTATAATATGCCTGCCAGAGTCACGCTATATCGTAAATTACAATTGGACGTGTTCACCTATTTATATTTTTCACGGTTTTATGGAAAAATTTTAATTTGCGTGGCGAAATTAAATTGGAACCAACTCCAACTCTGACTAATACAAAGTGCACACGTATTAGGATATAAAGCGTTTACGAGAATGGAAATTGCTTTATAAAACTGGTATTTAACGTTTTATAAAATTTACATTTTGATGATTTCGTTATGTGGTGGCATAGATGTGTAATATGAGTACAAATAACAAAAGCTTGATGCGGTTGCGGATAAGTATATAACATAAAATTTTATATTAACCATCATCGTATATGTATGTATGTGTCATGCAAATGATGAAAGTTTTTCCCAAAATAAACCTAGATATGACAAATAACTTTTTATTATTTTTTTCGTTCAACTATGTGGGCTGAATTTACAATTCTTTATAGAGGAAAAACGTAGGTATATTATGTTTTAGCAGCATTTTTATAAAATATATTTACATATTTATACCCTCGATGAAATTATAGGGTCTACTTGGTTTGTCATTATTAAACTTGTAAGAGCATAGGTATGCGACAAAATGGATTTCGGACGGATTCCTATGAATGATATTAACACACGGTCACGGTTGCCTGTACTGACAAAATTTTGTGTTTTGTAAATAATTCAATTTTTATTAATGTATTGTATAGTCAGAAGGCAACAGACCGAAAACTACATTTGAAATAAATTAACACTATTTTTTTCAGTTATAAACTTTTTGGATAATAAATAGGAACCAAAATGGAGTTTTTATGTTTTCAAAATCAATACACACTAAAATTCTGGAGAATAAAAAAAAAATCATTTGTGATAATTTTTTTTTTAAATTGAATTTCCTATCAATTGTGGGGCACTTTTGCATCTTTGTACTCAAGACACAGATATTGTAAGTCCTTTTATTGTAAGTGACTAGTTGAATGACTGGAGTTTGCGCGGATATACTTAAAAGAAAAAAAGTAAATTCGAGTTGGTAGTACTTTCTCTAGATGGTACTGGATGTCAGATAGGTACTACGGATGTTTCGTTCCGAGGAATTTTCGGAACCGGAATTTGGATGCGATTCCGCAGACACGTTCCATCGTTCCTTTCATAATTTAATTCGAAGAAAGGACGTTGTAAGTTCAGCTGAATTTTTATTATGGATTTAAGAACTAACAACATACCTGAGAATTAAAAGTATAAGCATATGAAATTGTCGATCCTTTTATCAGTAAAGCAGGATTTACATTATGATGGCATGTATAGTATTTTATACAAAAATTGTGAGAGAGATAGTTTCATGAAATTTAAATGCTGCCGAAGCAATCACTGCAATACCTCTCACGTACCTATAGTCCCCTCCAGTTTTTATGGTACAAATCGCAAACTATCACATTGTCAAGTTGTAATTTTTTTAATCATTTGTAATAATAATTGTTGTTAAAAAATGGATGAAAAACTACGTCGATTTCACAATATTTAATTACAAATTTTAAAAACTTACTTTTATTTTTTTCCATCCATTGACAGATGTTTTAATAAATATTTTCTATAAAATTATAGTAACAACAACAATATGGCAGCACGAGTAGTCGAAATTGACAAATTAGGGTTGCCAATAACAATGTTTTAGTTTCAGTATAACTACAAAAACTTACTACGCTTGAGGTTTTTTAATATGGTTACGAACACGCGTTCATTGACAAATCGAAGTCTGGAAAAAATGCAGAGCGCGTTTGCTTCTCTCGTGACTAATAAATAAATTTCCGTATTCCAATGTACTATCACCCTCACAATTTCTGTAAAAAATGCATGCCATCATAATGTAAATCCTGCTTAAGCTTTGGACCAACCTCTTTCGCGTGGGTTGCAGTTGCTGGTATACAAAGGCTCGTTTTTACCAATTGTGACTGAAATTAAGACGTAAAATATAAGAAAAACCCACTGCAATACCACCAACAAAAAAAAAAACAAAAAAAAAACAAAAAAAGGACACAAAGCCAGTCAGCGAGATTTTCCGACTAGGTTTAATACAGGGAGGGCCAAAAGTCACCATGGGGTTTAAAAATAACTAACTTTTTCGTTTGTACATTGCTCCACACCCTGTTGACCGTTTCTCTTCATTCCTGTTTTACATGATAGCCAAGACAGTTGGCTATCATGTAAAAAAGAAATGAAGAGAAACGGTCAACAGGGTGTGGAGCAATGTACAAACGAAAAAGTTAGTTATTTTTAAACCCCATGGTGACTTTTGGCCCACCCTGTACAATAGATAAAGAGGAAGAAGTAAGACCGTAAGTAAGACCGTACCAATATCTGTGTTGGCCTCGAATTTGTTAGTGTAAAGGAAAATGGAATTCATGAAGGAGCAGTCGATTTATTTAGGAGTGCAAATCTATCGACATTTCTACACGTTGCAATCATTCATCCCTTAAGTTTCCATTTGGTACTAATTTTTTGGCTTTCATCGAATTTTTCTGTGCATTTTGAGCCCCTCGTTACTATCTTTTGAGCTAAGGGAGGTAATTTTGGCTCCAATCATATATGGTACCCGCATTCCTATGCGTCTTATATGATCTAAGGGGTATACGAAATACGAGTGAAATTGAGGGGTAATATTACCTTGTGACTTTTTTTCACTTATTTTTTGTGGCTTAAACAAAGTAACCAAGAATGATACAAAAAAATTCGATTCTGAGAGTAAAAACTTTTAAAGAGGTAGTGGGGGGGGGGGTCGTTTTACGAGCGTAGTCGTGAAGCAAAATTAACGGGTTTTCGACTACGCGGAAAAGCATGCATTTTGGCGTCTTTATTATTCCTTGTGTAAATTATACCGACACATATTAGTTTCCAGCTTTCAATTTTGACTAATAGATGTCTCCCCTACACTTATTTTATGGCTGAGCAAACAGCTGTTTATAGAAAGTCCATTAGAACGCGCAATAGTTAGTGTTTGGCTTCTCTAATTAAAATTATACTATACTTAAAACATTTTTCTCGAAACAATGTTTTTCAAACTGGACGTACCAGTAGCTTCCTCAATTTTTATCCGATTGACTTGAATTTTTGTCTGCAACTTTAAAACAATATTTTCTAGTCAGCGTTGTAGGATTTTTTGATAAATTGATTTTCATAGATTTTATATTTGATTTTCGGCCGATTTTTTCGACAAAACAAGAGAAAAAAAGTTCCAATTGACGCCATTCTTTTTAAATCAATTTTTCGAAAAAATCCTATGACGTTCACTAGATTTTGGACTATATTTTAAGAAACCTTTTTGTTCCAGATTAAAAATTGTGACCTGTAGTGGTACGCCCATGTTACCCGTCCAAGATATTTTTTTCCTTGCGTGCGCTGCAATGGCGCCATTTTGTTTCGTAAAATTAAAATTAAATATATTTTTTGTAGTTAAAAACTAGTACTTTCATATGCACAAAATCACATATCTCTATTACTTTCCTATCGTTCTTGGTACGTCTCAGAAAATCACGTGTAATTTAGTGAACACAAGGCCATATTAACCCAAAATATTAAAATACGCAATTAGAAACGGCAAAGTGTAATCTGCTCAGATCAGTAGGTTTTTGCGTAAATTCGTTTAAACATAGGAACAAGTAAACGACAGCTCTACTAATTATGCATCCGTTCAGAAACCGACACATTTCTAATAGGTACGCTCAACTGGGAGCAAAAGCACTTACTTGTATGGTAAACGTCTTAGAAGACAATTCTCCTTTTTTCTAGTCAAAAAGACCTCTTCAAGGGGTTTTGGTTAGGTTGTAGAATTTGCTTGAATTACGCTAAGAACATTATTTTTCCGAGGCGTTCAATAGTAAAAGACAAGTTTTCTCACTTCGATGGTCTACGTTACATAAAAATAAAAGAAATATGGCAAAAACCTTAAAAATAACGAAAATCTAATTATATGAGAAAATGTCAAAAGTCGCCAAAAATATTTGAATTTTTAAGTGCCTGGTAACTTTTCATTTTACTTACTTATAAATAAGTAAAATAAAATTAAATATAAGATTATAATATTAAATTTGGGCCGATTGGAAAGTCACATGGAAATTTTGTCCCATTTGGGAAAAATTGCAAGTGATTTTCAAATATGGGGTAAAACTCAAATTTAGCAAAGATTTCAATTGAAGAATTTAAAGACAAAGTTTTTTGGTCCAACAACAGTGCGGGCGGTTTAAAGAGATCAAGTTTTTCGTAAAATATGTAAAAGTCATGTTTTTAGAATTGAATTTGGATATAACTATGATGAAACGGCTACCGTGGAAAGTGGTAGCGTAGATAATATTAAATTTTTGAATATTTTATGTATGTACCAAGATTTTGTCATAATTTACTTTTACCTATACTGAGTAAGAGCAGACGTTATATTCGTTTATATTTGATATTATTGAAAGTGTTACAAATTCACTTTTAGATCAATCAACTTCATATTATGAAGAAGAGAATGTTTCTCGTGAAAAAAAAACGGAATATTATTGAAGACAACACCGAAAATAAGTTATTAACAACAAGAAACGATTATTTGAAGCACTTTAGATATGAAAGTAGATAAAACTTGCATCGAATGACCACCAATTATTTTAATTATGTGGGATCTGAACTGTCTCAGCTAAGAAACAAAAAAAAACAAGAAAATGGAGATGATTCATTTTATATTCGATGAAAAAGATAAGGGACAAAACACTGCCACCCATTATTGACACAAGGAATAAAGTTTGTTGTATTATTGTGCTAGATAGGGCAGGCCCTGCCTATATTCGTTAATTTCAATAAAATAAAATTAAATTGTTCGTAGTTTGAGAAGAAATCAAGCACTTGTGCACGATGTATTTAAACAGGCTCAATAAAAATTTCAAAGAACAAGACAATTCGAAAACAATCATTCAAAATTTTTTTAAATTTCCCATGGATTATAAAATCGTACAAAAAGAGCATAACAGGTTCTCCTTCTATTCTGTGTTCAAACGAGGAGCAGATAATTATTCAGTGACTGTTATCAAACCATGAGAAAGTAATTTCCAAACGCAAACAAAACGTTCAAGCATCTGTTAAAGAACTCCTTGTCCATCAAGGTCAAACCCGTTCAAAAATAATATGTCCGACAATAAATGGTATACGGCTTTATAAAACCTCCACCCCTATTCTTTCCGTAAGGACACCGGAGCCAATCATTGATACAACCCGCTGGTATATCTAATTTTAAATCCATTAAATATGGTTGGCAAAAAGCTATTCTCTAGTGGAGTCGTAACAAGCTGGACAAAAAAATTACAAGTGTAGAGTTTACTTCCATACTTGAAACTGTCGTCGATACTTGTATCAAAGTTGAGAAATCATTAATGAATTTCAGACTTGTAGTCCTTGACCTTTTAACGCAGATGCAATTGTTTGCTCAACATGTTTGAGTAAAATGACAGGGCAAAATGCAATTACGCAAGAGCCAAATTTGTTACATAGAAAATGTGCCAGGAGATAAAGAAAAGACCATAAACAACAAAATTTTTGTCGAAGCTGTTGGGGAAAATTTTAAGAAAACAATATAAAACAAGAATCAACACATATCCTCGATTTATTTTCTAAAAGTAATGAATCTGGGGAAGCTATTTAAAACATAAATAATATAATTTCTGGATTATGCTTCAACTGTGCTAGCTTTGTAACGGCTACAAATGATGGTGTGGCATGCTCTTAGTGCTCCAAGGTTTGCCACAAAAGCTGCATAGATTCTGCGAGTTTCAGCAAATTGAGTTATTCTAAATGTGCCTAAAATGTATAAAACGCATTTGCATGTATATTGGTAATGCTGTTGGGTCGTATGCTCATAAAAAGTAGAACATGCTTCGTTGGTGTAGTAGGTGCTTCACAGTTCACATGCCAAATATTAGCATATATGTTACTACTTTTCATGCATAGGGGAGCCCGGTGCATAATGGCGAACGATTTTTCTCTAGATTTTTCTTAAATCCCTGAATCGATTTCTTGAAACTTTAAATATATCAGTACCAAGTAGAGTCAATCAGGGACAAAATGTGATATAGATAATTACCGTCTAGCATCCTTATGAAGTGTGCTGTTGACCTACGTGAAGTGATGACCAGTTCGTCACTACGCCCCACATACGGGGTATAATGACGAAGGGCTCGGGGCATAATAACGAATTATATTTAATACATGAAATAATATCTCTTTTTGTTTTATCAAAACATATCATTATTAATTGTTGACCATAATGAGCATTGGAGGAATATGGTATTTACAATAAAATTATACATTCTAAAATGAGTAACACCTCGAGTTTCGAATTCGACAAATGCAAACTGAAAACATCTGATATTTTACTTTTAAAACAATTCCTGGATTTCGGAAGTTTTAGGATAAATAGGTTGAACTTTCAAAATTTCATTTGCATTCATAGAACTCGAAAAATAATTTTTTTTACAAAATGCTGATTTCTCGGTTTTTGAGCAACCAACGTCCGAAAAATTAACAGTTTGCAAAATGCTTAACACACTAATTGATTGTTGGAGTCACTTTCCTTGACGAAAAATTTTCTTCTAATGAAAAATTATTTCTTTTGAATTCGCTCTTCGTTGAGCCTACGAGAGTGTGAAAATCGAGAAATGATTATGCCCCGTAAAAATTTAATCACACAATATTCGGCAAAGCTAAAACTTTTACTTGTTCTAATTGCAAAATCTGCTATTTTCGTACAACAAACATAGACCTATTGTGAAAAATATGTTGACTATATGTTGGCAATACTTAACCCTACATTCTGGGTATCATAACGCGAGTTTAGAATTAAGCTGATTACAGATAAAATTCGTTCGTCATTATGCCTCGATTTTTTTTTCTGTTTTTCCTTTATTTGTTATTTTATATTTAAGAAATATAAAATATTTTGTTATTAATTTTTGTGCGGCAGAAAGACTTTTAGTTTCAATAGACGTTCTCTTAAAGTTATAAATCCGCTTTGAAAATGGGGGCTCGGAGCTTGCAATGGCTCACAACTCATTACAGATCAAAGGGGAGCACGGAACTGGGAAAAGATACTTGTTTTTGAGTTTAAGCGTTCTTATAGTTTTATCCTATAAAAATAGCTATCTTTCCACTTCTTTTTAACAGCCTTTTATATTTAACGATGTTTTTTTTTTAAAGGCACAAGAGACCCTATCCCAAGTACGGAGGCCATAGCGGCCCATTGTGGAATTATAACATGACTAGAAATATAAGTGCCAATGATACCAAGCGAACGGAATTAAAAAGAAAATGACTGCAGAATTTTTTTTTTAAACCCCATTTATTAAAAACCCGTATAAAGTAAAATCGTGTAAAGAAAGTACCGTGTAAATCGGGGGATAGCTGTATATTTATTATTTAGTGCAACTTATTGGAAAATAGTTTACTAAAATATTTTGTGTTATAAAAAATTGCAGCATTAAAGGAAGATGAACAGCTTGGGGTTAATTCACTATATAAAAAGAGAGAAAAAGAGGGGGGAATTTCACAAATTTTCAAGGGACCTGTGGATCAGGCAAATAGTTTTTCGATGAATTTAACTACATTTATGTAAAAGGTCGTCTTTCGCCAAGTTGGGCCATCACACTTCTGGATATGGGGCTCTCTAATAGAAAATATTTTCTAAGCTACTTTAGGTTATCAACAGGAATAATAACGTAAAACACAATCTTAAACATAACATGAAGAGCATGATGAACATGATTTTCAGTCCCGAGAAAAAAGTTAACGTAAAGTGATGATAAGGGGAATCCCCTACCGAATGTCGTATTTAAAGTAAAGCGAAGGCCCAATCGTGCGAGTCGGTTTAGTTTTTTTGTAATCAAATGATTTAGGGGAATAACCTTAGGTATAGTCAGGCAGAGTTGCAAGTATTTTGGTAATATGAATTAACAGTATATACAAATTTTATCTGATTACCAAATGGAGTTTAGCTAATGAAAAAAGACGGGAAATTAAAAAAAAAATACTGGGGCTGTAAACAGTGACATAATATAATGACAAAGAGGTTTTTTTTATATATGTAACTTTGTATGAAAATTTATTGTCATGCATAGAATTTCGAATAAATTTCATGATTTACTTTCAGTAGTCAAACTGTAATAGGTCATTTTACTGATTGAAAAATTGATCATGGGTTGGTCTACTATCGCCGGGTCTACACTCTAAAAAATGTTTATATAAAATTACTAGTCCCGTACGGTAAAATTACATTAATCATGAAAATAATAATAATTTTCTATTTTAATTGGTAATCTTACTATGTTTTCGGTTGATTTTTACTAAATGTCTAGAAAATTGACTTTGAGTCAGTAAATTTACAAAATGCCATTGTAAAAATACGCGGTTACCGCTGTAATATCACTCTAGCATCGGAATAATGCTTTATAAGTATTAATATTAAAACACGCAAAAAACTGGAGAATACTAATAATGCAGTAATTTTGCTGTGATAACTGTAGCAACTGGCAAAAACCTACGACACTGCTGCATTATCTGATGTGTATGTATGGATTGAAGTTTAGTAATATTCTGACATTATTGAAAACAAGACTAGAAGTGAAAAAACGAATGTGACCAAAATTTCATCGTTTTTAAGTCCACCAAATATTCTTATAATTAGATCCACTTGGGAAACAGCTATGTGGCAGAGTTTTAATAGATACCTTTCTCTAGCCCTATCTAACTATTCCTTAGATCTGGGAGAAATATGTGCATGATTTATTACTCATAATAGAAAAAGATTATAAGTGCTATATTAGAAAAATCCTAGTATCGTTTAGTACGCACGTTTAGTACCAAATCTAGTGCGTGTGAAAAATTGCAGCAAAATGTTTGAATTAACAACAAAAAGTCAAAAGCAAGAATATGCTGAACAGAGTTTATTTCGCTCTTGTGCACCGAAGTAAAATTTCTACCATTTAGTATAGTTCCCAAACTCCAATAAAAATAAATGGTTTAATGGAAAAATTACGTATGCAGTAAAATTACGAAAGTAGAGGAAAGTTAAATTGCTATATTTAGAAAAATTCTTTATGGTTAAGTAATTTTACTTAAAACGAGTAAGGTGCGTTTACTCTCTGAAAGTAAATTTACATTTGTGTAGTAGTTTTGCTAGCCAAATAATTGACTTTTACGTACTAAAGGTAGTGTACTCCGATTATAGCAGGGAATAGCGATGGCTCTGTATTTTGTAGTAAATTTTCTTCGAAAATTTCTTTGCGTGTAGTGGCCCCATAGATCGTGGGGCTCTTTGGTTTCACTGGGCACTGTTTATGTACATTCTGCGAAATAATCTAGCATAATAAAAAACTCAAATCCATACATCCTAGTGTGACATCTCTAGAGTGGTAAAAGTTGGACTTCCTATCAAACAAAAATGTTTTTTCTATATGTCGGATTGCAATCATTGAAATCGCTAAAATTGCGCAAATCGCTTAAGTTTTCAAGTTGCGTCCAATATACCTAACCGCAGCCTATAAATGATCAGTTTCAAGTTCCAAGTTTAATCCTTACAAATTTCATAAGCTTGCATTAGTTTTAGTAGTAAATAATCTCCCTGTATTTGGTTGAAAACAATTTATTAAAGAGAGAAGGTCGCATAAAATTGGTATTGAAATATATCGAAAAAACCCTCATGATATAAAACAATTCTTCAGCTAATCTGCGCTCATAAAGACGAGCCTTCAATATCTACCGCTTGAGTTTGTAAATAAGTTTCAATGGACTTCGAAATGAGTTTCTCTACTTCAATGCAAGATAAGATAATGTCACAACTGTTTGTGCCACTGTCTAATCACTGAATGCGCCAGTGAAGGCTCACCTCGCTAATCACATTTCATATTATTCAGTCACTTGCGTCCATTAAGATTTGATATTACTCTGCGGTCGAGACAATTTTACTGATAACATTCTGTTTAAATGGCCCCAACAAGATCAACGATTGAGCCTTGTACACACACGACTTATGAATGGGATAAGAATAGACTCATTTTACCCTAACGTTTCGTGTAGTTCTAGGTGATCGTATATGATTCACTTATATATCGCTCGCTTAAATTACTTTTCCTTCAGCTGATTTAAAGCTTCAAGGTCTATTTGTTGTTGTTGTTCTTGCTCTAATCTACACCTTACACATTAAAGTTATTTTTCTCTCGTCTTACAAGCATTCGCTGACATCGAGAGCAGAATAAGTTGTTGAAATCTAAGTACCCCAAACAAGGCGGCTATGTTTTACCTATTTATAGCTCTTCTTCGACTTATATCAGATGTTGGTAAAACATGTGTCTCTAGACGGTGACAGCTTACAGCATTCATAAATATATCACAGAGCGACTTCGGTTGGACATTGACTGCCCTGGTCTGAAAGTTCAGGATGGACGTTCAGGTAAAATTTATAATATTACCTATAATAATCGCAGAATGGTTGCTTTTGAAAGTTTTTTGATTTGTTATTGTCAACTTTTTTCGTGGCCGTTCAAAGAGACTTAATGAGGCCAATAGTAAACTGACAATAAGCTTGTAATTGCGGTGATTTAGTGAGTCTGTATGGGTTATGACGAAAAACAAATGATCGCTTTATTCTGTCGTGATGTGGCCTTTTAAGTGTGAAACAGCAGAAATATTAGCAAGAGCTAATTAATATTTGGTTTTCACCATTGATAGCTTTTGTTCATGCTGTTTTGAGGTTTATGATTTCTTAAGGTCTTCGAAATGGTTAAAGAGGTTTCATTAACAGCTATTCTGCTAATAAAAAATGCTATTAAAGTTTTATTAATATTTTCCTATTAAAAATTTTAGTGTTTTAGTAGCGAGAAATACTCTTTGATATTTTTCGTTCTCTATATGTGGTGAGTGGACATTTGCACTCATATGTAATAGAAAATTACCTAAATTGATGAATTTATTTATGTTTGAATATTAAAGTTTTAATAAATGATTGCCAAAGATAAGTATGTATTTAAAAAATGCAAAATCCGACATGGGGGTGTATACTTACAAGATCAACAAGGTAAAGATAACACTATTGACAAAATTATAAAAATCCTGTAGAATTTTTGGAAGAAAAATTTAACTACTGTGATTTTGATAGGCGATGAGTGCCAGAATGGAACATCCCTCAATAAGATATTTTAAAGTTACACGCGTTTTAATCGTGTGCTTACATTTAAAAAAAAAAAAATTTTTTTTTCTTTGTGAAAGCGTGTTGCTTCTTTGTAAACTATTTGTGATTCTTTGTAAGTATATAAAAATATAAAAAGTATTGTGGCTTGGTCCACTTTGCATATCACATATTTTCTAAGAGACTCAAAGTTTGTTGGGATGGTCTGACTGTACCATACATAAGAGAATGTTTCGATTTTTCCTTTAAAACATAGAAAAAATTTTATTCACAGAAATATTGGCAATATTATAAAAAAAAAACAAGTTCGTTATTAGAATATTACAGAAATAAATGATATTTTATAAAAGCAAAAATTTAACCCTCTTGTTAAGAGGAGTCAGTACTCAACAAAAGTTTCAATTTAGATACCAGCGAACCTGTAGGTAATAAAATTTATTATACGTAGGTTTGTGTCCTGAAAGTGATAAAATTCATATAAAATTAGCCTAGACCTAGACCACAGATCACATTAGAGACATCTACCGCAAAAGACAGAAACTCAACATCCGACAAAACCATACAATTTAAGACGAAAAATGAAAATTAGCAGTTCACATAAATTGAAAATTTTTAACGAGAATTAACTCTCCTAAATTTTTTTTGCTCATAATTGTTAAATATGCTATTTTGGTTTGTATTTAAACAATTTTCAAATAAATATTGCAATTTCTCGTCGATAAAATGTCGGAAGAAAAAACAAGTACTATTAGAGTCAAATAATTATAAAAAGCGCCACTAAAAATGAAAAATCTCGACGTTATTTGCTAGATCTAGGCCTTATCTTTCTAAAACAGTCACAATTTAAAGAAATGAGTATATCTGCCCACAGGAATTTGATTTAAAAGACTTCAATTTTTACCATTTTTTACAAGTTTCCGAGCTAATATCTCCATTACAATACACTTTTTTTTACTTTTTGCCGACGTTATTTACTAGACTTCTTCATTACCTTTAATTTAGAATATAAATCATTATTCTGCTACAAATAGTTTGCAGAAATTTACATTGAAAACTGTATGAAACGTGCAAATATTTGTACTGACTTCTCTTAAGTTTCTTCTTCCCTTGTCAGAGAAATGGTATCTATTGTTTTTTTGGAGGTTTTAAGATTTATATAAAATTCGTGATATATCGGCGGCACAAAATCCATCAGTACCTCCAGATCCTTGTTCTTAGCTTCACTAATCGAGTTATCTTCAGGATAGAGAACTTTAAGATGTTTAGTAAAGTCTTCATTATTGATATTTCTGTTTCGTATATTTACTGACGAAAGTGCCTGCATCTCATTGAAACTGTACTTGTATCTAAGTACAAATGGATGATCATGTGTGTACAGTAGATATTGGATTTTTAGGCATTCACCTTTTTACACCACTTTCGCTTAATTTTCTGTTTGTAATGAGGTTTTCCAAATTTTCAGTTGAGAAGAAGTTACGTTTTTCCATTGGAACCACCTTAAACTGATTTTTTTTTTGCTGTAGCAATTACTGGTATCCAATCATCAGGAACATAGACATGTTTGTAATATTTTTTGTATTTTTTTTTTTCGATCAGGCCAAAGTCAGCATCACATGGAAGATACGAATGGCCACTAACCATAAATAAGTGTTCGATGCTTGTAATAGAATACTCATCTGATTGCGTTACATAAGAACAAATAAGCGCCATTTTTATGTTTCGATTTTGTCTTCCACAACTATCAGAAAACATCACAAGCTTTTTTGTGGTTACAAAATGTTTGAAGTAATATAAAAGGCAAGAGCCAATTTCTTGCGGACCACGAGAAGCAACTGATTCATTTCATAAAAACATCGTTGATTTTTTTTTGTCGTAGATCTTGTATACCGAGACAATAGGTCCATAACTGCCTTTTATGGTGTGATATTCCCGTAGATAAAATTGAAGTTGGCAACGCCTTCATCAAATCAAATGCGATTACTGTAGTATCGTCAACTTGATCCGGAACTTTAGAAAAATTTTACATTGCTTCTCTAACTTGCTCGGCTTGTCTCTGGTGCAATTCTTGCGCAACTTTTATGTCCTTGATTTTTTCTGGATCTATTTCGGATTACATTCTAATATTAAATGAATAACACTTTCTGCAGGAATCCGTAATCGGAGCATAGAAATGCAAGTTGAACCTAAGAAATTAAATAATTATTACTAAACTGATTGCAATTACTATAGGAAAATAATCAAATATTAAAAATATTTCTAAATTTGCTCTCAGAAACTGCCTTGCTTGTATGCTTTTTTCGATATTCGGAATACAATATTTTTATATTCAGGTCTGGCGATAAATATTTCCTTTCGGATTTATGTCTACAGTAGTGCGATTCATACGCAGGAAATGTTTCGATAAAATTACAAACATTTGCTATCACTTTATCCGAAGTCTTGTTCCAAGGCACATGACGTCCACGTCTATCTTTTGGAGCAATCATTAGTTGCTTTGTGTTTTATAACCGTATGCCTTACAAACTTTTATATCAGTGTGCCGTCAGTTCAGTATATGGTAAGAAATAATCTCTGGTAACACTTTTTTGCTTTTTTTCATTTGGAGTTTGAGATATATAGGGTCCGCCAAATAACTTTTTTTTTTTTAAACAGGGCGCAAAACATCGAGTGTAGCCTCGGCTGTGTGGGACGTAGCGCCGTCCTGTTGAAACCAAATGTTGCCAATATCCTCCTCTTCAATTTTCCTGAACAAAAATTCGTTCAACATGGCCCGATAACGATTGCCATTGACTGTAACGGCCACTCCTTGCTCATTTTCGAAGAAAAATGGCCCAATTATGCCTCTGGACCAAAATCCGCACCAAACAGTGACTCGTGTTGGGTGTATCGGCCTTTCAATGTATACGTGCGGGTTTTCTGTGCCCCAAATGCGACAATTTTGCTTGTTTACATACCCGCCAAGATCAAAATGAGCTTCATCCGAAAAGATGATTTTTTTTGGCAAAATCGGCATCTTCTGTAAGTCGATCGCAGGCCCACTCAGCGAAGCGAAAACGCATTGGATGGTCAGTTGGCTTCAACTCCTGAACCAATTGGACTTTGTATGGCGTCATACCAAGATCTTTATGCAAAATTCGTCTCAATGATGTCTCCGAAATGTTCAATTGTTGAGAACGACGGTGAATTGATGTTGATGGCGCTTCACGCACACTTTCTGCCACACAATCAATATTCTCGGGTGTACGCACTGTTTTTGGCTTTTCACGCTTTGGTTTATCGATGAGGATGCCAGTTTCTTTCACTTTTTTCACAAGATAACGAACATACGGAGCTGACGGTGCTTCTCTTCTTCCAAAATCCGTACGCAATTTTCGCACACATTCTGCAACATTACCATGATTTTCAAAGTAATGTCGCAATATTTCCCAGCGTTGTTCAAGCGTACACACAACCATATTCGTTCAGCGGAAGAATAAAACTAATTATCTGTCAAATCAGACATGAGCTAAGTGTTACCATTCACGAAATAAGCACTAGTTGAAAAAAAAAACGTTAGATGGCGGACCCTGTATATCGGCGAGCAACAGATTTCACCTAAATAAAAATTACTTCGTTCAATAATTTAATGAAGTTTTCAAAGAATGCAACATGCATCCGTTTCTGTTTGTAGCATCCGTATGGAATTTTAGTAAAGGATGGAATGTAAAATGTTTATTCTTGAAGCCGAATTGAGAATCTTGGTGGATGTGCTTTTCTTCACAGGTAATTGTTATTTGTTGCTGAAGAACTTTTTCAAAAAGCTGTCCCAAATTTGAAATGAGGGAGATTTGCCTAAATTCCTTGATGTCTTTCGACGAAGATCTTTTCGGGATGGGGAAAATTCGTGAGATTTTTCATTTTTCCGGGAAGTAAAAATTATTTATGCAATTGTTATAAATGGTTGCGAAGAAATCGAGTGCTATGGGATGTAGCTTTTTGATGATTGAATTTAAAATTTTATCAGGGCCGCTCGATTTTTTGGAGTGATAATTTCCTTTTACATTCTATCTTAACAATAAGATTGCTTGCAGTACACAATGATGGAAATGATGGAGAAAATTATGGCAAAATAGTAGTGCGTTCATAAGACTCCACAATTTAGGACAGCTGAAAGGCAATAATAGTGTGCAGGGATCTGTAGTAATTTTCATTCGACACAACTGAGAGACCTCCAAAAAAAGTTCTCAAACATATTTTCTCTGAAATAACAGAATAAGAGCAACCCTAGATTTTATAGATGAAACAAGAATAGAAGATTGTTCTATTCAACCGATAGGATTAGAAATTCTCTTCAATATACATATCATGTATTGGTGTAAGTTTTTTTGTTTTGTTTTACAGAATGTTTCGATATTTTCACTTTTTTTGTTTTTCTGTCCACCTACTTTCGTTGTCTATTATTTTCAAAAATAAGATTTGTTGAATTGAATTGATTTTCTAGAATTTTCAATTCTTTCAATCTGTCCAAATGAGGATTGAATATATCAGATCTCATTATCTTATCATTATCACTAGCTTCTATGATTCCAGTAACAAATGTTATCTCTATATCCCTATACTGTATATTGTACATATGCGTAAATTTGTAGCTTAATCTTTGCCTTATGATATCTTTTAGTGATTTTCGTAATATGGCAAGTTAATAGTCAAAAGATATTTTTTGTACATATAAATAAATTGATTATAATTAAATTTTACTTTATTCACTGTGATATACAAAAAAAAAAACAGCACAGCTTTGCAAACAAATCGAAAGCCTGACATTGAAAAACAGTTCGGACATTGACAGCAAAAACAGTTTTCAGTTTGAGAGTCCACGTGCATTCATATTTTGCATGTAAATGTAAGCAATTGAAAACACACACTAAAAATGTGATCACGATTAAGCGATTCCAGTGTTTAATTTAAATCTGCTTTAGTGACAAGCGGCAATAAAAATCTTAAGCCACTGCAGTCATTACTGTCAGCATCACGGGCAAACGTATTTATTATAAACACAAAGTATAAGTCGAAATTAATCTGACTTTTATCAAATCACTACGAAAATAATCACACCACGATCATGTTTCTCAAAAACTACCTTTCAAACAGCAGTGCAAAATTATAAATAATAAAATAAAAAACACGCGCTCAATACATCCGCCAACATTTTGCATTTGATTTAGATAAGATTGTCAGCCTGAAAGAGTGGAATTTGCCGCTTAAGAAAAAAAAAAAAAAAACATTTTAATTTCTATTTAAAAATCACACGCAATCCGACAGGTCGAAAAATTACGATTTTTTCAGGCTCATAAAATTCCCTAAATTTTTGTCTGAAAATTAATTGAGTTGGCCGAACGTGCCTCCGCAGATTTCTGAATCGCCATAATTTTCGATGTACCTTTGATGGATCACCCCATGCATCCTGTGTTATTTTTTTCTCTGATCAGAAACCTGTCTGTGCGAAATACACGCAGGCATCAAAGATATAAAGAAAAAATATAGTGCCCAGGAGCAGAAATAAAATTCACAACCGTTATTTCGCTAGAATGCAGATAATTAAATAACTCTCACCTCTATAATCGCATTCGTCTCTGTGCTGTGCCATCATAACAAAAAAAAAAAAAAACTATGAGTTGGCGGCTTTTATACGCAACTATCTTCAACCTCCCCGTCGAAGTGATAAACAAAATTCTAAATTCTTCTGGCGAAAGATCAACAAAAAACAGCTGATCTGAGAGCGTTTGGCGTGATATTGAACTGCTTGTAATTACAAAATTGAGCTAAGTTCACTTCAGTGATTTTTCGGTTATGTCGACAATTACTCAAAATGTTTCAGTTTCCCACAGAAAATCCGTGAGAATATTTCGATTTGTGCGATCAATTGTGATAAAATCGGACAGTTTTTGTGTTTATTTTTGATAAATCCGTGACCTTAAGTTCAGTGGAATTATTGGGCATTGAAAGGAACATTTACATCAGCGTTGCTTAGGTGATTAAGTGGACTTGGGTAAGTAGGTACTAGTTTTTCTGTGATTTTTTTTTCCTTCTTAATGCAATCTTTGTTTTTCTTCAAGCAGCTATTATATAAAAAGCAAACAATGCATATACAGACATACGTACGTGCGTACTTACAGTGCTTAAACACTTTTCATTTTAAACAGAATCTTCTAATGCTGAAGAATTGCAGCTCTTAACTAGATCGACCAAGTCACAGTCTTTGATTGTGTTCGTTAATTGAATTAGTCAAAAATAGAAATTGGCAAGTGTTTTAGTAGTATGTATGTGTGTGTGTGTGTGTGTGTGGGTATTTGAATGAATTCGAACAAGTTGTATAGACAGCGTGGTACATTCATTAAACTTTGCTGGGTAATTTTGTGATTCCTTTACGTAACGTGTACGAAAGTGAGATCATAAGGATTCCAATTGCATGACTTGTAAATTGTAAAGTAGTGTTGCAAAATTTAAATTAAAAATCTATAAGACAGGGAAATCGTAAACGGTGAACATGTTGTCGAACATCAGGACAAAAGCACATATCAGGAGCTGCTATAACTGTTGACTATTGTCTTTTCTTCAACAGAGTTCTCACTTAAGATTCAAGAATGACAAATGCGTGACAAACATCCTCTACACACTACAATATATTCTCAAACACGTAGCTTCAGTCCCAAAAGTCAAACTGACTTGATTTTCGTCTAACCCGTTGACATACTGCGTGTCACACCGCCAAACAGGCAGACACACGGTTAAATCTGCGTGACAACATCGTTGTCCTACTCGAGTTGGGCAACATGTGTGACCGTATATGGGCCCGTTAATAGATATCGTAATATTAGGGCTGTCATCTGCCTCTTATTAGGAAATTCGCAAGATTTTGAAGAGTTAGTTGGTTGCTGTCCCAGATGCTTGACATCCATGGTGAAATCTTTCGCATAATATTATAAGCCTTACAAATGTTCGTTGTGTCTCCCCAGAGCACATCCACCAGGAATCTAAATTCAGCTTCTAGCCTAAGCATACTACATTCCACTGTTTACTAAAACTCCATATAGATGCTACCAGAGCCCCAAATAGAAAAGAATATACGGTCGGCTGCTTTCTTGACATTGAAAAGACTTTCCACTTAGTTTGAACGGCACGGCTAATATTCAAACTAAACCAAATCGGGCTTCCTCCACACCAGAACCGACTTATCCACAGTTTCTTAACCTTTAGAAAATTCTGAACGCGATAATGACAAATCACCGCTCAAAACAATTGCAGCAGAAGTCCCCCAGGGCTCCACATTAGGCCCAATACTCTTAAATCCTTTTATCTTAAACCAACCTCAAAATGACAGGGGCACATGACTCTTCTTCACCAATGACTCCTTCATATACGCTCAGTCCTATTGCCCGCACTTAGCTGTCAATAAAGTCAACCTACACCTCAACAACCTCGACTCCTATCACAAAAAATGGTTGTTCAAAATTAAAGCTCAAAAGTCTGAACTTATCTATATTCGGAAACTTAGCACTAGGCGAAACAGTTAAGTTGTAAAATTCAAAAAAAAAATTACGGCCGTCTACAATGGGGAATAATAGCACCCACGTAAAAGGTAAAATATTTAACTGTAAATTTCCATGAACTCCTAAGATTTAATTATCATGCAAAACTAATTCCGCGTACAGTCTTATAAGTCATATTTAATCAATTCCAGGGACGAACTAACAACCCAGAAAAAACTACTGATGTACAAGAAACTAATAAGGCCTATCATCACTTACTACTTTCCCATATGGAATTCAATTTCCTCCACATATATAGAACGCCTTAGCAAGCGTGAAAAAAGTTTCTTAGAGCTTGCACAGGACTACATAGAAGAACCAGTGGAAAATACTTTCGCAACGAAGTAATGTACGAGGCAGCCAACATAACTTCAATCAAGGAGTAGCTGTTCCAATTAGCGAAAAAACAAGTCGGGAAAATCCCTATGCACCCAAACCCATTCATAAACAACTTGCCGGATCTTCTCATACCGACAAATTTCTAGTGCTTGTTATTCTTGATTTTGGCAAACCCTAATACTAGAAACATCTATCGCCACGAAGGTAGAATAAGTTTCTATGATATTAAAGGGGGTAATCGCAAATAAACCCCTCAAGGCCCGGGATTGTCTGTGATAAAACCTCCCAATACAGGAACCTTCTAGTTCTAAACTTCCTAAGACTCCCTAAATATATCCAATTCTTACTCCCTTTCAGCCCCTTTCAAATTAATTAACAAACTCTTGCAAAAAAAAAAAAACATTTATTACAGCTGATGTGGCATAGCAGCTGCAGGAAGAATAAACAACAAAATCACATGAAGTGAACAGCTCCCAAACCAAAGATCTAAAAGAAGAAAAGAGAAGACATCAAATTGAATTAAGGACTAAAGATAAGCTCGAACGCCCGAAATTAGGCAAACCGTAGGATGCGAAAAATCATCAAGTATATCAAAAAAAGGAAGAAAGCGAAGAATTCGAAAGGCGCACAAGCACTTGACTTGACTGGACTCCAGGTGGGATTCATTGTCATGATCAATGGGATGGAAGATCAGTGCGCTTACCACTATGCCATCGGGGCTAATGTACCGAGGATGAAACACTGTAAAAATCTTCGGATAATTGTAAGAGCCGTTGAAGTTCCTATGTTTCGCTTTGTCTACGCCACTGAAGAAGTTGAAAATGAAATGAAGAGATTTGAAGAAGATATTAAATTTTATTTACAATTTCCTGCAGAGTATATCATGGTCAACTAAAATCCTTATCAAAACCAGATTACTAGGTACATGAAGGAGATGTTGTTTGAAATATACATATTACATTCTATATGAAGACATGTAAAGATAAAAAGCCGCTAACTAGAGAAACGGGTGGATAGGGGATCAGTGCGTAGCGCAATTCGAAAGAAATTATTTTTATTTTTCACCAAATTGGGCCATTTTTCCATAAATTTAACATAAAATCAATCCAACGAAAATCCATAATACTGTACTGTGATCCTTATTCCTTTTTCTATTTAGTTGATGAAGATAATGTTATACCTACATTTCGAATTTTAGAAAATTGTGGCCATGACTTTATTGGCTGTGATGAAAGCGTTTTTTCCATTTTCGGATATACAATATACCAGGAAAAATCCTGTTGTTTTGAGTGCTCTTTCATTTGTGGAATATATAGATGGATTTATGTTTTTCATGAAGGGAAGGTCACCAAAACTTATTTGGATTGAATTTAAACTTGTTCGGAATAGTTCATTCGATATACAAATGTCTATATGAAAAACACGTCCGTCTGAGATGTCTGCCAGCTTAGTTGACTAGCTCTAGCATATCGTCACTAGATGGACGGTCATCTAACATAATATCATGGATTTTATTGACAATCCTTTCAATTGTTAGCTAATTCGGACGTCCTGAGCTGTTAGTATCATTTATTCTTGTACGACCACAACGAAATTCAGTAAACCATTTGTGAGCCATTTCATACAACAGACGGTTTATAGCTTTTCTTCAGTTTCCTTAATGGTTTTACCACGCTAAAAGAACTGCTTTATTAGCACAACGGATTTGCTCTTTTCCATTATAGAAAAGATCGACAAATTTATCTACTTACGAACGCTCTCTCAACTTCTCTATTTGACAAATCTATTTAGAACTTTGCGTTTTTACGTAAATCCTATATGACAAAAATGTTAAAAAGAAAATTGATTATACTATTATCAAATTTCCTGAATTATCAAACAGCCTCCATATCGACATCCTGGCCGATAGTTGTAAGAGCTTGCACTACTTGACGTATTTGGTAAAAGTGTTGTGAGATCTGAGATCTCATAACAATGGCATAAACATTTTGCACCATTGAAAAATGAAAAAAAAAAAATATATATATCAAAAGATCTGAGAACTTAGAGCGTATCAGCGCATTAAATTATAAGAAATTTATCTCAACTTAACTTTTTTCAGATCGGTATCACACTTCACTTAAACTTGTATGATAAGGAAACAATCTAAGCTAGATTTCTCCAAGTCACTCTTTTTGTTTTTTTAGATTTTTGGGATTTTTTTATGCTTTAGTAATACTATCTGCAGAGCTGGGCAATACCTAAGTAAAAAAAAGACTTAAGTACTACTTAAAGTACATTCTTAAGACTTATTACTCAATACTTTTGAAATGTTCCTACTTATTACTTGAACATAAGTATTTGCTTATATTTACTTGTACTTAAGACTTAGTTTTGTACTTAAGTACCATGATATTTACTTAAGTATTTCTGAGTCTATTGCGTACCTACAAATATCTAACTCTTCGTATAAAAGCAAACACAATCTCTAGCGCAATTACTTTTTTGATTAGTTTTAAAGCACGCAAAGAACTGTCAAAGCAGAGCCTTAGATAAACTAATAACGTACAAACAAGACTGGTCGAGTAAAACAAAAACAAGTAACGCCTCGCTCGAATATAAAATCAACGATGCCTCGACTAGATGTGGGGAAGGCCTCATTTTTTTCTTAGAAATTTATTGGAAATTTTTTCCTTAGAATTTTAATGCATTATTAGAGGCGACCATGGGTGCTTGGGCGAACCTCTAATAGTTTCAATGCGTGTAGCAATGAGAGGTGAAAGTTTTACTCCACGTGCAGAGCCGAAAACTATAAAAAATTGTAAATAGTGGCCACTGGTTACTATACATATTATATTTTTCAAAAGGTATTTATTTATTAATATCTATTAACTGAACTCTATAAACTTCATTATATTACTGCCAATGTACAAATATTCTAAAAGAGTACTTCAAAACGTACTCAGTACTTTTTATAGACTTAGTACTTAGTTACAAGTACTTTTCATATATGCGGTACTCAGATCTTCGGTACTTGTACCTTGTACTTGTACTTAAGTACTTTTTCTTTGGTACTTGCCCAGCTCTGACTATCTGCAAAAAGTCCAGTGTGGACCACCCGGACGCTGCCGGTTTCTTAGTCAAGGTAGTTCTGGCAAGCCAGATATGTTAACAGCAGAGCGGATTTTTTATGGGCACAAAAATGAATTTTGTGAAAAGAAAATGGCAGACGTGAGACTAAAAAAGTGCGACATTGTTAAATTAATAAATTTTTATCGGGAATGAAAATGTCTTTGGAACTTAAACACCAAGTGCTACAAATGCCTTGATCTCAAAGTGAAGGCCTGCGAGGAAATTGCAGTTTGTAACGACATGGCGAAAAATGAGCTGCCTTGACAGAATTTGGTCACTCGTAAATTTAATCCAATATCAGGGTGACATTTGTGATAGCCCTCTTGCCAGCAGAAAAATCCTGTGTACATAGACCTGGTGTAATATGGAGAAAATTAAATTACGTTGTTTTTTTGAGAATTTTAATATCGAGAAAATTAAATTAAATTGTTTTTTTTTTTTGAGAATTTTTATATCGAGAACAATTGAATAGTGGACATAGTAGACTTATCCCCTGATTCTACATAACAGATAAGAGCTCATATCCTCTTAACTTGGCTGTCAAAGCCCACTAGCAGACATTAGTATTCTTCTACGTAAAGAGTTAAGAGACGTCAGCTGATCTCTTAACTTTTGTAGAGATTTTTTTTACGAGATTTCGCATTTTAGCAAACAAATACAGGGTTTTCCAATAAGAGGTGTTATTTTGATATTCAAAGAAAATTTCCATTTTTTGAGATAAATGATCGGATCTTTATTTCATTATAAAGAGGAGGGTATGCCGTAAATAATGGAAAATAACATCAGCCAAATGACCACCACATCCACGCCTACAGGACCATATCCTTTTCATGAAATTTTCCATAACCAAATCGCAAAGTGGCTGCCCTATGTCCTCGATAGCCTCACGAATTCCATCTTTGAGGTCTTGAATCGACGCTGGGTTGTTGGCGTAGACCTTCTCTTTCACGCGGCCCCAAAAGGAAGAAGTCGCAAGGTGTTAAGTCACAAGATCTCGGTGGCCAATTGTGATCACCTCTTCGAGAGATGACACGGTCCGGAAACTTTTCCCGTAAAATATCAATACCATCCAATTCCGGCCATAAAAAATCATTAATCATCTGTCGATAGCGCAATCCATTCACCGTAACTGTTGCTCCAGCCTCATTTCGAAAAAGAAAGGACCAATGACCCCGCGGGACCATAAACCGCACAAACAGTCACACGTTGAGGATAGAGAGGCTTTTCAACAATAACTCTTGAGTTTTCCGAGCCCAATATGCGACAATTTTGCTTGTTGACGAAGCCATCGAGGTGGAAATGGGACTCATCACTCAAGATGAGTTTTCGATGGAATTCCGGATCATTTTCATGCATTTCAAGGACCCAATCAGCAAAGACTCGACGTTGTTGATGATCGGCCGGCTTGAGTTCTTGTGTTAACTGAACTTTATAAGCCTTAAGACCCAAATCTTTATGCAAAATACGGTGTAATGACGTTTTTGGAATACCTAGTTCCAAAGAACGACGAGGAATGGACAAACCTGGGTTTTCTTCAACACTTTCGGCTACAGCAGCAATATTCTCGGCTGTTCTTGAGTGACGTGCACGGGTTTTATTCTTCACAGCACTAACTTGTCCCGACAGCTCGAATTTTTCTACCAATTTCTGTATTGCGGTCCGACAAGGTGCTTCACTACGACCCAAAAATGTTCGAATTTTACGAACCGTCTCTGCCACATTTTCACCATTTTTATAGTGAATTTTAATAATTTCAATGCGTTGTTGAATCGTGTATCGTTCCATTTTTAATGGCGTAGTTTCTACTTGTCATATGTCAAAAAATGACAGCTCCAAAAGTGACATCTACCGAAATAGCGGGCTAATTAAAATAACACCTCTTATTGGAAAATCCTTTATAAAATAATTATACAATTTGAGCCATGCACAGAGGATTGTTCTGAGCAATATGACAGACGACTTGAATCAATTTGCTATTTCTGAGGCTGTACAGAATTTCAGAATGCTAAGATCTTTTACGTTTGAAGTAATAGAAATGACATAGCCTTACGATAATCTCCATTACTCGACAATATTATCGTCACTTTAAAGTTTTGGTAGGAATTTTTTGCTACAGGGTTATACGGAAATCCTGTTGGACGTAACGACGGCTCTTGTTGAACTCTACTTGCGATTTAGGAAATAAAAAAATAATTCAATTATCATTACGTGCTGTGAATTTATTATACAATTTTTATTTATATCGATAAAGACGCAACACAATTATAGTAACCGTGTGGGTTGGACATATTGCCATCATCGCCTCGTCAAAAGCATTACTTCTTCTTCGACCTTCTTGACCTTCTTTAATAGCTGAGCTGACTGAAAGATTCTCCAAACCATCTTAACCTTTTAAAGTTAAAATTTCTCCAATAGAATACTAATTCTGTTAAAATCTCTGACTTGCTAAATTTAAGAGGTTAAGAGATCTCTTAAAAATCTCTTATGTAGAATCGGGGGGTTAGTTTAGATTTCGAAAATATCATTGAGTTAATTGTTTTGTCATAATTTATTTTATGTATGTATCCATTCTAATTTAGAAAGGAATCATCGAAATAATATACTTATTTAATAGTCCTGTTAAAAGTTTGTAAAAGGAATTCTAATTCAATTTAGATCTTTACTTACTTAATTTTATATTCTCTTTTAAGTACAAGGATTTACGTTCTTGTCCCATTGAAATTTAGGGAGACAAGGAAAATCTGTGCAGAACATCTAAATAACGAAAAACAAAGCGAAACTCTTTAATAATTTTCAAGTTACCACTTTATACTTTGTTTCTTTTTTTATAAAAACAAAAAAACATAAACAAAACACACACACGTAAATACAAAAGCAAAATACTACTCTCCCGACTTTATGCAGCCAGTGTTTTCTATCCAAGGAATGCAGAAAAATATAAAACGACAGCAACATAAAAAATGCTTAGCACAACGTAAAAGAATTTTACATCCGACATGCCTAAGTTCTAAATAACTTTTGTGCTCCCCGAAAATAGTTGCTAGGAGGTATTAAAAGTGCAGAAAAGAAAAATTGTGGACCAAGTCCAAGAAGAATCAAAGAAGCTTTGTTTTTTTTTTCTTTTTAAATCGTTCATCGTCGTTGTTATTGGTTGCTTTGTTTTTTTTTTCTATGTCGACAGTGCTCGTCCTGCTCCTCCTCTTCCTTTTATTCAGATAAGGAAGAGAAGATCTAGTGGCTTTACAATTTATCATTCGCCTTTTTTAATCCCCTAAGCAGGATAGACCTACATACATAATTTCTTTTCATTGTAAGAAAATGTTTTTGGATATTTTTTAAGCATGTTTTTTTTTTGTATAAATTCCTCCTTTTTAAGAATCCTTTTTTATATTTCGCTTGGTTGTAGCCATAAATACCACAGCACAGGATATATTCATACTCTCGATCCATTATGTTTCAAGAGAATTTTACGCCTGGCGTTTTGTTCCAATAAATAATAATAGGAACCAGTGTGGGACTATTATTTAAAATTCCGAGCAATAACCATTTGCAGGAGTTAACGCTTTGTTCATAGTTTTGCAAATCCAATAAAAATCGCTTGTGTTCGAAGGATAAATTTTTGCGATGATCCCTTTTTATAGGAGCACTCTAGGATATCAAAGAATTTCGAAAATTGAGACCAGGAAAATTCTCTAATTATACAAAAATTTCATACTTTCCATGAAGGAAGGTATAGGTACACCTCCCTTTTATGCTTTAGTCATCGGAGGGTGCCATACCTTGTCTTATGCAAGCCTTTTGTTTTGTTGTTTTCTAAAGATTTTACCCTAGTCGAATGCCGCAAAGGTGACTAGTAAAATTGTAAGCCGGCCGTAAAGTGATTCATTACCTTCCGTTGTTAGGTGAAAAGTAATTTATATTTTGGGCAGCAGCAGCTGAAAGCGGATTTTACTCACTTTTTTTTTTCTGGTCAGCATCTTCTTATGAGCGATATTTGCGATTAACTATGCTGCAACTTATGTTGGACTCGGTAGGAAAGTTACCGGATGATACACATTGTAATTTTTTATGATTGATTTTTAAATTAGTTGACGTATGTATAAATTTAATGCGTCATTTTCTACGTTTTAAGAAATCAGAAAAATTTTCCAAGTAAGCATTTATAAATATACATATACCTGTCTATTATCTACCTACCTGCCTGTTTTTGAAATTTTAATATTAATCTCCTCATAAATAACTTTTGTAATTTTTTTACTTACCGAAGGCCATTATAAATCTGCTGTAATTTATTTGTCTCAGGTTTATTAACGATACGCTGACTGTAATAAAAAATTTAAGAATTTTTCAAGTAAAGTCAAGTTTACAGCGCGGGTGCGTCTATTTAGATTTTGTAGTATGTATATGTAATATAAAGATGATTGAAGATTTTTCCTATAAACTTCAAGAGCATGACGTAGACGCGCCTTAAATTAGAATAAGCATGTTCATATAAGTATAAGTCTGTAAATGTTTTCTTTAAGACTTAATACTGCAATTAATGTAGATCTTGAGAAACTAGGGTTTCGTAGCCATTTGATATAATACTTTTGCGCCTGTTGATTCTAATTAAAAAAAAAAAATGTTGAAAAAGCAATAAGCTGATAAACATTTGGGAAATTCTTTAGAAAGTGACGCCACGCCAGATACTTACCTATAATCCAAAAGTAATAAGGTGAATAAATTTATATCTATAAAATTACAGTTCAACATGCAAGATAAAAACTACTCTGAGTAGGTTAACCAAATTTAACTTAACTGTGCCGCTGTCTTTGGTCTTGTACATCAAAAATGATAGCCTAAAACAGGGGTGTCCAAAATAAGGCCCGCGGGCTAACACCCTCCCCCGGTGGCGGGTCGGACATGCCCAATATCCGGCCCACTGTAGTTTATTTTGATAAATTTTACAATATAAGTAAATCATACAAAATCAGATGTTTTTATTGAACGACCAACTAAGAAACATATTAACTGACATATATATAATAATATGATGATAAAATGATACTTTTAATTGTAATTAATGATATGAGATTTATCCTCTCACAATTTACGATAAAGTTTTAATACATATGTAGTAGGTAATTCACATAATGCAATTAAACATTATAATTATGATCAACTTTACTAATGGAAATTTTCAAGCAGCGACTTCAAATGTTCATCACTCAATTTGGATCTGTAAACACTTTTTATACCCTAGATGAAATCATAGGGGTATACCAAGTTTGTCATTCCATTTGTAACACCTCGAAATAATGATGGTAGAGCAAAATGGATTGGACACCCATTCATAATATTAAAAGTTATTTTGATTTTTGCATGTCCATCCGTCCGTCCGTCCGTCCGTCTGTGCGCACGATAACTGGAGAACGCGCATACTTAGAGAGATGAAATTTTGTACACAGACTTTAAAAAAAAAGTAAAATTAACTCCGAAGATGAGACAAATCGGGCAACTCCTTCGTGGGGTTGCCATATAAAAATTTCGTTTTCCGATATATATTTGGACACTGCCTGAGAACGCATCGACGTAGAGAGCTGAAGTTTAGTACATGATGTTTTTACTACATTAGCAAATAAAATGTCAAAAATGGACTAAATCGGGCAACTCCTTCTTGGTGTTGCCATATAAAAATTTCGGTTTTTTACGTATACTTTGAAAACGATCAGTCCAAGACATTTTTATTGTACTAAAAACTTCTGCAGAATAAGAAATCCTATAAAATTAGTTATAACCATTTTTTCTGTGCGACAAACTGTTCTAGAAATATATGCGAAAAACAACTTCAAATCAATACTTGAATAGATCGGTGACCATACGAAATTTAATACGGGCATTCATCTAGGGCAGTGGTTCTTAACCTTTTTAGCTACCGGCACCCCTAAAATTTTCAAACAATATTCTCGCACCCCTTACTAGAAATTATTGAGTTATATAAATTAAAAAACAAACATTATGCAAAACATATTTTTTATTAATTTTATGTGCGTAACAAATTTTTTATAAATTTTAATTGTTAGCTGAAATAATCAATTATAAATTATCAAAGTTTTTATTAATGGCTTTTTTGTTGTTGCTTTTCCTCAATTATTTTTGAAAACCGGGGGATCTTTTTTGAAATAGCTACACGCATATCATTACTAACATTAAGTCTATTTCTAGCTTTTGTTTTTATATGCACAAGTGACGAAAATCCCATCTCACACAAATATGTTGTGGCAAATGGAACAAGATGCTGAAGCGCTATTTTAGCTAATCGTGGATATGACATTACTTGAGCACACCAGAAATTTTCCAAATTCTCTGCTTCAAATTCCATTTGATTATGTCCATTTGTCCGTAGTTCAACAAGGTCATCTTTCAATAAATTACTGTCATCCATTGAGTCCAGATTATAAATAAATGGATCTAAGAATAATCGCAACAATCAACTGAAATTTCGAGGAAATATAAAAATTAGTATAGAAACTAGAAACGCATTTGAATTTTTGTAATTGTAGAAAAAATACAAAAATTAATTTGTCTCGATGGTTTATAATTTACAAACATATTTAAAAAATGTTTAGGGAATAAAAAATTTACTAACCAAAATGAATTTTTAAGATTAGTTTTTTATTTTGCTAGCTACACGTGAATTTGTAAAATTACAATTTCGCACCCCAAAATATTCAAGCTCGCACCCCTAAGGGGTGCGTGCACCACCGGTTAAGAACCACTGATCTAGGGTATCATAAGAATTGGTCTTAGACCAATTCTAGCTTTTTTACTTGTTGTATATTTAATTTTGTAGAATATTTTTTCACACAGATAAGTAGTAGAATCGCAGCAATGATGACTACCCGCAATAATCGCTACCCTGCAAATCAATCATTTCCATTTGAATTTCTGGGGCAAGGGTTTCTAAGGGTTTTCCAATAAGAGGTCCGGAAACTTTTCCCGTAAAAGATCAATGGTTTCGTTGCTTGTATGGCACGTAGCGCCGTTTTGTTGAAAGTAAACGTTGTCCAGATCAATACCATCCAATTCCGGCCATAAAAAATCATTAATCATCTGTCGATAGCGCAATCCATTCACCGTAACTGTTGCTCCATCCTCATTTTCGAAAAATTAAGGTCCAATGACCCCGCGGGACCATAAACTGCACCAAACAGTCACACGTTGAGGATAGAGAGGCTTTTCAACAATAACTCTTGGGTTTTCCAAACCCCAGATGCGACAATTTTGCTTGTTGACGAAGCCATCGAGGTGGAAATGGGCCTCATCACTCAAGATGAGTTTTCGATGGAATTCCGGAATTCATTTTCATGCATTTCAAGGACCCAATCAACAAAGACTCGACGTTGTTGATGATCGGCCGGCTTGAGTTCTTGTGTTAACTGTACTTTACAACCCTTAAGACCCAAATCTTTATGCAAAATACGGTGTAATGACGTTTGTGGAATGCCTAATTCCAAAGAACGACGAGGAATGGACAAACCTGGGTTTTCTTCAACACTTTCGGCTACAACAGCAATATTTTCGGCTGTTCTTAAGCGACGTGCACGGGTTTTATTCTTCACATCACTAACTTGTCCCGACAGCTCGAATTTTTCTACCAATTTCTGTATTGCGGTCCGACAAGGTGCTTCACGACGACCCAAAAATGTTCGAGTTTTACGAACCGTCTCTGCCACATTTTCACCATTTTTATAGTAAATTTTAATAACTTCAATGCGTTGTTGAATCGTGTATCGTTCCATTTTTATTAATGGCGTAATTTCTACTTGTCAAATGTCAAAAAATGACAGCTCCAAAAGTGACATCTACCGAAATAGCGGGCTAATTAAAATAACACCTCTTATTGGAAAACCCTTTATATCGACGTTAAATGGATTTTGAAAAATCTTGATATCGTTTGCATAATTGCATCAAAATCTGTAAAACAAGAATCAAAATTTATTTTCAAAGCAACCAAAGTTTCAATTGCAAGATCTACCGGAAAGTGGGACTCAGTTTGCTGACTAAATGTTTGACATGTATGTATCAAAATGCGTGACACAATTTATGTTCAATTAAGATGAAATTCTTGGCCGAACCGAAAGGAATTATTATGAGTGAATAAATCAGGCAGAAGCTGGTTTTGTTTTTGTAATTTTAAATTAAGGTCCTTCTCATATGTTCATATTATTGTTCGGAACTCAAAAAATAAAATGCATCACAGCATTTTCGCAGATAAGCCAGCGTACTGCAGTATAATATGGCTGATTATTTTCTCCAATCTCTTCAAAAAACTCCCAGAATTGATATGGTTGGCTTTAAAACTTCTGACATATCCATGGATTTTCCGTACAAATACTGTTGATGAATGATGCAATGTACGATTAGTGGTTTTGATCCACCGTCATTTTCTACGGCCTTTGACATACGAGAGCAACAAAACCTTTATTATTTCCACACATCTTCTTGCCACCGCATCAGTAGTGATACACATTAAGTTTTTCCATTGAAGACTGTTTTTTTGAACAGCATTTTCAACTCTTTTAAAAATATCTCCTTCATGCCGTGAATGCTATGAACGTCAAAGCTCTTCATACAGTTCCTTATTTTAATCTATCTCTAGAATAAGTGTCAATTTTTTGTCAGTCAATTGAGTTAATATATTTTCAGCAATATCAACTCGAGTCACAATGTTTGCTGTCAAACTAAACTTTTGAAACAAATTAGCATTTTCTGGACATATTTCTTCTGCTGTTGAAATCATGCAATCCTTGATTAATTCGCCGTCAGTAAATGGTTTTTAATGTTTCGCTATTGAATGAGCCATGCACAAACTGGCACGCATCTTCTTGTTCAGCATTTACTTTCTTAAACAGAATTTGCTGAGATTTCAACCCGCGTTGTCCTATAAATTTGGAGTAATTCTGAGAATGTTTAGTCTCATAATGACGTTTTATATTGTATTCTTTGAGGGCTGATATTACACATTTGCCTTATTGCTTGACTCAATCACGAAATATTGATGATTATTCTGCGCTCACTATCTATGTTTCGTTTCTTTTCCATATTTATACAAATCCACAAAAAAAGCACGTAACTTCAAGGGGTATTCACTCAATGTTGTATCAAAGAGTGTATCGTTGTAAAAGATGTATTTGATTACAACCCACTAAAGTCATACAAGGCTTATGCATATAAAATGCAATACAAGGGTCTTGTATTTTTACATTCACAAATTGGCAGTGTAAACCGGGTTGTATAGTTGTACTTAGGAGCTGAGATTGAACGTCAAATGTCAGCGGGTGCAGCTGGGAAGGGGAGTGTCCTAGGAAAATTTCCAGTATGCCAAATGAAAGATCCTTTTGAGGACTATCGACTGGTACACTCGTAATTTTTCTAGATGGTATTCGGTTGATTTAACAGAGTGTTCAATATACATCTACCCGCATCATGGTTTGCCCCAACACAAAAAAAAAGGTATTGCAAATTTGTGAGCCCAAAACATCAGTAATGGCGCATCAAAAAGCATGAAATTTTCTGGAAAACTTAATAAAACATCAACGAAAAACAAATTGATGCGATCGATTTTCTTTTTCCGCCCTAAATTACTTAATAATAGTATTTGAATTTCAGAAATTAGCTTTAATTATTTTCAAAATTTGAACCTTTCTTGCGGGATGAGGAGGGGACCGTTCAAAAAACGAACTTGATATTCGTCTTTAGTTCGACAAGGCGATTAAATTTATCGAAAAAAAGTTTCGAGTGGGGGTATTTTGGGTGCGGGGTTGTTACCCCCACCCTCCTCAAACCTAAAATATGACATGTGGGGCATCTATTTAAAGCCCCCGCTGAGCTCTATCAATGGCGTTTTTTAAATTTCAATCCGGTATACTCCATAGTATATTTTTTCCACCCTCTAAAGCTTGATTACGTTTTAACTGAAAACCATTTTTTTACTTTGTCGGACCCTGCATCATAAGGGATGCCCTTAGAGAAAAAATTTTGCATCTAAATTAAAGGTAATAAAATTTTCTATCTATTAGAAGGTTTTTATTTTCAATTCGAGATATTTCCACACTGGGCTTTTACTCCCGAAGTTCAGTGTTTTTCCCCATCTGGGTCCCATATACGCCATTACTACATATGAGTTATTTTTCTAATTTTTTTTTTCAATCATAGGCATAAGTGTTCGATTACGAAACTTTTTCATCTTTACAAAAAAATTCCGCCGAACCACTGTTATTCCGTAAAGGTAAATTGTAAATTTTTAAATTTGCGGCAAAGATTGCCGTAAAAGGGGGTTGTTCTACTATTATTAACATTTCTCCTAAACTATTAGCCTGAGCTGAAAACTAATTAGAAATAACAGTTCCCAACAAAACAGGCTTCATTTTATCCGCTGACATTATACTGAAATTTGTATAATTAAGTAGTAATAGTAGAAATAACAACTTGAGAAACAACCCAAACGGTTAAAAAATTCTATGAAAAACCGGCATTTCCTTAATTTAAGCCTTTCTTTTCATAAATAGTTGAGATACTTTAGTTTTTATCTCAGCTATTTTTAACCGGATCTTCATAATTCTTTGTTTCTAGGATAACTATGGATCCTAGGAATTTTGAGGATTTTCTCAATTTTTCCGGGGCCGGGGAGAGCTCCTACGGTCTGCAATTTTATCACCCTGTTCCCATAATTACATTTCGAAGTAAGCTAAAAAGTGTTTTCACTCTTTGTTGTAAGTTCTTGTTGTATATTTACATTGGTTACACTGATACATTAAAGAGTGAATACCCCTTGTATTTTCACTAAGCCTCAAAAACTAAAATCACAAAACACACTAGTTTGTTTTTCAGATAGCATTTGTCACTCCAAATTTAAACTTTGGAGCTGTCCAACTCGCGGTTGTCTTCCTAGATGCTCGAGAATACTCCAGTGGCCAGCCGGTCCCAAAACGAAAGTTTGCGTGTAATTCAAAACTACAATATGTTGGTATGATGGGATAGCTAGCTAGATCTTGGTCCGTGGGACTTATTGCAGGAATCATCCATCAGCCTAAGGGCCATAAAGTTTAGAGACCCCTGGCCTAAAATACAAAATAATCTTTTTCAAAAAAAAAAGTACAATCAAAGAAAATGAGAAAACGTCTTGTGTTAAGGTTTTGTTGATAGCTCTAGTTAGATTGGACCTAAATGTATGTAGATGAAGATGGCATACATAAAAGGTTCCTTCTTTGGAAAGCATCTAATAATAATTGAAAGGAAAATTTTTGTTTCGTGTGGTATCATTGAAAAACAAAACTTTTTGAAAAGTGAAATAAAAGAAAAATAAATAAAATATTTGTTTTGATATTTGAAGGAACATAAAGATTTTTGCTTAAGTTATATTCTCTAACAAATTATAATGATTCTATCTCTTATCTTTTTTATTCTGGGCAAATCTAAGATCTTTTCCTGGTTCTACTAGTACAATGTGGATGAATCTTATCTCTACTATTATTGATAAATTCTATTAAGCCTTGTTCTTTAGAATATCTTAATTTTTTTTTTTCAAGAATGTGGCATTTGTCCAGAAAGTACAGCTTGGAAGAACTTTTTAAACAATCAGAACCTATTAAGATTTACTCACAACTTTCCCTAATGCGGGAGAGGTTACTAAAGTAGGGTAGATTGGGGTCGATTAAAACAAATCGAGTAACTCGGAAACAGTTAGTGACAGCGGCAAAAGCCGAAAGAGAAAAGATAGTGGTTTTCGTATTGGAACATGTCATTCAGTATTTGGCACCGCTCCCAGTACGACTCCCATTTTTATGTGAAGCTATAACTTTTTCGTCACCTTGCATTCTTTTGTGTATTAATCAAAAATTATTGTACTTACGCGAGTGTAGTTTAGAATGCGATGACTATTAATATTCAGGTTTACAGAGATACGATTATTAGCTACTTATGACATTGGGTTTTTTTGCTGCATAATGAAATTTATGAAAAGAGGTGCTGGGGACGTTTGATACGTTTTCCCTGGGGTCGGTAGAAACGCGTTATCATCTATACTTTCTAGATGCCAAGAAATCGTGCAAAGAAGACATATCGTGTCGAATGTGGCTTAGATCAGTACAAAGATTCATATGAAGCCATAAAAGAAGGCATTTCGTTGAGGACAGCAACTGAAAAACATGGATTCAATTTCACGTCTTTGTATCGGTACAAGAAGAAAAGGGAAAAGTCCAAGGAAGAGAGCATAGTATCTGTTTCGATGGGATATGCATCCCACAACAGAGTGTTTAATGAACCACAGGAGAAAGCGTTAACGAAATACTTGATAAGATGTGCTGACATTTACTTTGGATTTTCCACAAAGGAGGTAAGAAAATTATCATACGAATTGGCCAAAGTATATAACCTGAAAAGACCAGGCCCCTGGGAAATAAATGCATTAGCCGGTGAAGATTGGTTCAGAGCTTTTATGGCGAGAAACCCAGAGTTGTCTATGAGATCTGCTCAACCTAAGAGTTTAACAAGAGCTACTAGTTTCAACCGAACAAATGTGGACTCATTTTACGATGACTTCCAAATAGTTATGGATCGCCACTACTTTGAGCCCCGAGATATTTATAATGTCAATGAAACCGGCGCATAACGACGGTCCAGAAGCCTGATAGAGTTGTGGCGAGACGGGGAACAACTCAAGTTGGCTCAGTAACATCAGCAAAACGGGGCACTCTCGTTACAGTAGCTTTTGCAGCAAATGCTATAAGGAATGCATTTCCTCCGTTGTTTGTATTTTCTCACGTCCGATTCCAGGACCACTTCATAAAAGATGGACCCGTGGGTTCAGTGGGCACTTGTAAACCTTCAGGTTGGATGCAAGACGAAGGGTTTCTCTTATTTTTAACACATTTTAAAAAACATTCCAATGCTTCGACAGTCCCATAGTATTGGTGGTGCTGGGCAACCCCTCGTCACATATTCATATTAACTGCCTTGACTTTTGTAAATAAAACGGAATTGTGTTACTGTAGTTCTCACCACATTGCTCCCATAAACTCCAGCCATTAGATAGATCTTGCTATGGACCATTAAAAAAAGCAATAAATTCCAGCTGTGACGCTTGGATGCGAAGTAATCCTGGAAAAACAATTAGCACAGCCGGTATTGCCATTTATTTGTGTCACAATTGTGAATCTGATTCATTTGTTTTATTTAAATTGTTAGGTTTCTTTTCTCGCTTTTAAAGTAGAAGAGCTATTTTTTATTAATTCTGTGATTTATTTATTTAGAATTAGGAATAAAATTATTATAAGTAATTAATTGTATTTTAATTTACAGATGTTTCAATTGACCCAGGTATAGGGGTCAGTTGAAACATTTGCCAAGTTGTTTTTTTTTAAATGCTTCATCTACTTGAGTACTGCATATGAAGCTAAAACAATATTGCTCTTTTATACCCAGGTAAACTGGTTGCATTTGAAGTGCATTCCCAAACTGATCGAAGTTGAAATGTAGTAACAGTATGCGATTTCCTCAAAATGTTTCAATTGACCCCAGTCTACCCTACTATTTTCATTCAAATCATTTTTTAATGTTTCACACGAGTTTAAAGGAAAAGGAAATTTAGCGATTTTTGAGCTCTAATAATTGTCCATCCAACCATATTAGTTTTTCGATGGCAATATCTCAAGAGATCTTGGTTCCATTGTTTCATAGAATTTTCTAATCAAAAAGGTAACAATTAATTTGCCCTTTCTTGAGGTATCAGGATATATCAAATATGAATTTGTTTTTCCTTAAACTAGAAAACAGCATTAACATGAGTCAATTTCTGACTTCGCACTTCGTTTCGCTACATATTCACAAAAATAGTTCATCATAAAGATGAAGTGAAAAACAAGTTGTTTTTTTTTTAAATTTGTTTATTTAATTAGTATTCAGAGTGTTGATTGAAGACTTTCAACATTGATGTAATTCAGTAACGAACCCAGGATTTGCCTTTGGGGGGGACCATAGGTGTCCCAAGTCCTAACAAGTCAGAAAAATAAGGCTTTAAAGTCGCGTCCTGCACCCATCTGAGCACTTAAGGACTTATTGTAGATTAAAAGGTTTTCTTTTATTTTATCGGACTTTGTAATAATATACAGACCACATTTTATACGTAATTTGTAAATTATGTTCAGAAAACTGACATTCTGGAGAGGTACCGGTCCCGTTCGTCCCCTCTCTCGGTGCGCCCCTGATGTATTTAACTACTTTTTCAAAGTTCTTTTGAAGTCTATCAATAATTTCACCAACATAAATCTCTTCAGTACTGCCTTTCAAACCTAGAATCCGGAGACTTTTCGCGTCACTTCTTTACTGAATTCCATAGATGTCTGCATATCTCCATGCAACTGTATACTCTTACATATGTATAGGGTGTCCAAAAGCAATCGGAATTACACTTCATTCTCCAAGTATCTACAGTGAAGAGCACATTTCGCATATTTTATACTTAAAATGAACTACTTGCGTTCAATTTTCGGGATTTTGCTCGCAAAATATTTTGTTTACACATTCGTTTCTATCAGTTCGAAAAAAAAAACTATTCCCACCACCTTTTCTTTTAGTCTCTTTCATTCGATCAATATATAACCTTGGTAGACCTTAGATGTAGAACTAAAGCCAACCTCCGCCTATTAGTCTGTCCATCCCTCCGTATGTCCTAAGGATAACTCGAGAACGCATTTACTTATAGGGTTTTTGGTTTTTTTTTTGCGGGAATGTGATATCTGATGGGGCATCCGGGCACATTTCAGAACCATATCAAAAAGTGTTAGCTCAGAAGTACCAGGTTGTGTTTTTGCGCAAAGGAAGCACTAACGTCAAAATTACCAATCACAAAGTTTTTCCTAACCTCTTCTGCTTCTTTTTTTAGACTTTCCAAAACAACGACCGCTGCGGATTCCTAGCCAAGAGAGCAGGAGCAATTAGGATTAACTCGGGGTTAACCCAAGTAACAAACAAAAACAGATAGTGCCAGCTTCGGCCTTCGGAAATCACGAGTTCCATGACTCTGGGAAATCGAACACAAACTGGACTTGAGGTTAACACTGAAGAAAAAATAAAAACACCCTCTGAGAGCCGAAGCTTTGCTTTATGTTCGAAAATGGACTAAATCGGGCAAACTTTTCTTAGTGTTGCCATACAAAACTTTGAGGTTCCACTATATATTTGGACACTACTAGAAAACGCGTTGATGTAAAGACCTGAAATTTTGTATACAGTATTTTCGAAAAATCATAAATACAATTCCAAAAGTGGACTAAATGGGGCAACGCGTTCATAGATTGCCACACAAAAATTTAGGTTTTTTGCGTATATGAAACACCTGGGAGAACGATTGGTCCTAGATATTTTTATTGTGCCACTTGAACAATCACAGAGTGGTGAACATAGGAAATTACATACAGACATTCATCTAGGGTATCGTAAAAATTGGTCTTAGACCAATTCTAGTTTTTTTCTTTCTTATTTTAATTTTGAGGTTATAAGTCTATCTACGCAAAGCAGGAAGGAATCGAATAACTGCATGCATTTAGCTCTTGGCGGAATTTGGAAGTACCTACTGTAGCCATTTTAAAGAGACTCTACACACAAAGTTGTAGACTGTGAGGTTTTATAAACTATGCCGGGTTATGAGAAGCTAACCAATCAGAACAGTGCTGCCAACTGTTAAAAACAATTCTCCTGCATTTTCACTTTCAAAATATTTCTCTATTTGTCAGATATGCAACAAAAAATAATTGTTCGAACTAGCTTTAAGAGACACATCTCAAATATTGTCTACGACATACGTACTGTAGTGTAGGTCTCAACAACTTTACTCCATGTAAGAAGTGTTCAAAATAAAAAATAAATAAAACTAGGAAAGCCTAATTATTCCGAAGTTATTAAGAGCTGTATAAAACCGCTTTTGCTCACCTACATTCCAAAACTTCTTGGACTGATATTAGCAATCAAATTTAATATACATCAACCTTTCGGCGTGCTTATCCGATTTAGTTCATTTTCGAACACTTAATATTCGTTTTTTTTTTTAAATTAGCATAATATCCGACTTTTAGCTCACGGATACAATTAAACAAACCTCATAAAAAAATCTGAAAAATTATTATTGATTTAATCTCATCTCTCTACGGATCTAATCCATTTTGTCATGCTATCGTTATTTTTATTCATCACAAATGTTAGAGCGACCGTGAAAAAAAAGAAGAAAATGGGGACAAGAGAGGCTCCAGCGGATAACATTTATCACTCATACTTACGTATATGGGCAAATTGCTTCTCCTTAATTCCGAACAACAAATAAAAAGATGAAAAGTTTCAAACACAAAGGAAAAACGTTTAATTATAGAAAAACGAAAAGAATTCACGATGGTATCAGTGCCATACTAAAAAAGGGTGAAATTGGTAAAATGCTGGCTGTTTTTTTTTTTTTTTTTGTATTTGTAGCACCAGCAATAACAGCAGCCATTCTTTACCCAGAACCCAGACCGGGACATGTGGACCTTCTACCAGTAGGCTTGCTTGGTTTATGACCCCAGACTGTGAAATAAACTAACTCTCCACTATCCTCATCGGTCGTGGTGTAGTGGGTACCTTAATACAAGCCTGCTGTGAAATTATTTTTACACAGTCAGTTGGCACTTCTATTGTGTACTTGGGCTATAAAAGACAATGGACGAAATCAAGTTTTTCTCTTAATAACTCACAGCTTAAAAAAATATATGAAGCACAGGAAAAGTGTACGTTTTCGCGGATGTTTTTCGTTTTTCTTTTTGAAGTTCGCGAAGCCCTAACACAGCTGCCAAATAATTTCATTTTAATTTCGAAAGCAATTAACCTCTTCAGGTTTGAATGGAATTTTAAGGAAAATGTCAAAAGGGAAGACTTCTTGGAGTTTTATGATTTTATTGTTTTTCAATTTGATTACAGTCCAGAGTTGGGTATTCATTGAATTGGAAGCACTTGGAAAGTCATTAATGAAAGGTGTTTGATTAAGATTTACAAAAATTTACTGCAAGGTTCAGAGTTTTTTTGTTATAGTCGTGTAGAATTATGTAAAATGGGCTAGGTATGGAGCTTAGAAAACCACGATATACATATATATGTATATATAATATGCTTAAGAGGTCATCATGCCATGGAAATGCGCTCTTAGTAGAAATTTAATATGTTTAAAAAAGAGTAGGCTTCCAATTCTTTTCCAATCCACTTTCGTTTTGGATCCTGTTCTACTAAAGGTATACTATTGACCAGTCCTTCCTGATGGTTGCAAATGTTGGAAAAATAAAAAGAGTGGCTTCGAGCTTTCCAGACAAAATAATCGTTTTTTGTGTGATTTCTGGAGTGTGGGATCAGGCATTAATATGTTTTGTAATATCTTATTTCAAGAAGGATAAAACTTTTAACTATTTATTGCGTCATTTAGGTAAATTGCTCAAAATGCTCTTCTGAAGGTGGCGATTTGAAAAAATAAAAAAAAAAACGGCATAATATGAGTCGGAAATCATTTGCGCTTTTCGACAACGTCATAAATTTGTTCGCTCTAGTAGCAAGGAGTATCTACAACAAAAGATTTATTTCGACAGAAGCACATACGAAATTCTTGAGAATTGTTGATTTTGAACTCTGTAAAGAAAACGACGAAGGACGTGGCTAAAATTTCGTCTTCCTAGGAGAAATACACACAACACACGTTTTTTTTTTTTATATATTATTAAGCCAAGCTCAGGGGATACCATATCATGCAAAGCACAGCATGGTATGGCAGAATTGAGATAGGGAAAGGATTAGGGGAGATGAGGAAAGTGACGAAGGTGCCGATATATGTCACTTTTGAACTTTCGCAGATTGTAAGCCCGAGGAAAAACAGAAGATGGTAGACTGTTCCCCATTCGCACGGTTCGTGATAAGAAAGCATCATGTAGTTTTACTGTACGACCGAAAGTATTTTGAAAGGATGTGCTCAGATTGCAGCGCAAGTATTGCGTTCAGGAATTAATCTAAAGAGATCAGACCGAGATATTTCATTGGAATAGTGACCACGCATGTAACGATAAAGGAGTGATAGGCATCCATCACGCTTCCGGCGGTGTTTGAGTGAGCTGATATGACAAGTAATTACCAAATTGCCAATCAGCGTGAAGGCTCTCTTTTGAACAGTATCCAATGAAGCTAAGGTTGTAGGACCAGCCCCGGCCTAGATGTGAGAATTGTATTCCATTCAAGATCAAATGGGTTGAAATATTTCTTACAGCTTATCAGAAATCCAGCGATATAAGATGTTTTTCCATTTAAAATTCTTCCTACAAGCCAACTAGATCTTTTTATTGTTAATCAGATGTTAGCAGCTATTATAAAGAGTGACACAGTAGAGGATCGTAAAGGATGACCAAGAAAAGCAAAAAACTGTATTTGGTAGGATGGTTGTAAGTTCATAATGACTTCCTAGATAATGGGACTTGAAGGTATGTTCTTATATATCATCTTGTGGCCTAATTAATTCCATAGACACAAGCTTTCTCTGGAATGCTAAACTACTACTCAATCCATCTCCACTGTAACATTATCTGGGTTTAAATTTACAAAATCTGAATTAGCAAGGCTAGGTACGCGTGCATTTCATTAGAGAATTCCTGGAGAATTCTAAAATGAGCGTCATAACGGTATCTTTTGTAACGTGGTTGGAAAGGGTTGCATGTCAGCTCTAGAGTATGCCAGGGAAAATGGGTGGTCCAACGATGACAAGACGAGCAGCCCCTACTCGGGCACACAAATATACTGTCAGGGTGAATGGATTGTCCAATATAAATGATAAGATGTATGTTTATGTTAACTCCAATGGTTATTTATTAGTATCACTAAAGCCATAATGCAGTTGAGCTAGTTTTGACTATTTAACTAATACTTAATTGAAAAGAATTCATTGTATTTCTAATCTATGTGCTAGTTATTCAGTTCATTAGTTATGTATCTACGGCTAATTGTTAAAATCAAACAAATCACTGATTCACTTCTATACTTATGGTTAATTGTTCACTTATACCTATGGCTGATTATCGAGTTTAAAGCTGGGAATATTATACTGCGGATTTTATCGTATTTACTATCTTGGCCGGAATTATACATCTCTATCACTGGTGGTCTCGTATTCACTGAAACACACTCCTCGTTAACTAAAATACGGATGGTCTCGTATTCGCTAGAGGAGATGTGGACGTTACACACATTTCAAAATAAGGAACACGAATGATGTCGTGTTTTTTTCCAAATAGCCGTGGATATAAACACGCCCCGGTAAATATAATGCGGATGGTCTCGTACCTACTAGCGGAGATATGGCTGTTCACACATCTCAAAATATTGAGTACGGATAGTCTCGTGCTTCACTAGAGATAGACGTAGATATACACACGCCTCTGCGTTTAGAATACGGATGGTCCCGTATTCACTGGCGGAGATGTGTATGTTCACACACATCAATATATAGAACACGGAAATTCTCGTGTTTACTAGAGTCAGTTGGGTTAGATGTTTGATCTTACCTAACTAGACTGGTGGATGGTTGCGAGGATGTCCACTCTCAACAAGCTCTTGATCTGGCTTAGCAATCGCACTGCAAGATCTTGTCGGATTGACTGGTCAAGATCTACTGCCAACTATGGCGCGGCGGTTCAGCTTTTATAGCACTAGTTACCGTCGGCAGGTGGACAACCAGTACTCATTGCCACTAGCAGGCGACGATAATTGGTGTAGCTGGCTGGTTTAAGCCAGCTATCACCCGGTGAGCGGCTGATCACTAGTATTTTATGTCTATGCGTGACCTCTCTATAAAGTTAAGTGCTAGGAAGAAATTATAATTAGTCTAAAGCCAATTTTGGCAACAGTCTCCAAATGAATGAAAATCTGTATATATATATAGCCACCGGTTTTGTTTTGAAAACGTTTAAATTTTTTTTTTCAAACTTCTTTTTAGAACCCTTCATCATAGCTAGTTTCATAAGTTTTTACATTCCAAGGTACTTTCCAATGAATTAAAAATGTCCCAGTATACGTAAAAAAAAAAAAATCGGAATTTGTATATGGCAACCCTACGAAACTGTATCCTGATTTAGTATATGTCTGAAATTCCACCTGAAATTTCAATGGAATTGTAGCTGCGCAAAATTTGAGGTCTCTTTGTTAAAGCGTTTTCAATCACTTCTAAAATGTATGGGCTTAGACAAACTTAATATACTAAATGTCCAGCCGAATAGCGGTAAGTGTGCCTATGAAGCAGAAACTACGATTCCTTTGTTAAGAGAGAAAGCTTTTAAGCATGTTTTGCATGCCTCTCATTTAATCGGTTTGCACGAGCGCGAAAATATTCTCTGTTCGAAAAGTTGCAAAGGCAGTCGGCAGGGAGCAGGGAAGATCTACTCTGCTTATGAAAAGTAGGATTCAAAGAAAAACGATCACGTTTTCTCTTTGCGTGATTTTGATTTCAAGTGGCATAGCAGTTGGTGGAGTGACTGGACATCTAGTATATTAAGTTTGTCTAAGGTATGGAAAAATGAAATTTTTTTCGGTGGAACAAATACATCAAGAAATTATGTAAATTAACAACTATTATACACTGCAATGCTTGAAACTGAAATGATCACATGACACAAAGTAGCTAATAATAAGAGAAAAGGTTATAATTGGTCTAAGTAAGACCAAAAATATTATACCCTAGATGAAAATAAAAGTTAAATAAAGTGAAAACTCACAGTTTTGTATAGCAACACAAGAAAGGATTGCCCGATTCAGTTAATTTTTCAAATTTTATTTACTACTAGGGGAAATCCGTCGGCGTTGCCCGGCGATAATATAGATGCCTAGAAGGGTGGGGGTTGGAAGGGGGTGGGGTCGTTAGAGATTAATATCTAAGCTATCATCTGACTCGATCGAGCGATTCCGTACCATAGGGTTTCACTCTGTGGCTGCATGTGTGTGTGTATGTGTGTGTGTGCGTTCATTGCCATTGTATGGATGCGCATACACTCATATGCGAGGGAGAGTGTAGCTCTTTACGTCGGCGCGCTCACAGTCAGTGCCCAAATATATAGTAAACAAGTAAAAAAGCTAGAATTGGTCTAAAAGACCAATTCTTATGATACCCTAGGTGAATGCCCGTATTAAATTTCGTATGGTCACCGATCTATTCAACTATTGATTTTGAAGTTGTTTTTCGCATATATTTCTAAAACAGTTTGTCGCACGCAAAAATGGTAATAACCAATTTTATAGGATATCGTATTCTGCAGAAGTTCTTAGTACAATAAAAATATCTTGGACTGATCGTTTTCAAAGTATACGTAAAAAACCGAAATATTTATATGGCAACACCAAGAAGGAGTTGCCCAATTTAGTCCATTTTTGACATTTTATTTGCTAATATAGTAAAAACATCATGTACTAAATTTCAGCTCTCTACGTCGGTGCGTTCTCAGGTAGTGTCCAAATATATACCGGAAAACGAAATTTTCCCGATTTGTCTCATTTTCGAACTTAATTTTACTTTTTTTTTTTAAGTCCGAGTACAAAATTTCAGCTCTTTAAGTATACGCGTTCTCGAGTTATCGTGCGCACAGACGGACAGACAGACGGACGGACGGACAGACGGACGGACGGACATGCAAAAATCGAAATAACTTTTCATATTATGATTGGGTGTCCAATCCATTTTGCTCTACCATCATTATTTCGAGGTGTTACAAACGGAATGACAAACCTAGTATACCCCTATGATTTCATCTAGGGTATATAAAAACGAAATTTTCGTAAGGCAACGATTGATTCCATTTTCAAAATTAAATTTCCTTTTTTTTTTAAAAAAAAGACCCATGAACAAATTTCAGCTCTCTAACTCGACGTATGAGGCAGTTTCCAAATATGTAGTGAAAAAATTTTGTATTTCAACACCAACAAAAGGTTGCCCAATTTGCTGAATTTTTTGCACCTGTATTTAAAAATTTTATGAAAACGCCGTATACAAAATATGAGCTCTCCAGGTCGACGCCTTCTCAGGCGGTTTCAAGTATATAGTGAAAAACAAAAGGTTTGTATGGCAACACCAAGGAGGTGTAACTCGATTTAGTCCGTTTTTGAAATTTTATTTACCATTGCTATGAAAACACTAATTACCAAATTGTAGCTGTCTACGTCGTCGCATTCTCGGGCCATGCCCAAATGTATAGTTAAAAATGACATTTTTGTATGGCAACCATACGAAAGGGGTGCCCGATTGGTACCATTTTTGAACTTAAATTTACATTTTTTTTTTTAAACAAGGCTAGTGTACAAAATTTCAGCTATCTACTTCGAAGCGTAAAGCTCTGTCCAAATATATAGTGAAAAACTTAAGTTTTGTATGGCAACATTTAGTCCATTTTTGAACTTGTATTTGCAATTTTCATGAAAACTCCGTATAGACAAATTTGAGTTCTTAGCATCGATGCGTCTTCCAACTCTATACTGAAAAACCACATTTTTGTATGGCAACATCGAAAGATTGCCCAATTTAGAGCATTTTTGAAATTTTATTTACTATTCTTATGAAAACATCATGTAGGAAATCGTAGCTCTCTACATCGATTAGTTCTCTAGCATTGCCCACATATAATAAAAAATGAAATTTTTGTATGGCAACACTACAAAGGAGTTATGCAATGGGCCCCATTTTCGAACATAAATTTACTGTTGTTTTTTTTTTTTTTTTAAAAAAAGCCCGTGTGCAAAATTTTATCTATCCAATTGAACTCGTTCTCGAGTTCAGACGGACATACAAAAATCAAAATTACTTTAATATTTTGCGTCGGTGTCCAATCCATTCTGCTCTACCAGCATTATTTCTGTGTGTTGCGTTACAAACGAAATAACAGACTTAATGTACCCTTTATATTTCATTTAGGGTATAAAAATACGTGCTGCCTCAAGAGCTGCTTGTACTGTCTACGAATTTTAAGTTGCTCCCCCAACCCAACAAGTTTAGTGCGGCAGAGGTACTGAGTTATAAAAATATATTGTTATAAGTCAGTGAGCAGAGGCAGCATTCTGAGTCAGTGACTGACCCATCATCTAAACAAGCTGTTGCAAAACTTCGAAGAATTTTACTGATTTCATCCGTTTTCAAATTTAAATCGAGTGCAAAAAAAATTTCAGCTCTGTATGTCAACGTGTTCTTGAGTTATTGTGTTGACGTACTGACGCATAGACAGACAGACAGACAGACGAATAGACAGACCTACGCAAATGCAAAAATCTAAAATGGTTTTTAATGTCACGCGTCCACATTATTTCTATGCGTTTCAAATGGAATGACAAACTGAGTGGATTTCATCTAGGCTAGGGGTATACAAAAAATGGCTTGCTAAAAAATAAATTAATTATTATGACACAGAGCCTAGATCTCTACCTATAATGCATAGACTCATCTCATTAGACACTCGGTCTACATGACTCAGTTTTTCTTAACTCTTTCCCTGGGCTTTTCTTTTTGTCTAGCTATTGATAGGAGGAACTCATGCTCGTGCATTATTTACCACAGTGCTGCTCGGCATGTACAAGCAGACAGACAGACAGACAGACAAACAGCCATATATACATTTAGTTTACATCATTACTCATGGAATAGAGAGGAACAGTGCCGGCAGAAGGGTTTACTAGCTTGGCCGAGTTCGGGTGTTCTGTATAAACAGATATCCACCTATGTTTGTTTGCATGTATATAGGCAATAGGAGAGCAATTCAACGTCGTTTTTTTATGACTGCAATAAATTACTCGCAATTACGTCGTTTAATTCCCATTTCCATTAAATTATAGGCCTGTAAATTACACTCGGAAGCTGACTGATATCGTATGGGTCTTGTGGCTTTTGGGCTCTATCTCTCTATGTGGAATTTTGTGGATTCACTGATGACGGCGGCGACGACGACAACACATACTACCAAAAAACCTAGATAGTGCAAGAGCGCAAATGCACGTCGTCTTTTGTATAATTCTTGCATAAAATGAACAACAATCTGCACATTTTCAAGTAGGTCGTATACGTAATATACGAGTACGAAAGAAGAGTCTAATATGGGAAACAAAAACAAAAATATTTTAAACGACATTTAATGCAACTCCAACCGAAATTTTGAGTTTGGGTGATTGCAATTTAGCAATGCCCTCGTCGGATGCACGAAGTACTTCAACTTCAGATGAGCTGGTAGAACCACGTAGTAATTATCGAGGCCTTCTGGTTATGTTACACTGCTGCAGTGCTACTATGCTACTGTTATATATGTTACATTCACTACCAGAGAGATGACATCGCCTTGCCGCTGTCGACCGCCACCGCCGCCGCCTGCCGTGGTCGTTTTATCCGTAGCTGCTGATGTCGTTGTTGTTTTAACGAGTTGGCAAAGTTATTTCATGTGTAATGAGAAAAACATTATTTAAATGACATTTTAAGTGTGGGCACTTGCAGTAATTTGAAAATGTTTTCCAGAAAATAACCTTGCTTGTCTTGTCAGACACTAGAATTAACCTTTGGATTGTTCCGAGGTGCAGTTTAAAACTTGTTAAAATATTTTTGGTATAAATTTTCTCCTGCTGCATTCCCTTTTAATTTGTTAACATACCTCGATAAATATTTATGTAACAGTGATACAGATATCGCACATTACAACAGCCTATTAGAATTATGTGAACAATTTTTTTCTGTTTATTGAGCATAAAGAGAGGATAAAGTTTAGTTAAGCATTTTTTCTAACAAAAATACTTGAAAAAATCGCAGTATCTACTGTTTCTTTTTAATCTATTGCAAGGCAGTCTGGCTTTCGAGTTGGACTCTTTTATATGACAGCGATATTTTAAATTACCACTGTCATCATAAATGCGCTCTTAATCTGATTATCATTCAATTAATATTTCCAATATTATATAATTTTAGTTGTTGAAAGTAGTTCGGACAACTTACAGGCGTCGTGACCATCTTATTTATAGTAAATCCATTTAAGATTAAAAACAGTGTTATGAAACTTATGTGTGAGTAAGTGTACTGGCGGACGTGTAGTCCAGTATATCAGCTGAAGCTGATAGCTCACTCTGTGGAAGCATTGAGCGTGAAGCACAGTTCTGACTTTTTCAACCTAGCTGGCCTCACCGATTTTGACAGTTCTGTAGAATATATGAGATTAGGTTATCTAGTTCCCAATGGTAAAGTTGATGAGGTCGGCTTGGTTACGGTTGACCTCGAGTAGGTCTACTTTCTATAACGTTATGGCTTTGTCAACTTTGACAGCTAATTTTTGTTATCATTTGATGCCAGCATTGTTTTCGGTAAAAAGTGTATCGTAAAGTTGTTGAAAAAAAAAACTTGGAAAACATATTTACCATCAAAAGTTGAATTATTACAAATAATTTGAATTTTCCAGCCAACACCGCAATCATACAGACGTTGTCAAAGTTCGTAGGTATTGTGAATTGCAAAAGTTTGCTGCAAGGCTCACCAGATTGAGGTTTTTAAATTTATACTGAGGTCGATGTTAGAAAAGATAGCACTGTGTTGCTCGCTTTATAGTCAGGCTGGTACCCTATCACATCGACTAAGTGTGGAGAGTATGGGGTGTGGGTTAACAAAACGGGAACCTGTTCCACCATGCACCATAAACAAAAAGAATTCGTGCCATGGAAAATAAAAAGCAAGAAGGAACAAACATTTGGTCTTGAAAGGACTATACACCACTTACCTTAGAATTTTGGGTAAGGATAAGATGATATGATCCTCTTGGTGTCTTTCCCCAGCCACCCATGACATCGCCGAAAATCTAAAGCTAGCGGAGGAGCGAGCTTAGATAACCTTCATGTTAAGCGGAAGGGGTTCCAGAAAAGTGAAGGAGAAACAAAACAGCCTCAGCGTTATAAAGCGTTTCTTCAATGAGCATATACTACAAGAAAATGTACACAAATAAAAAGTGCTCTTCGGACTCTCCCCTGCTTGAAGGGTATCCTACACAGTGACAAATTTTTCCCTAAAGTGAGTGGCAACAATTTGTGCCATTAAGCTTAGGCATTTTTTGATAAAATTAATGAAAGCTCCACCTTGAAAAAAATGGAATAGCTTTCTATCCCTAAAATTTGGTTACTTCTAAATGTAGAATAATAAGTACAAAATATATTGAACCTTGAACGTTCTCTTCCTTTCATTCGAGAAAGCTTAATATTTCGGGAATTTTACGTACTATATAGGGTTTCTGGTGCCAAATACCTACCTCCCATGAATGTTCCATTTATTTTTTATATCAGGGAATATGAAGTTTATTTTTACGAAAAAACGTGTCTTAAATTTAGGGAATTTTCCTACTTTTTTTATGTTATGATGCGTAATATAATCGATAATAATTCTGCCGAATTACTTCATGATTATATTGAGTTTCTATCATCCCAACGTCCTAGGTACTAGGACCCGTAGTTCCTTTACATTTTTATACCCTAGATGAAATTATAGGATATATTAAGTTTGTCATACCCTTTGTAACGCACAGAAATAATGCTCGTAAATCAATATGGATTAGACAGCCACGCATAATATTAAAATTTATTTTGATTTTTGCATGTCCGTCCGTCTGTCCGTCTGCCTATCTGTTCGCCCAATAGCTCGAGAGCGCGTAAACGTAGAGAGCTAAAATTTTGTACAAAGTATTTTCATAAAGATAGTAAATATATGATATAATAAAATGGGCTAAATCGGGCAACCCATTCTTGGTGTTGCCATATAAAAATTTTGGATTTTTACGTATATTGTGAAAAAGATCAGTCTTAGACGTCTTCATTGCACTGAAAAGCTTTTCAGAATATGAAATTGATTATAATATTTGATTATACGAACGGCTCTAGAAATATATTCGGAAAACCACTTGCACTGATGGGTCACCATACGAAATTACATACGGGTATTCATCTAGGGCATCATAAGAATTGGTCTTAGACCAACTCTAGCTTTTTTTTTTTTTTAATTAATTATTCTGTAAATTCCTATTTCTTACAACCTCTTTTGAACTTTAAATTTAATTATTCTCTGTTTATTTATACTCTTTAAATCGGTTGTTAACCTTATTTCCATTCTGTTTTTAAAAATTAATGATGAAAAGAATGAAACTATTTACTTACAATTCATTCAGAGACGACCTGCAAGCACAATACTATCAAGAACTATTTCAATCTTATGCTTTTATCAGCCTATTTATTTATTCAATTGAATTTACGACCGAATAAGTTCGGTGCTACCAAGAAAACCGAAATCTGGATTAATTTTTAGTTTTATTCGTTCTTTTTTCTTTTTTTCTTTTAAAACAAGTGAGAACAAAAAAAAAACTTTTTTTTATTTTACACCTAAAGTGAAACGAAAACGTATTGAAACGTACTTCTGGATTTATAGTATGCATAGAACGTGACAGCAAACAGCTGGTTTGTGCATGTTAATTTGTTTGTGACTCTGATAACAAAAGCCGCATTAATATTTATTTATTAAAATAATGAAGTGTAAAAAAATTTGATTAACTTATATTTTATTATTGCACTTTTGTACTCTATCGATAATTCCAATTATCTTTGTCCTACTCAATGTAACTAATGGGGTTGTAACTTTTTTGTTCTATTATTATGTTTGTGATGCTATCAAATAAATTAAAATATAAAAGTCGGTTGTTTTCTTCAAAAGCCATTGAATCCACTTGCAAAACGTTTCGTAAACTAAACGTAATTTGCATTTCGAAAATGAAACATTGTAGAGTACAGTTTGCGAAATATAATGTCAACTACCACTACACTGACAGTCTACGTTTCTCAGTTTCAATTCTCTTTGGCCTGATGATTCGTTTCTGTTTCGCAATCACAACACCAAAGCGTTTCTTTCGCGTACACTACTATGCAAGTATGTTTACATTTTCGTTACGTTTTTGTTTCGCCTTGCTTGAAGGGTATGGACAATAAACTTCTCCTAATGCTATGCTAGTGTTGGCAGGAAGGCTTGTGTCTCTCTTCTCTATCGCTTTATATACCATGACATGATATTTGTACCTGTCATCTGTCATGATGCGACACTTTCATATTTTACTCTCTTTTCTGTTCCTCTTATCGTCCTTTTTCCGATTCCCTTAGATTTTTCTCCTCACGAAACTTTTCAGATATCTCTATTCTTTTTGTAGCACTTGATAGTCCAGAAAAAACTCTTCTTCTTCTTCTTCTTCTTCTTCTTCTTCTTCTTCTTTTTCTTCTTCTATTTTCTGCCTTCCGGCTTCGCAATCTCTTGCTATTTGCTTTTTCAGCCTTCACTCACAGGTGTCGGTCGCATCACTAGAGAAGTACTTTCAACTAAGCCGGAAATTTTAAGACTGCATTGATATGGACCTCAAATACCTCAAAGTTGGCGTTATAGTAAAGTAATAGTGATAGATTTTGTAATGGTTAAAAGTAATCTATGACCCTAGTATGGATTATCTCTAAGTCATAAGAAGCTGGGCTTGGCTGAGACTTCATCCTGCCGTTTCTGTCAGGATGCTCACGAAACCTCGGAGCAATTGCTCTGCAACTGCAAAGCATTGGCCAGGCGGAGAATATTCCACGTCAAACATGCGTTTTCTCCACCAAACTACGTGCGGAGCCTCAATCCCAGAATGGTTCTAGACTTTATTAACAGTCTGAACCTAGAAAGGGAGTAAATGCAACGGGGACCCACAATAGATCCTTCAGTTCGCAATGACAGCGAAGCTAACGCTAACACACCCCTTCATAAATCTAATCTAAACTCTAAGCCATCGTTGATACGTACCTACTATATGGTTTTTGAGAGCCCAAATACCTATATATATAGGGTATCTCATAATTAGTGGACATAACTCAAGGGTTTGAGAGTTGAGGTGGAGGCAACCAAAAAATTATAAGTTAATGGGGGGAGGGGAGGGGGTAAAACGCGTCGGTTCGGCGGTATGGGGTTTAAGATTTATAGTACTTTTCCACTTTACACCCTGTAAGTTTCTTTATATACACTCTATTAAGGTGGGATTCCTCTCAGATGATAGCAAACCATCTGAGCTTTCCAGTGAATCAGCCTTCCTGTCACCTTCCGTCGCAAGTTGTAGGTCGTCAAAGTCAATAGACTGGAAAAAAATTTCTAATTTTTTAAAATTTTAATGATTTTCCCGCCAAAATGCATGATAGCTATATAGTTTTTTTACAGGATTTAGAAATCCTGGAATGTTACCTTTAATTTAAATGCAACCGTTTTTGAGATACTCCCGTTTGTATGATTCATATTTTCATTAATTTTGCTACTGACGATGGTAATCGCGCCTACTATTATGTAATTCCACGCAAAATTTGCAAAATTAATGATATTAAGAATCATAGAAACGGGAATATCTCAAAAACGGTCGCATTTAGGCTGGTATATGTGCATAGTCAAATTAAAGGTACAGGGTGTAAAGTGGAAGAAGTACTAAAAATCTTTAATCCCCCTACCGCCGAAATGACACGTCTTACCACCCACCCTCCACCTTACAATTTTTTGCTTGTCTCTACCTAAGCTATGAAACCCTTGAGCTATGTGCTCCAGTTATAGTTGAACATCATAAATAGGACAACTCGCATCATGCACCTCATTCGGCATGTTACTGAAATAGGTCGTAAATATTAATGAGCCTAAAATGGATCCTTGAGGTACCCCACAAATGTTTTGATATTGTATTATTGATTTTCACTGGTAATGCTTTGCTAAACCGCTAAAATTAACGCAATTGGAAAACTTTTCGTGGAGGACGCTATAGTTAACATGAATGCATTCGATAAATCTTAGATCATCAAAACAATCGAATTTGCCCTATCTACTGAATTTCGAACACACTTAGTAGACATTTTGACATTTTGCGTATTTTGACATTTTGCGTATGGAAAAATTGCCGCAATTTATCAATTGTTAAGGAAAAGGAAGAAATAAGGTAAAAGTATTAAGAGAGTATTTACTAATGAACTGTAGCAGGAATCGTAATTGTTATGAGAGCTATGATAAAAATTACACTTCAATTGTATTCTTTCGACTTATTTATTGCCGATTAACCCTTAACCTTATTTCACAATTTCTTGCTTTTGGTTATGAATTAAGAGTTATCGACAACTTTTTTAATTTTTCTTAATAAATAAGATTTATTTCTCGATTTATTTTTATTGGTTATTGGATAATCATTATTTTCACAATTTATTTATTTTGGTTATACAATAAGAGTTATCAATCAACTTTCATAATTCTTGTCAGTAATAAAAGTTATACTTCGATTTATTTTTATTCCTTTTTCGGATAACTATTATCTTCACAACTTCTTCTTTTTAGTTATGAAATAATATTTATATATAAACAAGAGCTAAGGAAATTTGAATACCGGACTGGTTTTTAATATGCAAACATTTTTAAGAACCGTCTAATAGAATTTATGTGATAGAGATCGTGCCGACAAGTGTAATTATTGGGAATCAATTTGAGGAATAGATAACCGATAAAATAAAAATCGAAAAATAACTCTTATTATTGAAAAGAATTATAAAAGTTACCGATAACTCTTATTTCAGAAGAGAACTAGTAATGGTTATCGAATAACCAAAAACAATTAATCAAAAATTAACCATTAACATGCAATTTTAATTTTATTGATTATACTTTTTAAATTACGGCAGAAATTTAAAGCTTACCTTATGGGGCTAAGACTGGTCTTATTCATTTAAAGATCCGATCATTATTTCTATGTGATCTTTTTGTTTGAAAAATCTAAACTAATGGTTATTTTCGGTCCCTGAAAGGTAGCAATAAATTAATCAATCACGATTAATTACAATCAGAACGAAAGAATCAGAACGAAAAAAAAAATTATTTGTTGGCATTTCCAAGCGCAAGAATAAACTTGAAATGCTGGCACTGCTGTTGGGGCTATTATCTGGGTTCAGATTATAGACAATTTTATTTCGATCATATTAATCCTGTTTTCCGTAAATTCTACCACAACGTCTTAGTACAAAGATTGAAGTCGAATTTATGGAGTCTTTATTTTATGATCATGTAGCTGGAAATATGATCATAATTCATAATGGCAAACAGAGGAAATAGTTTTTGAGAAAGATGTCATAAGCTAGCCACATATTGTATTTCACCAAACAAGATCTGCATTCATAATTTTTTATTTTCTCTTTAATGATTGTATTTGTGTGGGCACCCGGTGAAATACATCACACGTTATATAAGGTAAAATAAATTTATTTAAACAAATTAAAAAAACACTTGGCACTTTATGTTTCACGTTATATATAGTTATACCTTGAAGTATAAATTGCCATGTGTTTTTTTAATTTGTTTAAATAAACTTATTTTACATTACATCATGTTTTATTTTTTGTTTCATTCAACCGGTGCTTTGGGCCAAATTGTTTAAATTGTGGAAAATAAAGAATATTTCGATTTCCACAGTTTGTCTTCTAAGTTTCTTTGTTATGTTGAAAGTCAAATGGAGCCGAAAGATAACTTTAAATAGGCAACCCTTCCCGTTCCCACTGATCGGTTTATAAGGGATGGGGTGAAGTAGTATTTATGTGGAAAGTGCAAAACAATCGATTTTTCAAAGAAGCTGTATTTGCAGGACCAGTTTTACATGTAAATATATAAAAATTCCATAAAAATCCGAAAATCAGGACTTTATTCTAATAATCGAATTATATTCTCATATATTCTTCACATATATCGACTTAAGCCGAAATTTAGAATTTCAATCTCAATTTCATCGAGTTCATGAAATTAGCATTCACAAGCAGCATTAGCACATCGATTTGGAAATTTGAGATGTAAACGTTAAAAAATCAGAAATACTTTGCGATTAGAAAGAAGCTTTTTACCCTAGATGAAATCTAATGGGTATACTAAGTTTGTCATTCCATTTGTAACACCTCGAAATAATGATGGTAGAGCAAAATGGATTAGACATCCACGCATAATATTAAAAGTTATTTTGATTTTTGCATGTCCGTGTGTCCATCCGGAAAATTAAGTTCGAAAATGAGACAAATCGGGCAACTCCTTTGTGCGGTGCCATACAAATGTTTTGTTTTTCACTATATATTTTGCCTGAGAACGTGTCGATATATAGAACTGAAATTTTGGTACATGATGTTTTATAGTAATAACAAATAAAATTTCAAAAACGGACAAAATCGGGCAACCCCTACTTGGTGTTACCATATAAAAACTTAGCTTTTTTACATATACTGTGAAAACGATTAGTCTTAGATATTTTTATTGTACTAAAAACTTCTTCAGAATACAAAATCCTCTAAAATTGGTTATAATCATTTTTTCTGTCCGACGAACCGTTCTAGAAATATATGCGAAAAACCACCTCAGAAAACAAACTTGTATTCATCTAGGGTATCATAAGAATTGGTCTTCTACCAATTTTAGCAATTTTTAATTGCCTAAATTTTATTTACTATTGCTATAAAAACACTATGTACCAATTTTTTTTCCTCTCTATGTCGACGCGTACTCAGGCAATGCTAAAATATATAGTGAAAAACGAAATTTTTGTGTGGCAATCCTACGAAGGAGTTGTCCAATTCAGCCCATTTTCGAACTGAAATTTACTTTTTTGCCAGAAAGCCCGTGTGCATAATTTCAGCCTTCTAAGTGAATGTGTTCTCGAATTATCGTGCGGACGGTCGGATGGACGGACGAACTGACAGATGGACGGACGGTCGGACGGATGGACATGCAAAAATCAAAATAACTTTACTATTATGTATGTGTGGGTGTCCAATCCATTTTGCTCCACCATCATTATTTCTGTGCGTTACAAACGGAATGACAAATTTAGTATACCCTATAGATTTCATCTAGGGTATAAAAATGCGACAAAACGGGTAAGTCCTTCGTAGGGTTGCCATACAAAAATTTCGTTTTTTACTATAAATTTGGACGCTGCCTGAGATCGCGTGGAAATCAAATTTCAAAAATGGACTAAATCGGGCAACAATTTTTGGTTTTTTACGTATACCGTGAAAACGATCAGTCCTAGACTTTCATAGAAAGTTCTTCAGAATAAAATATCACATGAAATTGGTTATAATCATTTTTGCTGTCCGACGAACTGGTCTAGAAACATAAGCGAAAAATCACCTCAAAAATCATACTTGCACACCAATTCTAGCTTTTTTACTTGTTTTTATATTAAAATAAAACTTTTGTGTTTTATTAAATAAAAAAAATAAAAAAAACGATAGTAAAATAGCAAGAATATTTGGAGATTATTTACGTCACTTACATATATTTCTCAGTAATATCCTTGAGACACTTCACACAGTTCAATAGACACGTATACTTTATTAGCTATGTTCTTTTGTGTACCTTGTTCTAGAACTCCCATATACTGGAGAGAACAAATTTTTCTGTCGATTGAAGCGAACTATTTGTTCTGTTCGCTTCATTTATAAATCTTCTATGAAAATGTATGTGGCGTTCTTTTGTGTGTGTTTTGTTCTGCCCTGTTCTGTGGACACAAAATAACACAGCTATTATTGTCTTAAACTAGTTCAGTTCTAATGGAACAAAACAAAGTAGTAACAAAAACACGTGAACTTGATTTCTATTCAAACTTTGTTCAGAGAATAGAGCTTTAATTTCATACCTGACATATAGATGGCACTTAATTTCTAAAAATAAAAACTAAATAATTTACAATTATGTTCGAAAATATTAAAATTCAATTCAAGAGTGTTTTTACGTTAATATTGAGAATTACTCTTTTTACACGTTGAATTGAACCAATTCAAGTCCAATTAATCAAAAAACTCAATTAATATTAATTTCTGAAGCTGACACATCGGTTTTTAAAATTTACTGTACTAACGGGCAGTTTCACAGTCGAGTTTGAACCAAGGTTTAATTTAAAACATCCTCTCAGCTTAAGCGTAGTTTTTTAAACCAAAACGAGTTTCACAGTGCATTCTGTAAGTAACTTTGACAGTACTGGTTAAATTGTGAGGTAAATTTGTTGTTATCGTCGGCATTATGAAGCAATTTTTCTATCAATCAATCTATCAATCGGGAAAAGTAAACATAACAATAATAAAAAGTATGTAGGTAGTTATATTGCCTATTTTTAAATACATATGACACCATCCGAACGGGCTGCAAATTTTAGTAGAAATGAAGTTGAGCTCTTGCTTTTCCTAGTTCATAAAAAATGAATATAGTAGACTGCGAGAAAACGGACAAGTGTAGATTCGAAGACATAGTGACAAAGTTCTTTACTTAAACGGAATCTAGTAGAAAAATCATCGTCGTTCCACTCATTAAATCTGTTTGGCCGATTTCTTATTACTCGCGGTCGTCGATTTTAACTCAAAAAAGACTACTTCATCGGTAAAAATGTCTAAATCTGTATTAATTATAAAATTATTTTCTTGATACAAACAAACAAACAAAGGTACTGTCAAAATAAAATGTCACACTTATCAAATGGCACGGCTTAAACTCTACCTTAAACCGGGACTTAAACCAAACTGTGAAACCCATTCGTCGATTTTAAACTAATATTTGGTTTAAACTTAGACTGTGAAATTGGTCATAAGGATGCTCACAAGCGTCTGAAGTAATTTTAAGTTTTATTAGCAAAGATATGCTATCTATATCTAAATAAGGATATTGAATATATAATGTTTGTCTGAATTGAGTTTTAATTTGAAATTTCAGCAATAGGGGAGGGTAATAATCTACATCAAAGTCGTGCATTTACATCAAAGGGTATTTCTTCTTCTAGAACTTTGGCCACCATTAAAAAAAATTGTTTTGCTTCGTGATCTTTTATATATTGGAGGAATAAATAGAAAAACGCATATACTATAGTTGTAACTTCAACCAAATTGGTTTTACTTTACGTAAACTATAATTAATAATTGGGGTTGATCTATGTAGTTTCTGGACCGCTACATGAACTAATACTGATATCCATCTGGAGTTACGAAATTTTCCAATATTGAAATATGTTAAATTCAATATTTAAGGAAAAAAAGCAAAAAAAAAAACACCTACAGCGCATATAGTTACCTCAGGCTGTCTACTTTTCTAGGTTAATCTTACACACGTACTGCATCCGAGCATATGTGACTCTCTGCCTGTTCCGCTTTCCACCTTTCATTGTTCTTCCACTTTTGCTAATTAACTTTTTGTTTCTTTTTCTCCTTTTCAATTTAAATTTTTATTTTCCACTTGTAAATTGTAATTTATTTCTTAACTGCACTGGATTAGCTTCTTGGATGCTGCACATTTAGATCCAAATAGGAAGAAGGCTCAGAGGCAAAACATATTTGCGCATGAATTTCATTTACAAATTATGTTCGATTTTTTTGGTTACCCAAATCACTGACTAATCGATACTAAAGAACAGTATACTGAAGTGTAATCCAAGCGTTAAAGTATTAATATTAGTAATGTTCAAAGTAAGTAACCTTCAAGATAAGTCTCGTGCGATATTATTTATATAATCGATGAGTAATTAAAAAGAAAGTTACTAACTTCCAAGTGAAAATTCTCAGGTGGACAGGTAATGCATAAAGGTTTCATCACAATTTCGAATCTGTGATTAGCTACAATCGTCTAAAAAGCGAAATTCGGCTGTCTTGTATACTATAAGTTTTTTTCAAAAAAAATTTCTGAAATTTAAAATCATGGCGAAATCAACACTTTGATAGAAAAATGAGAAATTCCAATAAAATCAACACCATATACTTTCGAGAGTATAACAATGGGTTTGAATCTAATGAACATATTTCAGTCATTCTCTGCTTACTTGTATCGACTTTTATGCTCCACTTATAATTTTAGATATCGTTTACTCATCAGATTATCACAGTCAAAAATAATAAAATATTCAGCAAGGCAAGAATATTATTTGGACCTTTTAAAGGTTTATCCTGTTGGTGATTTTTTATTCTATTAATTTTTACACTTATTATTTTATTTTTGTTTATTTTTTAAGCTCAAATATGATTCTACTCTACTCTAGTATTATATTCTGGAGTATCACAAGGCTCCGTATTAGGACCCTATCTTGTTGTAATGCAAACGTTGGGCATGTTAATTAAACCTGTATGCAGATGATGGTTAATGAATAATAGACTCCCGATTTAAAAAACTTTGCTCGGCACATCTATTTCCCTTCTGTAAAATTTAATGGTGCTTATATAAGTATGTACATATATTTGCTTTATGAATTCCGCTCAAAACTTAGGAGATATATTGAATAGAACGTTATCGTGGAGTGATCATGCTGAGACATTACATGGGAGGATATATGGTGATCTTCGATGCATGTATCTAGTGCATGTATATCACTCACCATATGCTTGTTGCATGCCTGTTCATTGCTTATTCCGGTTATTACATACGGATGTAAAGTTCTTGTAAGATATGTATGTTTTCAACCTCCACAGAAATATGATCATATCTCACGACTTGTTTCTTCCATTTTTGGTTCCAGCTTTGTGTTATACATATTGATTAAGCTTATTAAATATCTTGATCCTAAATATTTACATGACTGCTTATATTATTGCAGATACAACAGAACAGTTAGACTTATTATAACACGATTCACATCACTAGTTTTCATCTTCGTTTTAACCGTAACCCTTTGGATTAGTTTTCTATTTGCTTCCAATTCTATGGGAACTCATACATTCACTAGTTTTAACCTGTCGCTTTTCATTTATTTATAATTCATAATAATGTTTGGGAAAAAGTTTGTGACCTTTTTCCGAAAGATAACATCAATTGCAAATAACTCATGAACCACTTATCGTAGCGACACAACTAAACGCTTGTTTGACAGATGATATGATCTTTACTTTGAGTGTATAAACATCGAAATTTGTGCAGTGTCTGGAAAGTTGTTTGCATTTGAAAATGGAGAAAAGTAAATAAAAATTGCTCTATAGAGGGTGTTTCCTCCATGGTGGTAATAAGTCAAATTAAAAAGGAGAGCCTACAGCTTACAGTTTTTATAAAAGAAAATTATGTTAACGACGTTTTTGCAAAAAAAAAAGCAGAGGTCACAGTAAAAAAAAAATGGTAAGAAAGTTCGAAATTTTTAGTTTAGATCACAATAACTCCTGAATAGAGAGGAGTACGAGACCATGAAAGCCATGAAGGTCTGCATACAATTAGTTTTAGACGGTGACCATACACCCTGTACTTTTTAAGAGGGTGTATTATGAAAACCCAGCATAATTTGTTAGTCACCCTCTAACTATGAAACGGTTGATATGCCCCCCCCCCCCCCCCGCCATTCAATGTTTTGTTTGCCTAGGTGAGTACTATCACCACCCGCTCTATGGACCACCATGGAGGAAACACCCTGTTTTTTTCCAATATTATTACGACGAAGGGAAGAATGCTGCGCAGGCTTGTGAAAAAATTTATACTGCGGGACTTTACTTGCTTTTGTTCTGGAAATTTTTATGTGAAAGATGAGTCATGCTCTAGCTATCCTATCACTGAAAAAGCTGATGAAATTCTTGAAAAAAGTTCAGCAAGCTAAACATATCGATAGTGTCGATATTTTTGGACACAAAACTTTTTTTAATCATTTACACAGAGCTGGATACGGAAATAAGGCTCTATGTATGGGTTCCTCATGAGTTGAGCCAAAGCCCTCGAGCAATACTTCCCAACCTATGAAACATAAATCTATATGTGTGCGTGCTAGTCCAATTCTGTAAAATGTTTTATATTGATTCTTATGGAAAAGTGACTAGAAATTGATTTTATATATGCCATAAAGCCGAAACTACTATCCACAGAGGAAAATGGTCTTCCAGTAGTTTTAAGCTTGTCTCCTTATCTTCAAAAAGGTTACTTTTACTATGTATATACCTTACTTAACAAAATAATAAAATGATTTTGATTCAGAAGTAACCGTACTCCGAATCTATAGGCAGATTGATTCAAATTCATAGGACCACGGCACATTCACTATACTATTATTACGCAGTTGAGAGTTTTTGTTTGGGAAATCGTAGTCATTTGGTTAAGATAAATTTGTTTAAATAATTTTATTAGGAAAGATATTAAAATTTGATTACGGTTGGGAAGATAAGAAAGTAAGCTTAAGGTTGTCACAAGACAAGTTTTCTGTTTGAATTGTAGTTTATGGCGCAGCAGCAAACTTTTGTCAGTTTTACATAAGAACAATGCAAATATTTTAGAATGTTCGGACTATGTTGGGCTCTTATGTACGTAGCAGAGAGGAATTCTGTTTCATGGCTTTAGAATTTTGAAAATTTTATTAACCGGTTCATCAAAATGCGTCACGTAAGACAATCGAAAGGGCTAAAGATAATGAACAAGGGATGGTGAGCCAGTTTTAAGCGTTCGCGAAGCCAGGATAGATGCTTAAAAAGGTGTGTGCTGGGACTGGAAGGAAATCTCCCACCATGAGCTACTTCCAGTTAGTCAGACGATTGATTCTAAACTCAACTGTGGACAACTAGAGAGATTACGAGAGATAATTAAAAGAAAACGGCCCGAATTGAATAATAAGAAAAGTGTTGTCTTCCAATACGACAACGCCTGGCCACACACTTCTTCGATGACCCATCAAAAATTTCGAAAGCTTGGTTGGGGAGTTTTGATGAATTCACCGTATAGGCCAGACATAGCACCCTCTGACTATCACTTATTTCGATCTCTGTAGAACTCTCTCAGAATCAATCACAGAATATCTTCACCGTTGGCATATTTGATCAACTTTCTACTATAAGAGAACAAGTTGAATTTTACTAAGAAAAAAACGTTACGAAATTTATTTCTTTAGTTTTAATTTAGTCGTTATTTTACTTTTATTTTTTTATATTAGCTTATTATTTATACTTTGCGATTATTTTTGTTTTTTAATTTTTTAGTTCCTTAAATTTTGATTAGATTAGATGCTTGCACTAATTAAAATATACATGGCTAGTATCTTACTTGTACGATTGCCAATTATAAATGGAATGTTGTTATTGTTGGTGAATTGCAAGTTCACACAATTCATAAAATTAGTTTTCCTTGTTTTTCATTCATGCTAGTACTTTTGGATACTTTATATATATATAAAAAAAAAAAAACAATATTATTTTTAATTTTCTATACAGTCTGAGTACTTATTAAATAGGTATATAATTAATTACTATAATTTACTATGATTTTTTGTAGGGATGTAAAGGATTCAACTCATCGCTCAACTCAAGCGGTGAGTCCGCTCAATCATTGAGTCCGTTCAACAGCTGAGCAATGGTTTATCGCTCGAAATTTGAGCGGACTTACTGGTTGAGCGGACTCACTGCTTTAACGGACTTATCATTTGAGTTAAGGCGGACTCAAATCATGTTTTAAATAACATAACGAGAATCTGATGTAATTAAAATTGAAACTGAAACTGAAATTTCAATCACAAAAAAGTCATTCATTATATTTTATTAACTTAGCTTTTGCTAATTTTCTTAGCCAACATTTCGCTTTCTCTTAATATAATGTACAAATTCAACAATTTATGAAACATGTAAGGAAAATACCGTACTTGAAAATGTTATAATTCAATTCAAGGAAATTGTACTTACATTTTTCCATAGAATTGTCGTCTTTACTTTATATTTTTTCCGTTGATATATAACATCACTTGCATTTCAAAATTTTCGTCATTTAGACGACATCTATTAGGAGTTAACGTTAGTTTTCCTATTCTAAATAATCCTTCTACCGAAGCACTAATAGTCAGTGCTGTGTTGTATTCGGTAAAGAGAACTTTTACCACCGAAAAACGTTTGTTTTCAAATACGCTCGAGGTTTTGTCTGCCGAAAAATTATATTCCAAGAACAATTTCAGACCCTCCATTGAATTTTGGTCATCTTCACAATCTGCATAATTCCAAAATTTCGTAGCGTAGAAAATTAGCAAAAGCTAAATTAATAAAATATAATGAATGACTTTTTTGTGAGCTTTTCTTATTTGATTGAAATTTCAGTTTCAGATTCAATTTTAATTAAATCAATTATGGTAGTTAAAACATGATTTGAGTCCACTTAACTCAAATGATGAGTCCGCTCAAGTTTCCAATGATAAACCACCGCTCAAGTGTTGAGCGGATTCAACTCCGGAGTTGAGTGATGAGTTGATATATCAAATCATTTACAACCCTGCTTTTTTGGATATTATTATTATAGTAATCTTGTTGTGGTAGGTATATGATGCAGTTGGAGTTTTATAAATGTTTATTCTTTAAAACCTACTTTTATTGATAAAAACTTAATTAAGTATTTTGTCTTAAACAATAACAGACAACAGCTACAAAAAAAAAAAAAAAAAAAAACTATTCATCCTCCTTGTGTAGATAATCTCAATTTAATTCCAGAGGAACATATTTCTTTTCTTCTCATATTATACACAGAGATATCTTTTCTTATGTATTGCACCCCAATCTTAACAGAACACAAATACCCCTCCATTCTGGTAAAGTATATATTTCTTAATAAAAACCCTCTTTTGCTTTAGTATTAAAATATCAAAGGAGGAATGTTCTTTTGAAAGTATCAGCTGTGGCCTGATACCGTCACGTTTATTATAAGAAAGATAAGCAGTTACAAAACCGCAAGATGTATTCATCAAGAACGAAGAACGAACGAACCAACCAACCAACTAACCACCATACAATTTCCTTAGACGTAATAAGTATATGCTGCCATTGCCAGTTGGATTACATCCTATACATATTTACGCCATACGGGTTCCATTGCCATGCCATGATGGGCCTCCAGTAAATAATTGCGGAAGTCATTTTGGGGTTTTCTTATCGTTTTGCCAAATGTCGGTAAGTCCGGTTGTCGCATGACTGCTATTTGCTGATTACAAATTCAGTTTCATTTCGATGTACATATGTATGTTAAACAACATAAAAAGAAACTATATATGAACTAAGTATGCTGCTGCTAGTATGTTTGTAGTATATGTAGGTGATAGGAATGAGAAATGAATGTCAGGAGGAAAATGATAGAACAGAAGCAGCAGCAGCATCAGCAGCAACAAATTCAATGTGGAAAGTTTTACAAAAAGTTTTTCTTGGTCTTGTGGTCATTCATTTGTCTCATCTAGGTCATTTTGCAAATTGCAATACATCTTGCTTTAATTCACCGGAAATGTCTTTGAAAGGACAAAGATTCTCTGATGATAACTTTGAAAGACTTTCTTTGCCAGCACACAGATGATTTCCTTTGACAAAGACATCCTGTCGAGGGGGTATTCATTGCTGCTTAAATCAGAGCGCTCTGTTTTTGGACGACTATGCAGTGGAGTAGAGTACATTATGTACCAATTGCAACAGTATACAGATAGCAGGTACTTATAGTAGTAGAAGTAACTGTTTTATACAATTTCAAAGAATTTCTCAAGTAAGCAGTATTCTCTCTTGATTGGGTTGAATGTCTCCATTTCAATTGGAAAACGAATATATAATTTAACCTTTAATACTCCCCTATCCACCCCCTCCTCCCTTCGCTGCCCTACAGTATACAACACATCTCACAGCTGTTGTAGAGGTTAATCCGAAAATCAATATGACACAACAGACTCAGACTGTGTATGCAGCATCCGCTCAATTCCGATGTAGCCCCCCAATGCAATGGGGCAAAGTACCACATCAGATTATCTAGCTATAGTAGCAGATCTCTTTACAAAATATAGCTACTTACATATATACAACGGTGTTATAGGTATATTATGTGTATCCATATATAGAGAGTATCCAAAGTTCGTTTCAACAACAGTTCTGTATCTGTTTTGCTCGTCAAGCTCTAGATCTGTTTGGATGATATACAAGACCAGGCTAGAATACTCAGTCACGACCACCAAGAGCTATAGTGGATCTATAGAATGCACAACACGGCACTACTGGCTTGAAATGGCATGGCAGTTAGATGGTATACTCTTGTTGGTCCCGCATTGATGTAAATGCGCTTGGAATAATTTTACATTTTATTACAAAATGGAAGGATAAAAAAAAAGAAAAAAACGTTGAACATGTGAAAAACATGCCCACCACGTCAAAGGAGGATACAAAAAGAGCTGCTGCTTTTGATGAAAGAGCAGAATGCGGTGGCCGGAATCGAAAATTATTTCAGCAAGCAAAGCCAAGTCAATCCAGGTTTATGTAATATCATAACCAAACCATCATAAAACTCTACCACCACGGAAACATCAGCAGAATCGCACCGAATTTAGGACTGTATGGAGTTGTGGTCTGGAGATCATTCTTGCTGTAATGCTTAACATAAAATAATAATGTTGACTTGAAATCATATCCGTCTGCCTCTCTGGACATATTCATTTCCATTTCAATTTCCATTTCAATTTCCATTTCCATTTCGACCAGTTCTCGTTATTCTTGTTTTTGTTGTACCCAGTTACCTTTAGTACAAAGTTTCATACTAAACTATACCTGAACCACCACCATGAACATTTAAAAGTGAGATCCTGAAATGATTTCTAAATATGGGGGGGAGTTTGATTAATTTTCACATAAAATATTCACAACGAATGGCAATATTAGCACGTTTAGAATATCCGGGAACTTTTGTTCATAGTTCATAACTATGTACACCACAAAGCCATTTCTATACCGTAAATTTCAACAGAGTGAACAGAATAGTTGAATGGGATTAACATTATAAATTTTCCGTCCCGCCATGCCGTCGTGACAACCTGCCTAGAATATAAGTATATAAGTTAGTAGATAGTAGTAGCAGCAGCAGCAGCAGCAGCAGTCGTAATTAATTTCATTAAGTAAAATTTAATTAACGACTTCGTTGCCTAATTTAGCCAGCCTCTCGGCCATCAAAATTCCAGTGCATTTGCAAATTGCAACTTTGAAAGTTTTCCTTAGGGGAGGGTAGCGGAGGGGGCCCCATAGGCAGATTTAAAAGCAAATTTTCTTTTACGAATTTAAAATATTTGTGCAAAAATTGTTGTCTGGAACTTGTTAAAGTCTTCTCGACTTTGATCCCACGAGGCAGGCATGTCTTCATCATCATCATCAAACGAATAAAGGAAGAGCTTTGATGTTGGACAAGCTTTGAGATTCTTTTAGGAAATTCGATGCACCCACAATCTTGTTTCCTTGTTTTTTTTTTTTCTTTAAGGAAGTACTACCTAAAAAGAGTTTGTTTGCGAAACATACTTTGTGAATTATTTTTTTTTTTTTTTATGGGAAGATAAAAGTTTTGCAGAACGAATTTCACGTTTTGTTTGGGAATTGTTATTTTATTTATTTTTGGTATTTTTGGTTTTGAGAAAGTAAGCAGTTGGAGAATACAGAACCAAGTGTATGTATACCTACAGAACTACTTAGCTATTTATGTATGTGTGGTTTGGAATGCTATTGTTGAAACTTGAAAGTTTTATTATTGATTATACTATACCTAGCCAGGAATCATTAAAGAAAAATGGAGTTTCGGTTAAAATTGTTGTGCGGCTTTCATTAGTATAGGGATAATATTTTATTTTTACTTTATTTTATTTATTTATTTATTTATGATAATTCTAGTTTGATCGTTTAAGTTGTTCTTCGCATATCTTTTTAGAACAGTTTGTCGGACAGTAAAAATGATTACAACCAATTTCATAAGAATTCATATTTTGAAGAACTTTTCAGTACAATAAAAACGTCTAGGACGGAGCGTTTTCACAATATACGTAAAAAACCAAAATTTTTATATGGCATCTAAGTATCGCTAGATTTAGCCCATTTGTGAAATTATATTTAATATTTCTACAAAAACGCTGTGTAGAAAATTTCAGCTCTCAACATCAAGGCGCTCTCGGACAGTGCCCAAATATATAGTGAAAAATGAAATTTTTGTATGGCAACCCTACGAAGGAGTTACCGTATTTCTTCCATTTTCGAACTTGATTTTACTTTTTTTTTTTTTAAGTTTGAGTTTGTTAAAGATAAGTACTATCTAAGCTATTATCTAACTCACTTGGGCAATTCCGTATCCTAGAGTTCCACCCCGTGCCTGTGTGTGTGTGTGTGTGTATGTGTATGTCATGAGGATTGACAGACGGACGGAAAGACGGCCATACAAAAATATAAAAATAATTTTTAATGTTATGCATGGGTCCAATCCATTTTGATCTACCATAATTATTTCTAGGTGTTACACGGAATAACAAACTTAGTATTCCCTATGATTTCATCTAGGATATAAAAATAAACAACAAGAAAATATGCTAAGATTAACTTAACTTAAGATTAAATTTTAAATATGTCGACAAGACGCATTCGAAGGATATTTAGTGAAAAGAAATTGTATAGAAATAATAATTGAGGGTGCAGGTGCACTATGTGTTGTCAACCCGAAGACTGTGTAAGTGGGTAAATCAATGCGCGAAATAGGGCCATACTATGTCCATAAAAAATTAGATTAGATTAAATTAAATTAGAAGAGCATAGGGTACCGAAGGGCAAGACCAGCAACCCGTTAAGACTTCCTTCCAGCTGAGTAACATTCAGAAAATTAAAAAGGCGCGATCTAAATGCCATCAAACTAAGCGAGAAGTGAGCGAATTTCAGTATGTTCCAAATGGGAATAACGAGAACAAAGAAGGAGTCTTTCAGAAAGTTGGATGAATAACGAGATATATAAAGATAAATGGGAAACGTGAAGACCTAACAAACTCCAAGCTGGAAAACAAATATTATGGTGTGTGAGATCGAATTAACTCAAACAAAAAGATGAGGTACATAGTCTGTCAATATTACCTGCGGAAGTTCCAGTATATATATCTCCGCCCCATTAACGAAGTAGGAAAACAACAGGGCATGGGTAAGTTTCTTCCTTATAGATGTTGGCAAGTATATGCTATAGAGTTTCCGAAGACCGAAACCTACCCTTCCGATTACGGAAATCGATTGGGACTTGGCTGGATTTAGAGTTAATTTATTACTCAAGGCCCAAGGTAAGACAGAGAAAAGCTTCGCATTGACATCTCCAACACATAAACCCATAGATGCCAGCGATACAGAATAAAGTAATTGCAGATCATTAATAAATAGGGAAATTAAGAGTGGGCCCAAGATAGACCTCTGAGGAACACTTTTGTGGAGGCTGACAAGATCAGATGTACAATTCTCTGACATGATATACTGGCGAAAGTTCAAATAAGAGGAGATCCGATTGCAGGCGGACCGCGAAAAGCGGAAAAGGATCTCAAGTATATAGCAAAGGATAGTATGATCTATACTATTAAAGGCTTTGCTAAATTCGAGTAACAAGAGTATGCTAGCCAGCTTGCACTCGATGTTCAGTCGTACTATCTCAGTAATGTCCAGTAATGTCCTCAAGATACTGTAACCTTTGCGAAAGCTAGGTTGTTTGGGGTATACAAGATTGGGGACAGCAGATGCCCGAGTGTTTTAGTTCCTGCTAAAATTTCCTAAACCTTGGAGAGTGCGGGTAAAATAGTAACAGGCCGAAAATCCGAGGACTGTGAAGGATTCGAGCAATTGGGAATAGGAATTACCTTGCCTGACTTCCAAGCAGTAGGGAAGGTTGAAGTGATGATGATGGTATTAAAGATATGGAGAATATGGCAAGAGTGAGCAGGAAAAACTAGCTTCGGATATTTTCGAGGAATATCATCCAGACAAACTGACAAGAAAGGACGTACAAGACTTGAGAGATATCAACGTTGGAAAAGGAAAAGGAGTCCTCATGATCGGCGATGTTATTATTATTACCCGGTGGGGAAGTAGATGTAAGACCAATTTGTGACTGCGGAAAAGACTTGGATTCATTATAGTATACTAGAGATGATAGAATACTCGAAACAATAAACTACAATGAACTAAGGTCAACTTACTCGAAAGAAGGCGAAGGTTTTATTTTTTGGACGGGAAATTGTATTCGACAGTTTTTTTTTTAATTTCCAAAAGTGTCATATTGATTCACTATCTGCAAAATAAGAAAGGCGCCAATTTCGTAGCTTTATTGGATCATTTGAAATGCACATAGATGATGCAAGAATATGGGACTATCCATAAATACAGGTAAAACTAAAAGGAGCCTCCAGGCTCCATCTCTTAGGCTAAATGGACAAACACTAGAATATTAAAAAAAAAAAGAAAAATATTTAGGAGTAATCCTGGATAGCAAGCTTATCTGGAACTCTCTCATGAAAATGATAGCCAACAAAGCTCTGTGGATGTTTAGATCATGGCAAGGGCTTTTCGGGAATAGTGGAGTCTGAACTTTAAAATGAATTTCAGCGTTATAGTCAGGGTAAATGTATGGTGGCCTAAAACGATGCAGACAGCCACCAATAGAAACCTTGATAAGGTTCAAAGGGTGTCATGTTTAGGCACTAGTGCACACCAGCGCACACGATTACCTCAACGAGCACTCAAAACCATTCTTGGCTTAGAGCTACTCTACCTCTACATCCAAAGAGAAGCAGCTGCTAGTATGCTTCGGAAGAAAATTTTATATGATCACAGTTCTTCTGTTGTATCTTATCCTTTTCGAACTGGCCAACATTAAAAACATAGAAGCTCTAAAAGATCTTATAGCCAAAAGATTTTCCTTTGAAAGAGGTTACCAGGTAAGCATTAACAAGCAAAGTTAAATACTAGACAGAGGGCTCCAGTTCCCTTATTGGACCAATATATGGTATACTGACGATCCAGGCAGGATGGCAAAAAAGAGAAGTGGTTGGTCCAGAAGGGTAACCATTCAGGCAGAAGTGTATGCTATAGAGGTTGGACCTCAGTAAAGTCTAAACAGGGGTTGCAAGTACTCCAACATCTAAATTTGTTCAGATAGCCAAGCTGCGCTCATGACTCTCTCCTCTCAAGACTTTGCGTCGAAGCTAGTCTGGAGCTGCTACTGGAAACTCCAGATACTGTTTATGGACAATAAAATGACGTTGCTTTGGGTTCCTGGACACGAAGGAGTGGACGGTAATGAAAATGGAACTATTTGGCCAAAACCAGCCGATAGATCGTTTGGACTACCATAAACCTAAAGTGGCTAAAGTGGAGAACTACATAAATGAGAAAGCAGGCAAATGGATTATCTCTGATGTTGTGCGACCGGTGTGAGCCAATCGAAGCAATTCTTCACCCCTCTCCTCTCCAGATGTACCAACTAGCTTAGCCAACAGTCGCCCAGGCTTTTTACTAACGCAGTCACTTGACGTGGTCCTTCTGTTATTGATGATAATAAAAATTCAAAACACATTATATGTGAGTGTCTAGCGCTTGCAGATTTAAGGTTGCAAATCACTTGAAAAACACTTATCTCTCCAAACAAAGTTTGCCGTCTAACTCCAAGGGCAATAATCGAGCTCGTTAAAAGACTAGATTTTGTCTAGGCACCTCATGGGAGGACGTACAACGACACAACTCCGGGTGCAGAAACGCCATGGTCCCAGTGGCCTAGTGACTCCTACTATTAACCTACTCTAAACTGACCATGTAACCAATTCATTGGATTTATCCCAATTTGAATTCTTACTCTTTCCAAATCTGAGAAAATGGCTTGCGGTGAAGATATTTTCAATAATGAATCCGGAGGTCATTGATGTTGTCGTATACACGTATTTTACCGACCCTGAAAAATCATCATATTTTTTGGATGGGATAAAAATAAATTTGAAATCTTCTGTCCCAAGTATGTAGCCCTAAAAGGAGATAATGATTTTACAAAAAATATTGTGTTTTACATTGGTTTTCAAGAAATTTTTCAAAATGTCAGTGATGTGAATGAATTTTTCACTGGTAATGTTGGTTTTAATGTTGTCCATATCGGAAGGATATTTTATAAGATTCGTTATGGAACTATGTTGAGTGATTGGCTTGGACGTGAAGTCCAGACTGCCAGCATGAGCTGACAGATCACTCGGCGGACAGCGTTGACTGCAGGATGGCACGCTAGCTCGCCTCGGCTATTGACGGAGAGTGTGGGGTGGTTCCACGAAAAACCTGCCGCTGCCGCCTGCCATAATCAAAGAAAAATTCGTGCCATTTACCAAAACGCCGGCACATATTCAGACCTTTACGTCACTTACCTACATCCACATTGAAAGCGCAGATGGTCTGCCTTCCTGCAGGCCCCAAGCACCCAACTGACTCTTTGGGCAGATATTTTCAGAGTCCCTTGTAGACCTGAAATCTGAAACAGTAGAGGAGCGGACCTTTTCAACCCCTACATCAAGAGGGCTCCAGGAGTGTGAAGGAGAAAGAATAAATTCTAGCACGTCATTACGTTATAATGATATTTTATTTTATTAAATGATTTCATCCGGCTCAAGAGTACTTCTTCTCATATTACAGTTTTCTTTTCAGTGAAAAAAAAAATACAAAAGGAATTCACAACTTGCAAAGGTTAAAATTTCTATCACTCTAATTAACTGTTGGAGAAAACTCCTGCACCATTCGAGCGATAAATTGAGGGATTATCTTCATTGGCAACCAACACAGGAAGTGGAACCATTCTTGCATATCCCAAGCATATCACACAATACTATGTAAGTCACGACATTGCTGTGAATGGATGCTGAATTAATAACGTCGCAACATTTTTTCTCTACTCTCTGTATTAAATATAATTTTTCTTAAGTAGCTATGAACGTTGATCAAATTTCAATCTAATAACTAAGAGTTTGTCCAATAATTTCAATAAATTCCCGGTTTTCTTTTTAGGTAGCTAATCGATTGTTAAAATGTAGTTCTATGGTATTAAAATCTGGTAGACTAATTCACTAAGTGTTTCATTCGCGAATAACTATTAAGTTTGACTATTAGATTCTGAACCCGTGATGCCAAAAACTCAATACGTTGCTTGTTTTATACGCAATTTGTAAAGGATGATTAGCGTCGAATCAAAATGCTAAAGTTAATTTGATAATTGCTATGAGTCTTCTATTATTCGTTACGGATGCAAACTGATTAGTTCGATCCACTACTACGAGGATTGTTTATTATTTTTAATTTGGTCAGTTCCATTTAAATGATACAAATTATTAGTCCATTCGAACAATTCTAAAGTATGTGAGCAAAAACGGAATAACAAACACAAAACTTCGACTTACGTGATGCTGTGGATCCCTCGCAGGAGCTCCTCTCTGAGGTAGCAGCGCCTTCTTTTAAAGCTGAAAAGCTGTGCTGGCTGAATTACACTGAAGTTAAGATTAAGTTAATCATCCGGGTTTGCTACACCTTATTTAGTTTGTTTATGCTGAACTAATTACTGATTTAGAGTCCTTTACTTATCTTCCGTCCATAGCGACTTACACAACCAGGCGGGTGTCTAATGGGGGTGCTATGCTATAGGCTTATGAGACTGCTTTTCCTTAAAACTTCCCTTATTGGGTTCTGGATCCCTCTTGTTTAACCAATATCTCAATTTTTGTCCAGTACGAACGGTGCAAATCTCTTCTCCAATTGATAATCTCTTTTACAATCGACAGGTGCGTACATTGAGCATTGAGGTTAAGTGCTAAAATTTAATGACCGGTATGAATCTAAGGGGTATGAAAATCTAACTTTTAAATTATAATTCAGTACATATACCATCACTCTGAATACGGCGGACCTCCTTTCTATGTAATTCTGAATCGGATGAACGATGAAGCTGGGTGGACGTTCAATGACTTGTGCTAGCACTGACTACAAAGTCAGGCGGGATTTGAAGTTTCTCGGTCCCTAGGGACTACAATGTCCAATCATGCGACTGCGACAATTGAGCGGCTTGGAAGTCTATCGGATCTTCTGTGGGGCCAACAGCACGTTAGGAGGTGATCACCGAGTTTCGGCACTAATTCCCTGTGCTTCGTACGATACTTAGTTATCACGAGAAACAATACCTTAAACAGGATTTCGTAATCTTCTCTAGCTCGATGCACTTCACGATGCTCCGCAAATTCCTGATTTTAAATTCCCTTTTTTTGCCTTTAAGTTTTTCCCCTACGTGTTGTTCTTTTTTTGTTCACCTCTTGCCACCTACAAAGACACAAAAATCTCCTGCTCTTCTTATTTTTTTTCGGACCTCGATTTCAGTGCTCGGTCCAAGTCAGACTCGAAACGTGTGTCCAGTCTCGACAATCGCACGTTCGACGTGTGGCTCAAGCTAGGTGCTGCTGCTAGCCGTCGTGTAGCATATTGCTATATGCAGTATGCTACGACCATAACAGATTTTTGTTTTATTTCTTATTACAATCATTTCGATTTATTGCGGTGTAAACGAAATCATGTGACAATTGAATTTATTCGATTAATTATAAAACAATAAGAGCATATGAAGTTATAATCTAGCGAATTTTCCACTGGATCTTTTAACTACCTATCAAGAGCACGGTTCAATCTTAGGTAGGAACTCCTTTCAGAAGGGTTTATTCAACTTTTAAATACAGAAAAATTCTCATTGTTTAATTTCATTAAAACTGACAAAGAAAATAAAAAAAACCGCCAATTCAAACAGAAACCACATCAGCATTGATTACACCACAAAAGTCATAAGGTTTTAAAATTTTAAATTAAACAGATGCAAGCAACGCATTTATTACTTGGCAGTCAATTGTTCCTCACCTTCTTTCTGTTGCATAATTAATAAGAAATCAATATCGAACTGAAATGAGAGTCCTTAAATCACGCTGCCTGCCATATGTACTTATGTGGTGCGGGGCGGGCGGCAGTGATTCAATGCCGATATTATTCCAACGCAGCAATTTAAGTTCTTAACTAATTTTAAGTTTATTACGATGTGGTTGGTGGTTATAAGTTATATACATACATACCTACATATATATATATATATACGTACACTCTTAAAAGTAGTTATCGATTTTTAATTATACACCACCACCATAAGTCGCTCCTTGATTGCTTGCAGGCCTATCATCAGGCCTCTACATCAGCATATAATTCATATCCACCACCACTCCATACAATCTTAAACTATTCTGATAAAGTCTAAAATATCGAGAACACCTGACGCTAATTACGAAAGTGCTTGAATCATTAATTGGGAGAGTAATTTCGTCTGAAAATTATTAATGTTGTCGGCAGTGCAGTAAGAAAAAAAAAACAAAAGAGCGGGTGAAGTGAATGATAGACAGGTAAGAGGGTAACTTCATCATGCAGTTTTCAACAGCGGAAGAGGTTTTATTAGGTTCAACTATTGCACATATATCTTGTGGCTATTCTCTGATGGGGGAATGTATTTACCACAAGACGACACAGGCAATTTTAGGCTATTACTGTGTTAAAGTCATTAAGAAAATTACTTACCAAACTTATAATCAAAGTTTCCAATTAGAATTTTATTATTACAAGACAATTTTTCATGGCATTGCCTAAATGTTCTGAAGACATTTTCGTAAATTTAGTTCACTAAGTCTAACCCATTTCTACCCATAAAATTTTAACAATTCAAAAGAAAAAAAATCTACCTGCCCAGAAATAATTCAAACTGATTTAAAGGTAAAAAAAGGTGATAAACAGAAGCCATGCGTAAACGGCTTGAATAATTTATTTGGATTTTTTGTTGTTTTTGTTGTTGTTTACTTGCTAAAAATTTCCGATCGGTTAAGATTATCGGAAACCATCCGCGGTCATGCGCGAGGTGATTACGAATAAAATCTACTAGCAATACAAGAAAGAAAAAAAAAATCCGCCAATGGTTAGTGTTTTGTGGTGAATGAATTTGTATGTTTTTACAGATATGCATGACGTTTTTATCTGGAAGGAAACTAAAAAACAAAATAATAAAAAACCGACAAAAAAACTAATTTTGTAATGCCAAGTAAGCTGAGTCGTCAGAGGACAAAACAGACACGAAGATTTTGAGGGCAGGCAGGTGGCTTTAATTCTTCTCTAGATTGTTGCTGCTTTTGGATACTGAGGCTTTTGCGTTAATATAAAAAAAAAAAATTTGTAGGGTTTTCTACCCGATTGAACTTATAAGTAAAACAGCCAGGTGGTTTGGTGGATGTCTTTGTTATTTTTTTTTTTTTGTTTCCGGTTCAATGCAATTTTCGTTTAGAAGATTATTTAATAAAAGCGCTTGGGGTGCGAGTGTGATTTATGAGTAACATTGATTCGAGGGAGACATAAGACGGTCTTAACATGAATTCATTGATGAAATATGAAAGGTGAAATATTTTGTTATAATAACGTTGGAAAAGTTCTGTTTATTTGACGAATAATGGTTTTCACATTTTTTTTTTGTATGTTTCTGGTAGATAAAACTCGAGGCTATACATATTTACTTCAGCTAAAGAACCTGTTGCAACCTGCAAATCTCCTCAAATATAAGAAAGAAAACAAAAGAAGATTGTGGTCTTTGTGCGACGTACTCGCATCAGCAATCCATAATGAACACATAATTAAAAAAAAAACTAAATAAAAGAACGAAATTAAACGAAAAAATGTAAATTCCCGGCACAGGCAAATGACAGATTGCAAAATTGTAAAATTATTGTCAGTAGTAATCTCATATCAAGATGAAATATAGAAGCGCTCGGAAATTGCCACTTGATCTTGGAACTATAGCACTATTGGTCTAAATATTGCTTCAGTTGTTGGTTTAGTTGGTAGATAAACTGCAAAAACAAAACGGCGCGCGGCTGACCCCCTATACAGGGTGTTTCCCGTTAGGAGGTCAATAGAGCAGGAGTTTTAAGAGTTACAGGGTGATTCAGAAAAAAAAGCTAGTTTTTCACAAAACACCCTTTATTTTAAAAAGTACTGAGCGCACGGTGATAGTTAAGAGCTCATTATATGCAGAACTTCATGGCCTTTCTAGCGACTGCTCAACCAGCTCCATACCATTCGTTCTCTGAGGAGTTACGGGGGTCTAAACAAAATATTTCGGATTTTTTAAGTTTTTTTACTTTGTCCTCTATTTTTTTTTTTTTTTGCATAACAGTCGTTAACACATAACTTTTTTTTTATATAAAAACTATAAACTGTAGACTCTCTTTATTTTTACCTATTATACCCTATGTGCTATCTGTAGCTGTTAAAGAGGTATACGAGGTCAAATTAAAGAGAAGAGTCTACAGTTTATAGTTTTTATAAAAAAAAATAAAGTTATATTAACGACCGTTTTGCAAAAAAATAGGGGGCAAATTAAAAAAAAAAATGGTAAGAAAATCCGACATTTTTAGGGGATACGGATACGGTTGAGCAGTCGTTGGAAAGGCCATGAAGTTCTGCATACAATGAGCTATTAACTGTGACCGTACGCCCTGTACTTTTTAAGATACCGGGTGTTTTGTGAAAAACTCATTTTTTTTCTTAATCACCCTGTAACTTCTAAACGGTTGATATTGACTGCACCATACCCATGTCATACAATTTTTTGTTAGTCTAGGTGAGTACTATCACCTCCTGCTCTGTTGACCTCATAAGGGTGTTTCACCCTATATAAAGCAGAGTAGGCAACCACTTGATTTTCTGGTGGACTATAAACAAAGAAGGTAAATATGTTTTTCGTGGTTTTGGTATTATATTCTCAGAGAGATATTCCGGTGTTGGATTATTACCAATGCAAAAATATTTCTTTGAAAGTTTCTAAATATTCAAAATTTAGAAGAGCATGCATGTGTTGGCATATTACAAAAGTAAAAATGTTTTTCTAAATTGGGTAATCAAATCAATATACATATATAAGTAATTGTGGTTTTGAGAGAGTGGTCCCGGTGAGATAATCAAAATACAAAAATACTTCTCTGACAGAACTTTAAAAATTCCAGAATTTGAAGAGCATTCATTCGTTGGGCTGTTGCCAAGCATTTAGGAAACTATCAATTTCTATGTCATTACTCATAATTTAAATTCTTTTTTTTTTTCTAACAACTGACTATCAGAAGCAGCTAAACACAAGCTCGCCGGTATTAGTATTAGTTACTAGTATGTTAAATTAAACATATACGAAACACCGGATGAAATGCAATGCAACATAGAACAAAACAAGTAAAAAAGCTAGAATTGGTCTAAGACCAATTCTTATGATACCCTAGATGAATGCCCGTATTAAATTTCGTATAGTCACCGATCTATTCAAGTTTGATTTTGAAGTTGTTTTACGCATATATTTCTAGAACGGTTTGTCGCACAGAAAAAATGATCATAACCAATTTTATAGAATTTCGTATTCTGCAGAAGTTTTTAGTACAATAAAAATGTATTGGACTGATCGTTTTCAAAGTAAAAAACCTAAATTTTTATATGGCAACACCAAGAAGGAGTTACCCGATTTAGTCCATTTTTGACATTTTATTTGCTAATGTAGTAAAAACATCATATACGAAATTTCAGCTCTCTACGTCATCGCGTTCTCAAGCAGGGTCCAAATATATAGTGAAAAACGAAAGTTTTGTATGGCAACCCCACGAAGGAGTTGCCCGATTTGTCTCATTTTCGAACTTAATTTTACTTTTTTTTATAGTCCATGTACAAAATTTCAGATTCCATGTAGGGTATAAAAAACAATTAAATAGAATGAAAAAAGTTAAAATATTTTATAGACGATTTTTTTAAAACATTCTTAGAAACGTCAACAACAAAACGCTCAGTCATATTATTAACAGCAATGCACATGCGATTAATAGCTCCATACATGGCAAAGTTAGACATAGAGGTGTCTTCTAAAATTGTGCCTACTATCTACTATCTACTATCACAAAAAGATATTTTGTCTAGTAACAACGGGGAATTAACATTCACGTTTAAGAGTTGATGCACAAAATTAAAATCGGCACCCATTCGACGTTTTTCCAGCGAATGCATATTTAAAAGCCTCAAGCGATTCTCATAGGGTGAAAGAATCAAGAAATTATTCTAGTGTACCTATGTGCCTAAAAGCAAAGCGTAGGAAGTTCCGCAGAACAGACTCGATACAGTCAATGTGAGTATCGCAAAAAAGAGACCAGGCCTGGCTAGTGTATTCAAGAAGTGGACTCACAAAGCAAGTGTACAGACGCAATGTAGGTAATACTTAGTGGGATTCGAGAACTCTCGGCAGCAACGTTTTATTAAGCCCAACATAGAACTACGCTTTGATACCATGTAGTTTATGTGGGAGATAAGATTCAATTTATGGTCACATTTGACACCCATGTTACAGAAAGAATCCTCACGGCGAATCGATGAATCCGCGAAACCATAATCATAAGAGATAAGTTTCTGATTCCTGTGGAAAGTCATAACCTCACATTTTTCGATATTGAGAACAAAATTATTACTTTTGCATCAACGTGAAATTTGTGAAGATCACCCTGTACAACGATTCTAAATCGAATCATAAATACTAAAGGAAAAAACAACCGTCTCGTTTTGGATTTGAAGCCGGGACCTTCCGTTTGGCGGACGACTGCTCTTAGCACTGAGCTAACGAGACAGATGATTTTCCCTCTTGCATTTCTTAATTTGCAATTAGCCTACTAAGCCATGTTTTGCTTTCAGCTGGCATTAACTAGTAACGATGAAAAAGCATAAATAAATTTTTTAAATTCAATTTTATATTATTTTTCCCTGACGGGAGTCGAACCCACACTTGTTAGAAACGGTGAAAGATGGAGAAGGCGCAAGGTAACTGCTTCAAACCCCAGACGAGACGGTTGTTTTTTCCTCTTGTATTTATGATTAGATTTAGAATCGTTAAAAATAAAAGTTCTTAAAATTCTTCTATTCTCGATTTCCGTCCGGGAAAAATAAATAACCCTGTACATGTTCACAATCGTTAACAGATTTAATCTGAGCCAAAAGCTTAATATCGTCAGCATAAATCAAAAGTTTGCAGTGCCTCACAACAGACACACTGTCGTCAATAGATAGAATAACGATTAATGGGCCCAAGTGACTCCATTCATATACGCCAGATGAAGCTTTTAAGATTCTAGTGATGGAGGTGCGGAAATAGATTTGGTATGTACTATTATCTAAATAAGACTGCGTTCATTTAAGAAATGTTAGAGGAAACCCATACTTTTCTAATTTAAATAGTATCACGAAGTGAGATAACTTGTCGAAGGTTTTACTAAAGTTTGTATAAATACAATCTGTCTGGTAGCTCTTTGTAAACCCGCCAATGGTATCCGAGAAAAATTCCAACAATTTAGTGGTTGTAGGCCTGCCCGAAATAAAGCCATGTTGGTTTGAAGAGAGCAAATTCTTACCGGAAGTTGATAGATGCGAATAATTGGGGCATCCAAGATAATTTTGCAATAGGCCTATAGTTAGAGTTTCCCTTTTTTATGGATAGGTACGATAAAAGAATTTTAAATTTATTAAATTTTAAATGCATTAAGCCTTGAATAAGTCCAAAAAACTTGAATAAGTCTAAACCTTGAATTTTATGCAATTTTCGTCCAAATTAATGAATTCATGAATTGAGTAAATTTGAACTGTGTTGAACAAATAAACAAAATAATTTTAATAAACATATTTTAAGCAGACAAAATCTTGTTATTTACCGGCAAGTTGCATGAGGTCATAACAGACCGCAACAGAACTGTATATGACAATCTAAACAAACTTTGAAAATTTTAGAGTCTTATCACATGAGTGGTAACTATCGGATTTTTGTTTTTGACTATACAGTTGCTCGATTCAATAAACAATGTAGGCGGCATACTTCTAGCGGTACGTGCACAACTAGGCGTGGCTAGGCATATCAAGAGTTGAAGAAATAAAATGATTGCACGCTGTACTACGAGAGTGTTCATAATAACGCTGTGACAATGCGCGATCTGGCGATACACCTCGAAATATCTCGCTCGAGAATGAAATTTTTCATTTTTTCGCGAAGTGGAGCGCGCTAATTTTGATAGCTGGCATATTCTTATAGGTTTTTTTCTTTGATATAATTGAAGGGTACTTTACTCATTCTCATATACTGGAAGAATCTATGAGGATCACTCTGTAAATCTTCATATAGATGATGAAATTTGCCCAGACATTTCATATTTATCGGGTGGCAAGTAAAACAGCTGAAAGTACACTTAAGTGAAAAATGCAATATAGTTGCATTACTTGACAAACACAAAATTTCTTCTTCAGAATCTGATGACATAATTTATGCTCTCACTTGGCGATTTACCAAGAAACTGAGCGCCCTTTTGTGAGTACTACACAACTCTGAAAGTTAATCCAGCGAAAACGTAAGAAATGTAACTAAACACAGGATTCATCTCCGAAATTCGTATAAATAATGACAGTGTGGAGGTTATGTAGGTGCTTCTGTTGCTTTGGTAACATTTCTTAGCAAAAAGCCACTTCATCGTAATCAGTATGCCTACCAGATGTATATGCTTTACATAATCTTGTCACTAAGCTTAAAAAGGTAATTTCACAAAAAGATATAGCAAAGCATTCTGTGCTCTTTCCTAGACATCGAAGTGGCCTTCGATTCGACAACGCAGTGTTTGCCTAATTAGAAAGGGCATCACTAAGGAAACGCTCCAAACTATCCACGGTTGCACGCATAATCGACATGTTTAAAAATCGAAATATAACTGCTTTCTGAGGAAGTGAATCTTTCATCATTAGGGCAAAAAAAGACTGCCCACAGTTAGGGTTTCTGTCGGGCCTATCAAAAAGACTGCCCACAGTTAGGGTTTCTGTCGGCCATATTATGGTCGATGATAATCCATCGACGAGCTCCTAACAAATCCCTCGAAAGGGGAATATGATCTACATTGGTACGCTACGCTGATAGCAACATAATAATAATAAGGGGCAAAGCATAATGGTACGATCTCGGGCCTAATGCAAGGAGCCCTCGTATTTGTTTCTGGCTGATGAGAAAGCTAGACTTAACCTAAAGGCACCCTCCTTGAGCGGACTGACCATACAACTCTCTGAAGAGTTAAAGTTTCTAGGGATTATCTACGATCAAAAAGTCATTTGGAATCAGCATTTGTCGAAGATTATATAGAAAGCCACAGAAGATTTCTGTATATGTCAAAGACTGCATGGCAAAAAAAAAAGATGCTTTCTAATAAAAGTTTATTGGTCCGACACTACTATCATTACTTACAGCGCCTTCGTATGGTGGACCAAAACAGCAGTATAAGTAAAGTTGCATAAACTACAAAAACTTGTAAACCTCTGAATAACAGGTACTATGAGGTCTTTTCGTACTTCAGCCCTAGAACTGATGTTGGGCCTACCTCTTGTATACATCTTTTTGTTCAAAAGGATGCTGCTCTTAGTGCTAAGGTGTTAACTGTCAGCTCCAGGAAACCTGGAGACTAGTCAGTCATCAAAAAATTCATGAAAAGTTTTAAAATGACTGAATTGCTCAATAGTTTACAGACACGATGTCCAAACCTCTAAAATTTGGGCGCTTTTTTGAAGTAATTATAGAAGATCGCCATATCGGCCATATTGGTCTAGAAGTAAGTTACACAAGGGCCTGGGATCCCATCTAACTATTTTTTCAAACAGAAATCCATACCTTAGAAACGTGCATCAGAATCAGTCTACAAAGGGGATATCGGTACGGAAACATATATGGGCTTTTCTACGATGTTTCGACCAGCTTTCTCCGCTGTGACGATTTTATTGAAACAAGTCTACAAAAAAACGGCCCACTTGAGGCTTTTCTGATATATACGCTTCAGCTGCCTAAACCATTAGAGATATAGGTATTAACAAATTGTATGGAAATATCTAGGGGTAGGGTATAATATATTCTACAAATAAGTCATATGCCTATTTTTGAAAAGTACCTAACCTACAAAAAGGGGTTTGCCGTTGCAATTGATTACATGCGGCTTTGTTTTAATTTTCCATCCTTTTGATTTTTTCTTTTTGTTGGCAAAACTTTGATCAGACGGACACATACATAGCAGTTGCTGATGGGCCTTCGGAAATTCCCACTACACTGCTGAAAGCTGGCAGAACAGTCCATTCTATGTTTAAATTACCACTGAATAGAGCAACAAATGAGAATCTTGTATACAAAATATCTAAATAAAGTGTACTATCAAAGATTTTATAATACAAAGAAGTTGCAGTCTCTAGAAATCAATTTTCTAAAATAGAATTGAATATCTGAAACTCCCACAGTGTTTCACTCGCAACGAATCTTCTTAGGGAAGCCCTAAATTTTTTCTTAGAAATTTACTGGATATTTTTTCATTAGAATTTGTTTGCAATTTTGGTGGTCCACAACGGCAGCTGAAAATAACTCAATTCGGCCAGGGCCACTAAAATGAATAAAAATTCTGCCGAAATATTTGCAGTAAATTTCTAAGAAAAAATTGATGGCAACTTTATATCAGGTCCAGGCTGTGGTGCTCATGATTAGTGGAGGCCGTGTACAATGCGAAGTTTTAATAATTTTTCAACAGAGGCGGAATCTCGGAGATTCCATATTATTTTTCACACAATGCGCCTGCAATAAATTTGTATTATAGACTGTTTGGTACTACTTTAAAATTTATGCCTTAGTTCAGTAGAATGCCTATTAAGAAATCTCTCTGGACGGTACCCTCAACGATCTCAGAAATAACAACGAAATAATGGAAGATATCAAATTTTTGGTTTCAGAAGACTTTCGACAGACATTTCCGGTTATATATAACCCAGAAACTTCCTTGAAGAGGTCATTCATAGCCCCGGGGAGTCGCTAGTCATAAATGAAAAGAACTTTTAGATTTGATGAAAATTTGGAATTAACATCAAACCTGTGTTGACTTGTCCACCGCAAGTTTCTTTGCCAATTTGGTTGTAGTTGTTTCTTGCATTGCATTGCCGAGAAGTATACCTACATATATTGGATGATGAGAACTTTTGGCAATATCCTGAAGAACAAGTAACCATTACGTAAATAGGAGGATAACAAATACTCTTGTTTCATGTAGATACATTTCTATGTAGGGTAAAAGCACTAGTACTCTTACAACTAACACATTTCGAGCATTTAATCTCACAAAACATTTAAAATTTTCATCTGTTTACATTTATTTTTTAATACTTTATAGCATGTATGTATATTGCTAATTATCATAATATAAAAAAAAAATTTATTTTATTATTTAGTTTTTTTATGATAATATCAAAATTATGATCATTCAAATTTTGTTAGTACTCGGACAGCAAAATTCAGTTTTCGGACAATGCAATTTCAGTACTCGTGCAGCGAAATAAAAGGACAATGTTAAGAATTTCTTTGAATTTTTTTAAACTTTTTATTTATACAACGTCATAAAATATATGAATTAATTAATTCAGCGTATAATAGTAATATTTAGTCAAAAATTTCGTTTCAGTCTTATTAAATTCATTAGGACAAGATTAAAATGATTTTAACAAAAAGGAAATAAATATCTAATACTTCAAAACTTACGCCTATAAAATAATATTCCTATAAAAACTATCAAAAAGCGAAAAAAAAACATTTCATTCATAAATTATCCCTTAAAACTATAATAAAAAAAGATAAGTATGAGTATATCTTGAAATATTCATGATAGTATTAATACTGATGATTCTATACTATCACTGTACATTGAGGACAAATAAATTCTTATTGAATCGCCTCATTATTATTAAAGGTTTGGAGTGAGGTACATTTTAAATGATACCAATTTGGGCATATATCACAGCCAATATTTTTCAAATTATCCTCTTTAACGTCACTAATTAAGTCTTCGTGACAATTGATACATTTCTCCCTTTTTTTTTTTTATTTCTGCGACTTCTTTTTATCTTCACTTTTGCTTGTTTTTTTGCCTTTTTAATTAGTCGACTTTCTTTCCTTTTTTTTTAATCTCCTCCAATGGAGAACAATCTTACTACAAGATATTCAAATTTAATATGTCAGCTCAAAAGCAATATACATTTCCGAGTATATTTCTTTTTGAATGACTCAAATCCGTCAAAAAATCACAAAGTTATTGAAGTTTAAAACAACGGAAAGTGAAAACGGCTGCGGCCCGCGCATCTGGTGATGACGTCATGATACACAATACGCACGATGCCAGTCTGCACAATATAATATTTATAAGACGACATTTTATAAAATAAATCTAAAACAAACCACTGACTTATAACAATGGACTGAGCGTATTGCCATTTTCCTATAGGAAAGCATGGCACAAGTTTTATAGTTCTCTCTTTCGCCCTATGGCAGAGTTGGAGCTACCAACACAAAATATTGCATTCGGGAACATTTGCTTATGCCATTTGATGTTTTTATGTTGGCTAAAGATGCAATCACTTCAGAAGGAATAAGGTAAAGATAGTGTTTACCATGCTCCGTCTCTCTTACCCATAAGCAGGATTCAGTTAAGAATAAATTTTGAAAATTTAAGTCGGAATGAGTTTAATTCCTTATAAACGATTAAAATATCACTTGGATACAAGAAAATATATTTTTTTAATTTAATTCGATTTTCGGGTGTAAAATTTCATCTGATTGGTTGAGTTTTACATGTTTTTTATGTAATCGTTTTAAAGGGTGCTCTGACGGTGATATACAGAAACACAATATTTTTGTGCCACATGAAATAGCAAATCGCTCAGTCCATTGTTATAAGTCAGTGAAAACAAACCCAATCCCGAGCGCTTTCTATCGCGGCGGCGCAGCGACTACACTCGCGCTGCGTTAGACCGCGAATTGTCTTGTGTATCGTGACGTCATCAGCCGATCGTTCATGTTAGACGCGTTTTTGAGAATGCGGCACTAAAATCGCTATAACTTCGTCGTTTTTTATCCAATTTCCATAATTCTTTCACTCAATTAATTGTCGTTTTTCTAACTATCATTCTGCATAATTAACTAAAATAGTCGTTGTTCCTCATTTCCGTTGTTTTGCTTCGTCCTTTTCTTCTATCATTTTTCTCCAAGTATCAGAAGAAATCGCGCTGGGAAAACGACATCCACTCGTGGCTTTCCTTTTCTTGGAAAGGAATGTCCCACTAGGACACACTAGATGTTTTTCAAAGTTTGGTCGCGGTAAGCATCTACTCACAGTGGTTGCATAAGACGTTTTAGAAGAAGTACAATCTCTAAATGTAGTACCAAGAGGAGCTAAAGAGGAACTGCTACAAGGATCATTGTTTTCAGGTCCGACACTTTCCAAGTCAGAGATTTGAAGTAGTTGATGAGTTGGACTGTAAATTCTGGTAGAAGCCTGAAGTAATGTCGATGAACTGGAAGGATCATTGATAGATGGAGTCAGTATATTTGAAGTCGTCTCTGTGGGAAAAGATAGCAATTCTCCCATCGATTGGCAAGTGATGTCTGACAGCACTTCATAAATGTCATCTGAATGAAGATCAGTCACGGATATGTTCTGAGTTTGTTCTTCCGTAGTGGGCACACACGACACAAAAGATGCTTTCCTAATTACATCTAATACTGTTTCAATACTCCCCTTTCGATCAGGTTTTTCTGTTAAGAATGTTATTACTTCTTTGGTGATTTCACACTTTTCTTGAAAACCAGTTACTGTTACAGTATTTTCAGATTCGTTAAGATTATTATTTTCAAGCCGATCTCTCACATATTTACTGAAGTCGACGGCATTTGGGTCAAAAGGGAATAGACCGCATTTTCGAAATCGATTTTTAATACATCTTGGCAAATCTTGGTTCCTCAAAATAGCTTTTTCCAACAAGGGACAAAAAGTTTTTCTTGTTAGCACCTCTCCCACATTTTCTGATTGCCACTCCCTCACAGTTTTTGCCCAGTCTGACTCCAAAGGTTTAAAAACACTGACATCTGCGGGCTGCATAATGTGATTAGTATTTGGAGGCAAAGCGTACAATATGATTCCATTTTCATCGCAGAAATTACTTAACTCCATCGTCATATGGGATTTATGTCCATCAACAAATAAAACAACTGGTCTTTTAACATTTTCCTGGTCCTACTTTGATATTTTGTGCAATTTTTTTATATCGGCAGAAACGCGTAGCGGTAAAAGGAAATTCTAGAATATAGAGTTATATGCCGATCCCTAACTGAAATAATGATGAATATCTTCAATATATAAGTACCTATGTATATAAAAAATCTCCAATAATTTTCAACTTCAAACTGTGAAGAAAATTTGATCTCATTAACATATCATTAGCATTATTGAATTGTTTTTAAATCAAAGCCCTCTACGAAGAATAATAGCTGCCCATTTAAATATTGCTATGAAAATCTGATGGAGCTTATAAGCGAATTGAAATGAAAAGAACGCAATTCTATAGATTTTTTGAAAATAATTGTCCATGCATGAATGATTCCTTTATCCTTTTGTATGGGCCTCTGGTTCTTTTCGGCCCGAGATAAAATTGTTCTGAAAATTCTTCTGTTTGGAAATTGCTTTTATTATCAAACTTTATCTTCTCAGCATGACACAGATACCACCTACACATATACACACACATTCATACTAAACAATATGTCTATCCAGTCCAAACCGTATGAATGAAAATTAAATAGTGAATTAATTGAGGTAGAAATGACGCGCAATAAATTGCTCACGAAGAATCCAAGTTATTTGTCAGGAATTGCCTCGTTTTGTTCTCGTTCTTAATTAAATCTTGCAACTTTTCCAATGTTTTCTGAATTAAGTACAGATGACAAAAGTCGTTCTAGTTAAGTGGGTGAAATTTCACAAAAGAAAAATCCCTAATTACTCAATTGCTTATAAGATAGGCGCATAAGGAAAATTAGAGAAAGGAATCTTTTCCTGCATGTTGTGACTTAAGAAAATTTTTATTTTAAGTTGTGCGAAGAATGTACCAACTTCAAACGACTCGTAACAATAGCATGACATGCAATATTCGCAATTTGGACGACCTCCAAAAAATTTCTTTGACAAAATCTAGATGAATAGCCACAGGAGAGAGGTTATGCGAAATGCGACAAAATCTCATCGCTGTCACTATCGGTTTTGAAAATGACTACACACAGCATCTGTGCAGGCTTTGTGGAAGATTTTGAATGAGACCTTGTGTGGTGTGTGTATAATAAATCAACGTGAGCTAAGCACCTTAGGATTATCCTCAAAAATATTTTTTTTTTCATATATAAAATATATTTTTGTCTGGCATATTTTGAATTTTTTTTCGTTTGAGAATATTTCAAATTGGATATTTTTTTTTTGTTTTTTTAATATCTTCTACAAATTCGAAGAAGAATTAAAAAAAAATCTGATTTATCGTATTTTAGCGCCAAATATGCGGGATAAGGATTTGGTAAGGTTCTGGTATATATGCAGACGAACATACATATGTACCAACTATGGGAAAAATAAAATTAGTTACTACTAGTATAATGTCAAACTAAATATCAATTCGCTCGATGTCACCTCAAACCAACGTTTTAACATTCAAAGTGAAAAACTATAATTTCCTCGCATCTACTAGGTTAGATTAGGTTGAGAGTAGGGGCGAGTAGGCCTCTAAATCCAGTTGCCTGTTTTCCCATTTATGCAGTTCCTCTCCTTAAGTGGCTTTTTGTTAGGTCAAATGTCGAGTAGGGGAGGGGCCAGTCCGCTCTTTGATTACCGTCTACTCATTCGTTTCCATATTTTTAATGTGAGTTTGACAACCTCGCGATTTCTTAAAATTTGAAAAAGCTCTATTGTGCTGCCCCTTACTAAGGTCGCATCTCCTGATGGCCCAAGTGATTTTCGATCTATCAGTATTCTCTGTTTTTTGTCCAAGGCGCTTGAGAAGCTCATGCACGCACAGATCTATCTTACTTTCCTTGGAATCAAACCAACTGCTCTCCCGTGGCAGTCAGGATTCATAGCTGGACACAGCTGCAATGCTGCCTTATTGAAAGTAACTTCCGTGATTCGTAGAGCTCTCGATAAGAATCACCTGACATTCCTGATACTCCTGAATTTTTCTTAAGCCTTCGACAGCGTGAACCATTTGAAGCTTCTTACCGTCTTTTTAGACAAGTTCATCCTCGATGGCACTTATCAGAAGTCCAAGTCAAAGATTTACTTTCAAGAAGCTTGGGTCTTACTTGTGGGGTACCTTAGGGTTCAATATTGGGCCCTTTATTATTCAGTATGTACATAAATGATCTGCCCAATGTAATAGAAGACTCAAAAATACACTTGTATGCGGATGTTTCCGGTTGGCCTTATTGAGGATTGTGTCGAGAGAATCAACTCAGACTTGAAGGGAATCTTTGAGTGGTTTCAAATCGCGTCGCGAGAGGTTTAATATCTCACAATTTCCAACTATAACACTGAATGGCACCACTTTACCTTACGTTACTTTTGGTCGAAATTTAGCAATTATCTTCAACTCTTCTATGACTTGCTGCGACCACATTAAAAATACATTAGGTCAAATTTATGGAATACTTCGAAGGTTGTGGCTGTCTGCGGGGATTCTCACTCCTGCTCTACGTTCCAAGCTAATGAAGACTCTTCTTTTGCCTTACTTCACAAATGGAAGCATTGTCTTCCCTAACTTGGATTCGATCTGTAGGCGGAAACTGGATGTCGCTTTCAATGATTGCATCAGTTTTATTCATGTATTGAGAAGATACGATCACGTTTTTCTCTTCCGTACTTCTCTGCTGGGCTTCCAAGCTATCTAATTTCCGGCATCAGCTTTTCAAATACTGACAGGCACCTAATGCTACGGGTTCCCCGTTATCAACATCGACTTTTGGAACGCTCTCACCTTGTTCATGTTTCTCGTCTTTGGAACAGTCTTCTGGGGGCTTTGCATGCACGAGCTCGGCCAGTTCATTCAGAGTACTGCTGACTCATCATGTGGCCTCGGAAGATGAACAGGCGGACTGACATTGTGCTTACACTCCGAAACAACTATATACTGCGCTTTTATTTTCGTTTTTATTATTATTATCACTTTTCTCTTCCATCACTTATGTCTTCCGGATTTATATGTTCTTTGCCTCCCTGTTGTCGCTATTGCTTATTATAATTTTCTATTTTATGATTTTTTATTTCTTTATTTTGCCATTATGCTGTGTAGCTTTAGTCTTTTCTTTTGTTGTTTATTTTTTTGTTCGTTTAATATTAATATGAATTTAGTATTTGGCTTTGAAATTTACCAACTAAGTTTTGTATCAGCAAAAGATTGTAATCTCTTAGATATGTACTTTCAACCATTAAATGATTTGATTTGATTTGAAATCCAAAGCAACGTTACTTGGTTGTCCCTAGATATTAGATATCTGGAGTTTCTCGTAGCAGCTCCAGACTAGTTTCGACTCAAAGTGTTCAAAGGACAGAGCTATAAGTGCAGCTTGAATATCTGACCAGACATAGAGGTTGAAGTTCTTGTAACCTTTCCTAAGGTCCAGCCTCTATAGCATTGACTTCCCCCTGAAAAATGAAAGGTGAGGTGAAGTGAATGGAGAGCTCCACTTCTGGACCGAATATCCATGCGCCTGTTTTTGCCGTCGTTTCCTGTTCCATCCTGGATTCCTCTGTCTAGTATCTGCCTTCTTTCATTAATGGTTATCTGGTAACGTCTTTCGAAGGAAAATCTTTTGGCCATAACATCTGTTGGAGCATTTATAGGTCTTTAATGTTGACCTGGTCGAGATGTTGAGATGTCCCGAACTGGAAGAAGTGTGATCATCATTATTCGAAGCATATTAGCCGTTACTTCCCTCTGTATAAAGAGGTAGAGTAGCTCTAAGCCTAGAATGGTTTCGGTGTTCGTTGAGGACACAAGTAAATATGGAAATGTCCATAATTGAGTTATAAGCTGTGACCTGAAAGATAAAGAAAAATTAGTAATAGACAGAAACGGAAAAAATCGAGAAATTCATCAGCTATCTCATTGCCTGACATATCCTTATGGCCAGGTACCCAGCATAGCGTTACCTAGTGCCTTATAGTCAATTCCTCAAGGCTGGTCTTGCATAATTGCACCAATTTTGATTTTATCAGTGCAGCATCCAGCGCCTTGATGGCTGCCTGGCTATTGGTATATATGCAGATGTGCCGTGAGTGCTCTTTGCACATGGATACCAATATTTCTGCCTGATAAATCGCTGCGAGCTCTGTCTGAAAAACAGTGCATTTGTCAAGCAGTCTATAAGACTTGTGCCACTGGAGATCTCTGGAGTATACTCCAGCCCCTATGCCCGCAATCGTCTTGGAACTATCTGTAAAAATAGAAATACCTGCTGTTATGACCATTCCCTTCCCATCCCAGTCAATCCTGGTGGGCATCATTGCATTGACACCCTCACCAAAAGTCTAGATGGTTACTTGCTAGTCTGTTTCTTCCCTGCAATCACTACAGTCTTTTTTCTAGTGTATATTGGAGTGCCCAAAACCCCTCTACATCTACCATTCCCAGCCCTCAGCCAGGCATAACTAATTGCCGCTAAACCTCTGCAATAGAAATCTAGGCGCAATAATTCAAGTATGACCTCCAGTGCCGTCGTGGGTGTAGTGCGTAGACACCCAGTTACGCCCATACATCTCTTGCACATGTGGAAGGCCACACTTTCCTTCTTCACGCGTTCTTCTAAATTAAACTTCCAGCTCAGCTTGGAATCGAGTATGCTTCACTTAAGAGAGTAAGATCCTCTCCACCCACCATTGGAAGTCAGAAACTTTGCACCTGTCTCTTTTTTTGTAAAAAGGACTTACGTCGTCTTCAAGGGGTTTACTCTCAATCCACTATTATTGGCTCAGTTATCCAGCTTAAATAATGCAGACTCGCGCCTTTTACTATAATAGAGAGAAATTTTGCAGTTACCAGGATGCATATGTCATCCGCCTAGGCAACTGCTTTAAAGGGCTCTCTCTCTAACTTGATGAGGATTTAGTTCATTACCAGTAGCCACAGGAGTGGTGATAGCACCCCCCTTGCGGTGTAGGTACCTCTATACACTGCTCTTCTCACAATAGTGTCATTTGAGCAGGATCTAATCTTTCTGCTGAGAAAAAACATCTATGATAACCGAACGAAAACCAATTGGCTGTAACTCCAATAACAAGACCAACCTCTACCTACATACTACATAGAGTTTCACTTTTCAGTAACATTGTACACTTTCAAAACTTGATATAGACGAATAATATCTATATATCAATTCAAGCCTCGCCCACATCCTTTGAGAAATTGCTTTCTAGTTCTCACATAAAAAAATAGGGTTTTCTAAAGGAATAACTTGAAATTGAAAGTGTCATACAAAACTTTGCTCATACTCATAAAAAGTAACACTCTATTAGAATTTTCAGTAGGTGTATAGGTAATATTATAGTCACTACCTAAGAATAAATTGATAAATCCTACAAATCAACACCAACCTTTTATATAAAAAGGATTCATATAAAAAAATTTAAAAGCAAAATTTATGTAGGTCCTGATGTGATACAATCAAATTCTGATTTGAGTTTGAGAGAAACCACACAAGCAGAAATTGTACTGGAATTGATTCATTGATTATTGCCATAACTTCTTCTTCTTCTTCAACGTAATTTAAATTTTATTTTTAATATTTCTAATGAATAATTTTCCAAAGGATCAAAATATTCTTTTGTAATATTCAGAAATCAAAGAAAATCAAACAACAGGAAACCAAACATCTTTCGGCCTCTATTGAATTCAGAAAATCAAAGCAAGACTCTTGTAGGCTTATTTTTCTGTTTTCAAAAAGCCTTGGGATACTCCAAAGAAGTGAAAAAATATGAGAGGGGACATTAAAGACGTGGCTATAGGTTGATAAATTTACTTAATTCAAATTGTGTAACTCATTGCAGTTTTATTACATAAAGAGAAATAAATATCTGTCCAGAGCACAGCTACTGATACTGGCTGCACTAAAACTATTATGTAACAGCAACAAATGAAATCCAGTTTTGAAATGACATCTTACGCCATCATGTCCTCCAACATTGTAATGAATTCTAAAGAAATTCTTAAAGTTCGTCGTCACAAAATTCACAGACCTATTTCGAAAACGGTTTAGATACAAAGATACAACAAAGTATATGAAATAGTTTCTAGCTAAGTCCATTACGAGTCATACACATCATATCCACATGGTTCTAGACTATACCTTCTCTCATCCCATTCCTTTTTATCTTCAAACCCTATTCTGCCATATTGAGGAGTCTTCACGCTCTACCTAAACCACAGCCCCATTTATGTATATCGCACCGGCAACTGTCTGTCGGCTAAAGTTAGTATGTACAGGTAAACAGGAAAGTTACAAATACACGGTTATGCTGTACAGTTCTTGCCTACAAGAAGAAGGCAGATAAATGGAATCACGAAATTTATCGTTCCATAAATTAGGGTTATTCTGTGTACTCTCCATAGAAATTATGTAGTCGAGCATGAAGCGACCTAAAGGTAAAGAGGAAGAGCCCAAGAATCTGGACTTAAGGGAGGGAATCGGAGGCTTAAATTGGGTGCATACGGAATGCTTTAAAAAAAAAAAATAACTAAATGAAACCTTTCGGGAAATTAATGTTCATTGATCACCAGATAAAGTTCGGAATCGTCCTAGTTTTATTATTGTGGCTTTTAGGATGGATTGTTCGTTGTGGTTGGTTTTAATGAAATTGTTTTAAATATTTTCGTAATGCACTAAAATTGGGTTTTTGGATTACCCAGCGATATATGTATATAGTGCCAGAGTAGTAGCATAAAATATATTAGGCGGAACGGGCGGAGAGAGAGAGAGAGAGAGTTTTATGAATTTATTAAAACCAAATGAAAATTTTTTATTGGTAAATAAGCAAAAAGACTGCGATTAAGCCTATTCATATTGTGCGGGACATTAGATTACATTTTCGGGGCTTTTATTTAATACCGCCAGAAATTAGGTTATAATTAAGTTTCGCTGTGTTAGTCATTTTGGCTGTGAAAACACTGGATCTATAACATTTTAATTTGCCGTGGATTATGACTTAAGCGCCATCAGGACTAATGTTGAATTGAATGAGGTCATCCCGAATTTTATACATTAAAACACTTTGTTCCCTTATTTGCCTTATAAAGTTGGAAAATTTACGAGGCATGAATAGAAAATTCATTTGAAGTCAAATCTGACACGAAACAGGGTTAAATAATCTCGTCAATATTGTTTTTCATTTTTAATCGGCTTGCAAGGCTAGATTTCGAAGGAATCAAAAGAAGTATTTTGGCTATTGTTTGTTAGAGGATTATTCAGAAATTAATAAAGTTTCGCTAATTGCGCATGATCACTGAAAAATGTAAGTTAAAAAGAAATCTTAAAGCCGCGATCAGCGAAACACGGGATGAGTTTGCTCATATTTTGAATGTGACCAACCAATAAATTAAGGGAGCAGGTCAGTTACTAAAATCGATTTAACAAACACATTTTTCGTCGAATAGCAGTTCTCAAAATGGGATACTCTTTCTTCAAACAGTCATATAATAAAACATCCTGGGACACTTCGCAAAAGTCGGATTGTCAAAATTCCACTTTGTACATAATTTTTTGGCAAACTCTTATTTCGTAAAACTAGAGTTTTCTTTAATTTTAGCACAAGGAATTATGTCATTATAATAGCTGGGATTCTTTTTTTAATGAACTGGATCATTGTAAATTTCTATAGGTAACCACGATGTTTCATATGGGGCCAATTGTCAAATTGCCTTGATTTTCATAAAATATCAAAATAGATCTAAAAAATATTTCATTCAAATTTTGAAGTTTATATCAGCGAGCGTAAACTACAAGAGAAATGTCTTGAACAGCTGTGCAATAGAAACAGATTACCCACCAGAGTAGGCGTCATTTGAAAAAAATAAAAGAAAGAATTGCATGTAGGCATATAAGGAAATTGAGCATATGTGTGACAAGGAGAAATATACTTGTTTTTTTTTTCTTAAGAAGAAATGTTTACGTCAAACACGTTGTGTCTTTACGCACTGGCGAATAAGAATGTAGTGGTTCACTGTTGTTTTTTTACATACGGATGAATAAGGGTATATTGAACAGCTGTTCAAGAGATTTCTCTCGATAGTATACGCTAGCCGATTTTCATTCTACAAAAACATGGTAATGTGATGATTTTCTATCCATTTATAAAATCATGTAAATTTGTAATCATTTTTAATATCCACGTCAACCGATAATCTCCTCTGATCTGGCTCAGGAAAAAAGAGCACGACAATTGATAAAACAAGCAAATATCGTATTTTTTAAACTAAGAAATTGGAGATTATTGAGGCACATATAGCATTCTCAGATTTATTTAAACCATTAACAAATGAGTTTAAACTTTAAGCAAATAAATTTAAACCTTGAACAAATTATTTTAAGCTCTTAACAAATAAATTTAAACGTTGAACAAATGATTTCAAACCTATAAAAAATATATTTAAACCCTTAACGAATGAGTTTCAACTGTTAACAAAAAGACTTAAACCTTTAGCAAATACGTTTAAACTCTTAACAAATTTATATTTAAAATATTTTATTTAAATTTTTTTTTCAAATTCTACAATACTTCTGACTTTTCAGTGCAACGGTTGACTGTCCACTACCTTTGCAGTAAGTAAAACAAAATCCATTATAGAGTTGGAATAGGTGTGATTTGTTGCAAGCTATCCTCGATCGCTGAGAGGAGATTATGTTCTCTACTGATGTTACCTAAAACTAAACGTGCATGTCCTTCATTTTAGAACCGATTTTTCGCTAGGGTTTAACATAAGCGATTAAGGAAGCCAAACATTTAGTGTTAAATTCGTGGTTTTAATTTTAATTTTAGAAGATCTCAAGCCCGTTCAAGAAGGGGCAGCCGTGCTCTTGTTATAGTTCCAGCAAAGCGCGGCAGAAACGATACACTTATTGCTGTGATAGTAAGTAACCAAGGAACTGCAAATTCTACTTGCAATTCCGATAGGTTTTTACTCTATTTCTGCGTGAACTTGTTGAAAAATTTCGTTTAGTGACGCATTTTTAATTATGAATAATGTGAGAATACATAAAACATAACAAGTTCGCGATCTCAAATTTAAAACTAAAATTTTTGCCTCCTTACTCGCCTATGTTAAACTCTATCGAAAAATCATTTTCTAAAATGAAGGCACATGCGCATTCAGTTTTAGGTGACAGGAGTAGAGAACATAATCATCTCTTAGTGATCGAAGATAGTTTGGAAGAAATCACAGCTAATGACTGATTCAACTATAATTTGGTTTGGTTTGGTTTTACTTATTCCTAAGGTAGCGTATGGTCAACCGTTCCATTGACAAGTTAGAAGTATTGTAGATTGGTTCTGTACCCAAAATTCGAAAGAAATTTTATGAAATGCTTACTTAAGTTGAAATAAAATATTTTAAATATAAATTTGTTAAGAGTTTAAATGTATTTGCTAAAGGTTTAAGTCTTTTTGTTAACAGTTGAAACTCATTCGTTAACGGTTTAAATATATTTGTTAAGGGTTTAAAATAATTTGTTCAAGGTTTAAATTTATTTGTTAAAGTTTAAAAATTATTTGTTCAAGGTTTAATTTTATTTGGTTAAAGTTTAAACTCATTTGTTAATAGTTTAAATAAATCTGAGAATGCTATATAAATTTATTTGTAATTCTTTATAAATGCAATAATTGCATTCTGTATTATGTAGGACAGTTGGGCGAAATAATATTCACAAAAAGATTCTTTGCCTAACGCAATTTTATTATTATTAGTTTTCAGAAAATTATTAGTCCATGATACAATCAAGATTGTGGGCCACTTTATCTGTTCAAGATAATTTGATTTGCGATTGTTTGGAAAATTTTATAAACCAATAAAAACTAAAAAAGTGAGTTTATTATTACTTTTTTAGTAAAAGGGTTAGGTAATTCTGAGATAATTTTTATAGGATGATGAGTGAAAGTGGTAATGAGCTTTTATTTATTCCTGAAATTCCCACGGAAACTAGCAAATTTCAACAAGGCGGACTACAACTGTAGTAAAAAGAAGAAAATATTTTCCAAACAAAAAAAAAATTATGGAAAGGAAAACTGACTATGAAGTAGCAGAACTAACTAACTAACTTTATTATTTGCGACAGTACAAAATCGAAGTTTGAAATAAATTATTTGGATTTACATTTTTTATTTATTACATATCCCTTTTTTGTCAAATCGTTAATTTAATTTTTGCAAGCCGTCTTTTTTGTTAAGTGTTTTGATAGGCAAAGCATCTTTTTGAGAAAGGCTTTCAGTGCACTGTATTATACCAATAAATTAACGTGTGAATCTTTCATTTGCAAATATCCGTAAAGTGGGTATACGAATATCTTTAAGACGAACAACACCCGTATACCCAATAACACATGAGGTTAACTAGTCAGCAAGTGAAATAGGACTTTTCGAGTCTTATGCCCTACAATGATAACAGTTAATGAACGAATGAGTATTTCCTTTAGAGAGAAAATATTTATTTGTCATACAAAAGACTTATGAGATTTAGTATATCCCAGGTATGTAGGTATATGTGAGATAGATATTTCTATAATATAAGATCAATTATGTCTGTCAACATACTTACGATAATTTTAAACTACGTCCTATAAAATTCGAAGAGGATAATTACGAACGTAAACACAATCTCATTCATTAACATATAATAACACGATGTATTGCTTTTTAAGGTAATTTATTTATCTCGATGCAGGAAAACGTCAAATGAAATATTAATTCGGTCGCATTTATTAATCACCGCATTGCGATATTAATTATAAGCTGCAAATTTTTCGTCTTTATTAGACTGAAATTCAGTGGGAAAAAAAATGTTTTTTTCCCCCAATGAATTTACAAAATGCATTGAGATGCAGAAAAAATATCGAACTTTTCGACCCAGCGATCAGAAAGGTCTCATCAGTGTGGTTATCTCTGATCGCCTACCACAGAAGTTCGATGATAGATGTCACCCAATTGCCCATATAAATACTTTTTAACAATTAATTATACTTCCACAAAAATAACCTCAAAGGCATGTGAGAGTTAAGATGAAGATTAAAACTAAGCGGGTTTATTGGGTTATCGTGCAACGCTTTCTTTACAGTTCATCCAACAATCCCACTCTTTCTAGGAAGAGCAGTATAACTTTGGATGAAGTTTCTTAAGAAGTATGAAATCTACATTGTGCAATGGACTCGCTTTCGCATAAGACATATTCATTGAATAAATAACTAATAAGGAAGTGTTGTATTGTGCGAATACAGTGTACGTGTGTAGGCAATTCAATGATAGTCAGACCCATTGAGCGGGGCGAGAAATTACAAGAAGGCTGTGCACTATTTGACAATTCTGCTTGATTTCTGACATTTCAGATTTCATGAAAAACAAGTTCGGGTTTCATTTAGAGATTTTATAATAAATAGCTAATTGAAAGTGCTTTTTACATAATAGTAGTGAAATATTAAAGTGAGATATTGTTTTGTGAACGGGATTTTATATAATCGAAACTCCGGAGTCTTGCAATTATGGTGTGCGGTGTGCTGTGCTACAGAAACAACCGGAGTTTGTGTCGTGGGAAAATATTTTAAGATTTTTCAAGCAAGTTTAACAGTTTTACTAATAAATTATAGTGTTTTAAGTAATATAAAGTTGAAATATTTATAAAAATAAACAGACAAGACAAAAAATTTAACATTTTCCAATGCGCCGATTTGTTTGGTTACAATTGAATTGTGACAAGTGCATTAAATTATCAAAGGCAACGCCAAGAAATATTATCTGAAAATAAGAGGGGGTTAAAAATTTGTTTTTTAACATATCAATTTCAATTATAAAAAATGTTCCCCTTCAAAATGTCAAGATTTTATTACTGCCATGACGAAACGAATACAGAAACAATTCATCCATCCATTTCGCTGAGTATCTTAGGTTTTCGCCCGATATGCCGTTTCCTTATTAGTTATTCGTTCAATGGACGTACTCCGAAGTTTCATGTGACAGTCATTCAGCACTGAAATCATCAGTTTATATACGCCAATGTCCTTAAAGAACAACTTTCCCACGTTTGTTACAAAAAGGGTATGAAAATCTTTATTTTCTCTTACATCAGGATTTATAGAAGTCCATCAGAGGTCGAAACAAGCTAACAAAATATGTTGAATTTTGTTACTTTTAGTGTTAAGTAGTTTCAATTTGAATTTTCTATCTTCGATCATAAGAAAAAGAAAAGTATGCAGATTCAATTATATTCAGTTCATTTTATTGCTAGACAAGTACACAAGATTAATAATCTTTTAAAGTACAAAAAAAAAAAAGACAAGAGCTCTAAAAATTAAAAAAAAAAAAATCAATTGATATGGCAATAAAAAATAATAATACTAATAAGAAAATTATAAAACAATCAAACTTATAAAGAACTAATAATATCTACTAAGCAACCGAGCAGCAGAACAAATGCCATCACTACTAAGAAACATGGGGGTAATGCATCGATTTGAACTCCCAACCGTACCCGCACTCTTTATTGCACTTGGTAAATTATATCGCTGAATCAAGATGTTACGGCGCCGCGATGATTGAAAGAAAGAAATGTAGGTAGCCAAATATTCCGGGACGCCCATACGTATATTAGTTTATAAAAAACGACAAGTACCTTGCGCCTGAGATGTGACTCCAAGGAATAGCCGAGAATATCTGAACTGAACGTGGAGATGTGATCAAACGTACAAAGACTGAATGCGAATCTAATACAGTCATTAAAGCCAAAATTAATTCTGCGACGGCAATACGAATTAAGTCGTGGATAAATCAAAATTCCATTGGAAAAATGGAGTAAGATAAGGGCTTTGACGAGCTTCAGTAGCACTGTGTAGAAATCCATAACCTCCGCAGTCCACTATACACTTTGACACTCAAGAAAAATATATGATCATAACAGCTCAATATTGAGCTGATTTATATCCCCAGATTCGTAGCCTGCTCAACATAAGACAACACATGGCATCTAGAAAGATGGGGGAAAGATGTCTGTAAGGTATCGTGGCGTATCAAAAGGCATTGTGACTAATCTGGATTAACCACAAGGTTGTTATTTACTGACCAGTCATAAACTCTTTCCAAGTCCTCATTTACACGACGTGCAATATATGCAGTTTTCAATGAGATCAACTGGTCTGCTAAAGTACATTTGAACATCGTCGGCATATAGCTGAATGTTAGTTTCCCGTATGGTATCTAGCAAATCATTAATAAATAAGGTAAATAATAGAGGACCAAGAACTGAATCCTGAGGTATACCGGATGACAAAGAAAGCATTTCAGAGAACATTTCATTAATGCGAACATACTGAAATCGTCCAGAGAGGAAGTTAAAAAACAACCCAAAATTTGAAGATATGGATAATTACGCAATGCATAAGTAAAACTGAAGGTATCTAAATTTTTAATGCTAACACCACTTTCGAATGTAAAATTCCTTCTTTATGAATATTAAGTAAGCTATACTTTTCAAAAGCCTTTTTCACAACAATAAGTTACTCTCACAATTTCAATTCGCTCTGCAAAAAAGGAAAAAGAAAAAATGCTTTCAGCAAAATTCCATCTTCTAATGTACTATAGAACATTTTTGCATACGAATCTCTAATAACAGAACACCTTCAGGTTTCATAAAAGGGAAATATCGAATTTACTTTATCACCCCCGCTATTATTATCCCAGCAGCAATGATCACGTATTCTCATATCAGAAATTCAGCCGGCATTCAAGTAAAACGCCCTTTGAACCCCCAAGTGCTCTTCGAATATAATAATTGGTTTATCGAATCCCACTTGGAATTTTACCCCTTTCCCGTCGACTGTCGTTCTCTTATACTTTTGGTAGTTAAGGAAGCGATCTCATACCACATAGCGAAAACAAAATATCAAAGGACCACTGACGACGACGACTTCCTATACTGACTCTGCACAAGTACCTCAAAAATGTCGTGTAATCGATAAGAAACTCTATTCACGTCTCAAGATAAAAATTGAAGGAAACTTTTTGAAACTTAGTGATGCTAGTGTGTGTGTATGTGTGTATGTACGGTTTGTGCTGGATGTAGCTAGTGGTGGTGATGATATTGATACAGTGTTTCCATGGTAACAAACACATTTCAGCTGCGTTTTCAATATACCATATGTAGGTATGCAAATAAAAGAGGAAAGTTTTTATGCAAAAGAGTTGGCCCCTCCTATATAAGCTGCCCCTAGTGGTCATCAAATATTGCAGTCAAGCTCCTCTCAATCTACTTCGAAATCCCGCCGAGAGTAGAAGACTTTTGCATATAAACCCCATAGTCACCATATGGAAATGAAGTTAATATCCTGTTCGAGAGCACTCATGTCCCATTTTGACGTAAGTTGATGGTTGAAGCGTTTTATACCCTTACTCGTCTCATCCATTACTTTACATATATACGTATTTAACAGGGAACTGCGTATAATACTATACGGGTACACCACACCCTCATCCAGCCTGACTATTTTTCTGCAAACTACCTCGCCTTCCCAATTTCAAATACATTCCGCTTCTGAGTGTCGTGAATAAGCTTGACATGTTCTGACTGCTGTTCGCAATAATGTATTTGACGTAATTCAATTTCATTTAAGAAATACATCGATATGAAAGGGATCGATGATGGTAATTTTATTCGAGCACATATATGCATGTATGTATGTATATATTTGTATACATATATGCATACGATTTCAGTGATTCGATGAGAACTTTTTCCTCAAATTTAAGTAGTAACAAAGATGACATCAGAGCTTTACTCTATAACTCTACATCACACTGTATGGGGGTGGGTTATTGATTTTTGAATTGCAATTGGAAAATTGGGTAATTGTGTCAATGATTCATTAAGTACATAGAATTTACATGCATACATATTTATGGGAGCAGCTAAAACAATGGAATTGGGTACCAAACACGAAACCGTTCCGAACTGAAGCAGTTTGCCGAAAATCATAAAAGCTAAAATTAAAAATATGCCTGGTATAAATTTCATAACGGATATTTAGGAGTATTTATTTAGAAATGTTTACCCACATCTATAGTAGTTTTAAATGTCACAGACTACAGGAAATTTTCATACTGCCATAGTCAGACTGATTTATTGAAAGTAAACCGTAAACAATATTAGTTAAATCCCAACGACTTACAGAGAAATTACTGCTAGCCAGAAACTTTGGAATTTAAGTTAAAGTTCGTAACTATTTAGTAATTTTTAACTAGTTAATACCCAGACAGCATAATATAACGTTCCAGTCATAGTTACAAAAAAAAAAAAAAAAAAGATTCTCAAAACCAGTAAGCAACAACTTTGTTGTACGCCATTGGAAGTATTATTAACGTTCCTAACAAATATAGAACCCTTAAATAAGTTAATTAGAATTTAACTTAAAGTTTTAAATTATTCAAGATCGAAAGTTTGTTAAAATTCATCGGAAATAACAAAAAGGAGATTGTAAAGAAAAAGTAACAAAAAAGTATTGCAACGTTTTAGTTATCATGAGAGAAAGATAATAGGACTAAAGTGAAGCTAACTATTTTTTTAGTTTAGTATATTTGTTACGACTTAATTTAGTTGAATTTTTGAACTATTGTATCTCGTCCATTAATTCTTGCAGGCAGACTGAGTGTAGCCTTAGCCTTATATATTTTTTTGTACAATCGTCGAAATTAGGTACTGAGGGCCTGTCCGGATCCAAGTCTTCGTCTTCGTCTTGTTATTACATCTAGTGACGTAACATCGATACAAGCTCTATCCGAATCCATGTCTATGCCACCGAGCTTTGCTAGTTTGTATAACAGTTTTGACATTTGGTTAGCTTGATCACCGAGTTAAGGTTCGAGTTGACTTATTTAAATAGACAACATATTTTGAGGTAATGTTTGTTTGCTGTCTGTGAAATCAAGCTGAGCAAACGAATGAATTCGGACAGGTTAGCTTCGTCTTCGTCTAACTATTATAATAGCTGAGCTTGTTGTGTTACATCACTAGCTGTAATAACAAGACGAAGACGAAGACTTGGATCCGGACAGGCCCTGAGTAGTTTCTTAAACACTAATTTTTTGACTTAATCATATACCATTAAATCATACTAAATGAACTACCACATAGTTCTCAGATAAAATACGCCTCCTAAGCCTCATTCACTTATTTTTTGAGGATGATATATCTGTGGTATTTACAAATAGATATTTGCGAGAATTGGTTGCCTACTATATTGCGAAATCCATCTTTTTCTCTTTGGACAGACCACATTTAGAGAATACTAGTTCTATGGAATGATCTTGTGATCCTTCTACACTATTATGAGAGGTGGTATTCTTCAGAGTTGTTAAGTGCTTTGCTTTCTGTCTACACCCTGAAGCTTTAGGACGTTTTTCATATTATTCACTTCATCAAAAGAATTATGGTTTGCATTAGTTTTTAACCTAAGTTTTTCTAGTTTTCAATAACCATTACATAGAATTTATTAATATCCATTTCTCCAGAGCTGAAAAATCAGCTTATTTAGAATTAATTTGAATGGAAAAAATTCTGTATGTAAACGAAAATCTTTGAAAAATGAAATTTCATTGAAAAAAGGGGGCGTTTCATATAAGCAGGAACAAGTTTTTTCCATTCAATTCTCGAACGGCAGACTTAGCAGTAAACTGAGTCAATTTCAGATTGACTTATTTCGCTATGAATTTCCATAACAAAACTCTCTAAAATTATTTTATTTTTGTATTATTATTCAGTGATTATTTTAGAAAATATAAAAATATTACGCACAATTCAAGATACATATACGTCGTTTTCCAAATCTAATTACACAATTAAAAATCACTTTAACGTAAAATTTGTTACTTTTTGGTTGCAAGTATCAATGTTCTTTGCAACTTATAACCTTTTTATACCCTAGATGAAATCCATAGGGTATACTAAGTTTGTCATTCCGTTTGTAATACCTCGAAATAATGATGGTAGAGCAAAATGGATTGGACACCCACGCATAATATTAAAAGTTATTTTGATTTTTGCATGTCCGTCCGTCCGTCCGTGCGCATGATAACTGAAATTTTGTACACGGACTTTAAAAAAAAAAAGTAAAATTAAGTTCGAAAATGAGACAAATCGGGCAACTCCTTCGTGGGGTTGCCATACAAAACTTTCGTTTTCCACTATATATTTGGACACTGCCTAAGAACACATCAATATATAGAGAGTTAAAATTTAGTACGTGGTGTTTTCATTGTACTAGCAAATAAAGTTTAAAAAATGGACTAAATCGGGCAACTCCTTCTTGGTGTTGCCATAAAAAAATTTAGGTTTTTTACGTATACTGTGAAAACGATCAGTCCAAGACATTTTTATTGTACTAAAAACTTCTTCAGAATAGGAAATCCTATAAAATTGGTTATAATCATTTTTTCTGTACGACAAACCGTTCTAGAAATATATGCGAAAAACCACTTCAAAAATCAAACTTATGCACAGAAGGGTGACAATACGAAATTTCATACGGGCATTCATCTAGGGAATCATAAGAATTGGTCTTAGACCAATTCTAGCTTTTTTACTTGTTTAAGTTAAACTTAGATTATAGTTTTCTACACAATAAATGCAACTCGATTGAACCAAATCATGATTCTTGCAATTTAGTACCTAAAATGTTATTAAATAAATTCCGTATTGTGACATATAGGTACTAATCAACTATAAAAATTGGAATTCTAAAATAAAAACGAAATAATACCGATAGTCTTTTGTCGAACAATTAGTTGCGTATTAGTTATTATCTATTTCGATCTTCAAATATATATTGAGATCAATCAGAAATTTTTTAATGAAATGAAAAACTTTTTAGTTTTTAAACTAAGTTTTATTGCTTGCTTATCATTTCATATTTGATAAATTTATGTTTGGAGCGGCTGCATTTCTACGAAGTATAATGTACAATAATTAAGGATAAGAAGCTACTTGCTATGTCTATATATCACTATAATATTAAAACTTTAAATTAATAAATGTGTTCTGTGATTGGTATCTATTTCGTTAATAACTATCGATTTTGAAATAAATCGATACGGAAAAAACCAACTATCAGGTTACAAGGTTCCTAGTTTACAAAAAATTGATTTCATAGCTATATCAGCTTTCAGTATAGTTATCTTTAAAGTAGAATGTTAAACAAAAAATATAATTGTCCGCAAAATTGATATCATTCCCCAGAAAACGTCTGTGCAAAGTTGTTTTCGTATACATTTTACCATTACTCTAATAACAGGAAAAGTTCCGAAAAACGTTGAAGATTTACAGAAATGATATGAACCTGGATATACTTGAAAATTAAACGGAATGAATTCTTTGATAGTACATAATTTGGTATGCCAAGGCCAGACGAAGTCGGTAGTATTCCATAATTATTAGGATATTTATACATAGTTTTCAATGCGGATGCAGAATATTGATCGGAACATAGAAGTGTGAAATTGCATTTTAGATCAGTATTTGATAGATCTGTATAAATACAATAACTTCGTTGAAACACAGATAAGTAATTATGTGAATCTCTCGAACAATGGATCTTTTTTTTTACTCTCAAGGATGTTTTCTGGTAATACAAATAAATGAGGACATTGCGGCTGTTGAAAGAAATATGCTCACTATTTTGCTAAATTTTCTTTTACCAAATTTTTAACACTGTAATTAATTCCGTCCGATTTCATTAATAACTATTTTTTCTTTACAATACCAATAAGTTTTTTAATCTGAAGAACTTTTCACTAAATTAAAAACTTCTAGATTATTTGTAAAACGGTCCCTTTACAAATAATCGTGAAAAATCTTCGAATTTTTAAACTTAGTTTTAGAGTTGTTATATTCATAAAAAAAGAAATAAGCTGTATACAAAATTTTGTTTCTTAAGGTGAACGCATTTTCAAGTTATTGTGCGGAAAAACTGACAGATGAACAGACAGCCGGATGAAGAGCCCCAAATGTGATTTCATCTAGGGTAAAAAAAATTCTTTTTGTGAAATATGAGAATTGTGAGATTTTGCAAAAGGAATTCAATCTCTCCCTCTCTCTTGTCTTTCTCTCTCTCTCTGCCTCTCTCTATGTCTCTCTAATTGAAATGGCTCTGTATGGTTTTCTGGAAAACTATATATGTAGCACTTCACCCGATAGTAACTTCGTTTACTTTCTTTATAGTGTTAGGAGTCGACTTTAGGGCAATTTTAATGTTTTTATACACCTGCGGCTAACCGCTTTTATACCATAGATGAAACTATAGCGTATACTATAGCAAAATGGGCTGAACACCCACGCAAGTTATAAAAAGTTTTTTTGATTTTGGAATGTCCGTTTGTCCGTTCGTCTGTCTGTTTTTCCGTCCGTCCGTCCTATTGTCTGTCCATCTGTGTGGGACAAATCGGGCAACTCCTTCGTAGTGTTGCCATAGAAAAATTTCGCTATTCACTATTTGGGCATTTACTATTTGGGGCGCCTAAGATCGCGTCGAGCTCAAATTTTATACAAAGCATTTTCATAAAGATTCCAAACATTAGTTCAAAAATGGACTAAATCGTGCAACCCTTTCATGGTGTTGCCATACAAAACTTTGTTTTTGCATTATATATTTGGACTTTCACTGAAAAGGCGTCGACGTAGAGAGTTGAAATTTTATACACAATGTTTTCATAAAAATAGTAAATAAAATTTTAAAAATGAACTAAATTGGGCAACCCCTTCTTTGTGTTGCTCTGTGGGTTTTCAGTTTATTTAACTTTTACTTTCATCTATGGTATAATATTATTAGTCTCAGACCAGTTGTAACCTTTTCTCTTGTTTTATTTTTCATTTAAGAAAAGATTTCAATCTCTTCGTACACTGGAGTTCATCATATATTCAGCTTCATTCCGGGCCAAGATAAATAAAGGACTCTCGCTCAAACAACTCCTCTGTCGTTATAACGATTTCCCTCATTATTTGTCGCCCTGTAAAAAATACAAAGTTTTTCCCTATTTCTTAAACAAAGATAAAAGAAGTCGCCTAAGACCAAAGTAACGCCGTTGAACTTTTTTTTTTTCCCCTGATGATGGGTTGAATAATTACGACAAAGGCCTCCCAGAGCGGCCTGATTGAAATTTCCCTTTTTCTATTTCATTTTGTTTTTGGTTACTTGCACATGTAAATGACTCGTTCTCCTCACGAGTGTACATGAAAGAGTATCGAATTATATGTGCATGAATGAATGATGTGCACTAGAAAAGACGGCGGGCGACGCGACGGTGCCACTTCTACAATTATCCTAACAACTTTAATGATAGCCCAGCGAGTACAGGATAAAAAAAGCGGAAAAGAAGTTCAAAGTGCTCATCTAGCTGAAAGTGATTTTCATATATTATCGCTGGCGTATTTCTTGCAGCATTCGACTGACGTTTTTTGAACACATACAAAGCACATAGAGCACACTTGGTGTAGTTCACAGAAGAGAGATTATACTTGACCTAAGTCAATTGAAACAAATTATTCGTTAGTGTGGTTTCGCTATTGACATGGGAAAACTGAATGATATGGGTATGCTTCTATTGAGTATATTGGTCGCTATTTATAGGGAGGTTCTAAATGTTTTACTCCATATTAAGAGTTTTGATTTAGTTTAAATTTTTTTTAAATCCTGTGACTCGTACAGACAGCAGTTCATTTATAAATAAACAATGCAAAGTGACGATCCATGATCCGAGAAAAAAATATAGACTGCAGTGTAAATTAAACTTAAAATTGAAAATTTATCTGGAATAGACTGGAGCTATTAAGAAATTCCACATTGACTCTGGCTAACAACCGCCGAAGATTAATAGATATCAAATAAACAACAGGGCCTACATAGTCTCTGAAGTAACGAGGGCAGAAATGGATGGAGAACAATACTTCGACAAAATGTGTGCATAAGATTTCCTTCCATCCATCCACTGCTGAGAGCTGCACCAGTAGTATAAAGGCAGAAAAAATGGGGGAGGTTTCAGATGGAACTAAGCTTCTTTCAGATAGTCAGGCAGCCTTGATGGCTCTGAATGACTCTCGGATAACATATAAATTACTGGGGGACTGCAGGTCATCTGTGAATAAGTTGTATATCCACAGAAAGGTGTCCCTTCAGTAGGTTCCTGGTCACATAGGGATCATGGGGAATAAAAGAGCTGACTTTTTAGCTATGACTGACTCTGATTCTTCGTTCCACGGACCGTGACCTGCTGTAAGCGGTGCCACCACTCATCAAGCAAATGTTCATAGTAAGCAGAGATGGACAAACCTGAGTACTTGCAGGTGCACAAAACTGTTTCTTGATGGGCCTAATGAGAATATCTCCGATTTTCTCATGGGGCTCGGAAGGAAAAAATGTAGAACTCTGGTTGACATCATCACCGGCCACAGCTCACTTCACACTCATCTAACTAGGATGGGATTTGTTGACAGCCTTGAGTATCTATCCTGCCTGGAAGGAGAGAATGAAACAACCGAACACTTTCTGTATACTTGTCCGGCCTTCGCAGCAGGAGCAGGCTGGATACTCTAGGTTCTGCCCTCCTATCTGTAGAGTAGTTGAAAAACCTTGCTCACCAAAACCTGATGGGCTTCCTTAAGAGGACAGGAGGGTTATGGTGATAGGGCTTCTAGCACGACAGCACAATGGGCCGCTCTCAGCACAATGGGCCGCTCTGGCCTCCGTGCTTGGAATATCTCGCCCTCTGCCTAAAAAAAAATGTTCCAGATTCACGGCACCAACTGTATTATAAGACAAAATTAAAATTAACCAGCAACCTGCAGTGGTCGGTGAATTTTAAATTTCCTGTCTTCCTCACAAGGGGCATTGTTAAGTTGACTTCCCATGGCCCGTGGTTTCAAGGATCAGGAGAGACCAATGCGAACGAGCATGTATGAACCGCGCCGCGCCCGTACACTACCCATGGCGCATGTTAGTCCGAGCGCTGATTTAAGGCACTGTGCTATTCCACAATGCCACGTGAAGAAATTATTGCTATTTCTGCAGCTGCTTTTGTATGAAGAAATGACACGCTCCCTAGGGTCACCATGGGCCATTTTGTATGCACGCACTCTTTGTGCCCTCGATATGGATCGGATAGGCCATCACAGGTGAGTTTGTGCCAGCTCGGACTAGACACTTCCCACATCGCGTTGGCCCATGTCCTTATTTGCGCAGCGGGGCCTATGAAATCACGGTCCGTAGGAAGCCAGCTTTAGCAAACTTCAATTGTTTCTTAAAATTGTGCCGTTTTTTTATAACACCACTCATTTCAAGTCACTTTTATATTTAAATGCCCTCTTAAATACTGTATGGCGATAACTCTTTGGAATATATACAGATAATTCGAGGGATTGAAGAATTTGCTTCATCAGTACAAGTTTTCCTGTTAGTACACTTTCCAAACATTGATGGCCCAAGTAACAGTGCCACATAGCATATAAACTACATAGATGAATTTCTTCCTCCAATCTACAACACCAACCGTGGCCAAATCAACTTATGCGCCTCTCTCCGCTTTTATATGAATGTATCCTACGAATCGAATACTTGCTTCTGCCTTAATGACCTAATCTAGGAACGTAAGGTCTAGTAACATTTTGAAAACTTCCAAAGCCATCGGTAGATGGCAACAAACTTTTTGCTACCCTAACAAGTTTCCTATTAGAAGACTTTTGTTCGAGACCCTAATTTACATTGCCAATATAGTTGGCACTAAAACGAAACGTCTTGCTAATCCACCGTTCTTTGACGAACTTTCAAAGAATTAAGTCGACGGTGAGGAGGGTTGCGCTAATCTAACTGTACGGTTCCTATATATAGTCGCATCTTTGAATCATTTCAACATTCATGATAGAAGAAAGTTAGCAACTTAGTGATGAATCCGTATACCATTTTTCTAATGCAGTTAAGAAAGTTATGCCGAGAAGGGTAAATTAGCAGCTTTTAACCCTATTACAGTTCTGCGGTTATTTGAATCCTTTCGCGATACTCTTACACGTGGAGAATGAATTAATTGCATATTATAACAAATCGTAAAAGCCATTAGAACATATTCACTCCATTTTTATAAATTCATTGGAATGATACGAGGTTGATGGCACAATTCTGAGTTGACCTGCTAAATGCTATTATAAAAAAATGCAGTTAATAGCTTTGGGTAATTAGCAATTAGCCAAAATAAACTGCCCGAAGGGTAGTGTCTCTTTCCTTTACTCTGATGTATTCTGATAGAATCCTTAATCACGTCGCACTGATGAAATTGATTTTAATGTGAAGCTTTGTATCATTTTCCAGGAGATAAGTTGAAAGATTTCATGTTGATGAAAGGTTATTTGCAGTTCAAAGGAGAAAATAATCGTAATCGGCAGTATGACTATTCCATACGGAGTTTACCCTTTACGTTTTCGTTCATATTTAAAAATTCATGTACTATTCAAGAATTATTGGCTCAGATTATTGAATTCTTTATATGTATTTGTTCGGGATTTTCTAGATGCCGAATTATTATTTTTGGAATCCTACTTGGGTTGAATTTAGTAGAGAAACATTCGATCAAGAGCCTACTACACTTCGTCAATAAGATAAGGTGGTTCTAAGTAAATATTTGCATACAAATCAACGTGAGCCGGATTCCGTGTTTGCTCAAGATGCGATTAAAAAAAAATATACTCAAAAGCCAAAATTTATCATCCAAGCAATGGCTTTGCGCACTTCATTAATGGATCCGTCGAGAGTTGCTTCAAAGAATACTCTGATATCTTAGAGCTGTTCGTTCTTTAAACAAACTCAGTTTGGTAAAAGATTTTATAAATTTTACTCGATCTGTGAAAATCGATAACCTTCTAATGAACCCTTTACAGATACATGTGTAATATACTTTCCTTCGATTTACCCTAATTAAACCCAGACGTCATTGGAACAAATTTTATTTGTTTCGATGTCTACTTAACGTTCCTAAACAAAAAGTGTTATCTTTGTTGATTTAGGCTTAATCCATACATAATTAGTGAATTGAACAAAAAAGAACATTAAGCAAATAAAACATTTTTAACAGAAACCCGAACAGAATTAATAAAGCTAAGTTAGACAAAACACACATTGGCACTTCATTAGTTCGGTGTGAGCTAAAATACCTAGAAAAAAAAACAAAAGTAATAATTTTCATAGCAGCAATGAAAATCATAGACTTAAGGGTATAGGGACAGGTAATTTGAGGAAAATAAAAAATGAAAACAATTATTTTGTGTCGTTTGAACATGACTAAAAAAATAAGATGCCATCACACAACATCAAACATGTTTTTTACCAGCTTTTCAGAAATGCCTGAATGCTTTTACTTTGTCCTATTTAGTGTGGATTCGCTAAATGTTTTGTATATAAATGATGGCATTGATTGGCATGCACTATGTAAAAGCTCACTTGTATGCAGATGACTTCAAATATATTTAAATAGCAACATTGAACTAATGGATAGCTGTAGGTGTGTCCTTTTGTGTATCGAGCCATGGTGCAATCAGACATTGGACAGTGCAAGCTATACTGTAGAGTGTGTAGTGAAATGTTACATTCCAAAGCTAAATATCAGAGTAAGGAAACGCACACTCACGTGCGCACACGAAAGACTCATGAGTAATTTACGGCTCATGTGCGCGTTCCATTTTTAAAAACTCATGTGCGCGTGCGTGAGTCGTTGTCATTTTATTAGCGCACGCGCCCATGAGTGAGTAATTCACAATAAGAAAGCGCACACTCGCGTGCGCACACGAAATTTCTTTCTGCTCATTACTCACGAGTGAGTAATTCACAATAAGAAAGCGCACACTCGCGTGCGCACACGAAATTTCTCCCTGCTCATTTCCTACTTGTGTGAGCAATTTCATTTATGAAATACTTGCATTATGTAGATAACGTGGATAATTAATATTTTTAATGTTTATTCGCCTTATGAGCATACATATGTATGTGCAGGATTGAAGGGTTTAATAAGGGAATTTGACAAAAATTTTTCCGTTCTTTAAGATAAGTTACAATTTATAAAGACTGTCGCCTAACAAATTGGTGTGGCGGTTAGCTATTGTTTGCCTGTCTCTCTCGCTCGCTTCTCTCACTTTCTAAGGGTCACCTATTTTAAATCAAAGTTAACTTAATAATAAGTTAAGAATCAGGCGAATAAACATTTATATATTAATTATCTACGTTTTCTACATCATGCAGATATTTCATAAATGAAATTGCATACACAAGTAGGAATTGAGCAATGAAAAATTTCGTGTGCGTTTTCTCCCAATGAATTACTGACTTGTGAGTAATTCCGTGTGCGCACGTGAGTGTGCGCTTTCTTATATTGAAATTTCGTGTGCGCACGCGAGTGTGCGCTGTCTTATTGTGAATTACTCACTCGTGAGTAATGAGCAGTAAGAAATTTCGTGTGCGCACGCGAGTGTGCGCTTTCTTATTGTGAATTACTCACTCATGGGCGCGTGCGCTAATGCCCAAGAATATCGCACACGACTCACGAGTATGTGCGCTTTGATCGCACACAATTTATTACTCACGTGCGCGTGCGCACGTGAGTGTGCGTTTCCGTACTCTGCTAAATATAGTTCTGTTGGTCAAAAGAGGTCGCTAAGATCACAAAAAAAAAAACGTTTAGTTCGCTTTATATGACCACGCTTTAATTTTTACCTTTCTGGGATTTAAAAAAATTAAACATTTATTTTGGATAAACCCAGCTTAGACGAATCAGTATTTTGTCTCTGCCGCACATATATTTTTGGGTAAGATAATGGTTGGAGGCAGGAATGAAGTACCATTCTATCAATAGATTTCGTATGGCAGAGGCAGCATACTGCCCTGTCTGTGTCATAGTGTGCACAAAACACAGCTTGTATGGAATGACTCAATCTACGAAACATTTTTGACTGGTTTCTGAGTAAATAGATCTTGCTATACACAGCCTAATCATAAGGACTTATTCTGAATAATCTAGACTTTTTAGCTACCATCAGTCATCCTTGATGGTTTTTAGGGATCCGTATACCCCAAGGGGGTGCCAACGGGACCCTATTACTAAGCCTCCGCTGTCCATCCGTCTGTCTGTCTGTCAACGGGGTGTATCTCATGAACGGTATTAGATAGACAGTTGAAATTTTCAGGGAGTGTGTATTTCTATTGCCGCTATAACATCAAATAATAAAAATTAAATTAAATTAAAAATTAGAAGGAGCGTTTTTTGCTCGACCAACAATCGCTGTATCTCTTGAACCATAATATAGATAGACACAAGAAAAATTTTAAAGAGTACAAAGTGTTAAATCTTGTGCGATGGTAAGCCAAAATCTTAATTGCTGTGACCATATTAGTGGGCACTTACGAAAACTCTACAGTGTGTTAATGTTGTCATGGTTATCTGCTGATGTGCTGACCAAGAAAACCAGAAAGAAACTCGTAAAAGATCTACTATTCCCGCATTTTACTTAATCTAATTTACAATAGGCTAGACTAAGTGTGTGGTCGAAGAATGAATGTGACCTACTTACATTATATTTTTTAACTCAAGCCTTTTAACCATATAACACCTTATGAATTAGCCATTTAGGGATCCACATTAGACTATTATTGGAGGTACAGACCTCTATAAATTGAATAACTTACTTAATTTAGCAGACGGATTTTTTTCAATTTAACATACGCAGAGATATGTTAATTCTCCGTTTAAAAAAAATTGTTTTGGAAAGCTCCTATCTCGTCCAAATAGCTAGGAATTGTTACACCTGATCTCACGATTTCTGAAGAATTTTTACTTTTATTATCTCTTTTTATTTGATTGATTTTTCTTTATGTTTTGCTTTGTAATAATTTTTTTCTTTTCTTTTCATTCGTTTATTTATTTTATGTGTTTTCGCTACTTTTACATTTTTGATTCGAAATAATTATTTTATGTTACTTTTATTATTAGTTGTTTAGCTATTTTGAATTTAAACTTATAGTTGTCCTATTTTTAGCGTTCTGTATAGTAAAAGTAAAAAAACAGAACCGTTCTATTGAAATTTGGTAGAATGTTAGGTTCTTCATTATTAAATATTTTTTTTTTATTTTTAATTGGTGTTGGCTGGGCCTCCAAAATAAAAATTTTTTATGTATTGTTTGAAAGGGTTACTTTTACTTAAATTCGGTCGATCGACTGTACGTTGACAAAGTTCATTCGGTACGGAACCCTGATTGCTGTAGCTTGACTCGATCTTAAAGTAATTATTATTTTAGCGAATTAAGTTTTATTATATACAAGAATTAAATAAGATAAAAGCCTTGTGTAGAAACTTTAAAGATTTGTGCTTAACTAATTCCCACCTTATTTAGTACATCTCACAGTGATGTTTCTTGGTCGGCAGCTAATTCGAGAAGAAGGCCACTTTCGCTCCGGCAATGATAATTCGTGTCTCATTTGTGTAGAACCGTCGTGTTGCCAATTACTCAGGAGACTTAATGTGGTATAAGCACATTCAGATCCCACATTTATGTTAGATCTTATTTGACATATTTTTCTTTTTTTCTTCTTATTAAAATATTTAGAACAAGTAAATAGCTAGAATTGGTCTAACACCAATTCTTACGATACCCTGGATGAATATCCGTATGTAATTTCGTAAGGTGCGCCCATCTGAGCAAGTTTGATTTTTGAAGTGAATTTTCGCAAATATTTCTAGAACAGTTCATAGGACAGTTAAAATGATGAACTTTCCAGTACAATAAAAACGTCTAGGACTGATCGTTTTCAAAGTACCTATATTTTATATGGCAACACCAAGAAGAAGTTGCCCGATTTAGCTCATATTTGAAATTATATTTACTATTTCTATAATAACGTCGTACATAAAATTCAGCTCTCTACGTCGACGCGCTGTCAGGCAGTGTCCAAATGTATAATGAAAAACGAAATTTTGTATGGCAACCCCACGAAGGAGTTACCCGATTTATCCCATTTGCGAACTTAAATAAAATAATTCATATTAATATTAAATTTTTCAGTGCACGCGTTCTCGAGTTATCGTGACGACGGACAGACGTATATGCAAAAATCAAAATAACTTTTAATATTATGCGTGGGTGTCCAATCCATTTTGCTCTAACATCATTATTTCTGTGTGTTACAAACTTAGTATACCCCATGATTTCATCATCTAACTAGGGCATAAAAATATGCACACAAATCAAACAAATATAACACTAGAATAAAAATATCAAGAATTCCCGAACTAGGAATTTTTCAATGACCTATTAAATTGCCAATTTAAAAACAAAAATTAACATTTATGTAATGCTAAACAAAACGATAAAAGATAAAAAAAAAGCAACCAATTATGAAGTTTTTCCGTATTTTTTCGCTTTAATCTCTCCCTGCATATTCATAATCATTTTATAAATATCCAGAAAGCTATAGAACAAAACAAAAACAAACAAAAAACCAAGTATATTTCAGGTTAAATGTCTAAATTTGTGTAAATTTTAAAATGAAAGAAACGTGAGACTGAAACTTACTGAAAATTACGTTTTTAAAGATGATCACAGTCAATTCGGGTAGGTATGTCTGCGCAAAAGAAAGAAAATTTAATGAATTTATGCAAATTTATGCTGAAAGTTTTTAATCTTCGGGCCGGCCGTTGTAAAAAGCCATCAAAAGGAAATTCAGAGCAGTGGATAGATACTTTAAAAGTTTCTTGCCACCTCATCGTTCTCATTAGTATCCAATTTTTCCAGAAAAGTCGATCTAATTTGATGGTAACGGACGACATCATTTAGTTGTCCATTAAACCAATTAAATGGAAATCATTCATGTTATAGAAGCCTTTTTATACCGTGCAAGTACACATCGCTTCGCCGCCCGGTTGGATGACACTCTTTAACTAGATTTGTGTCAGGTTTGCAAAGAATAGAACTCGTTAGAAAAGTTTACATCAACGAAAAAGCCTTAACGTTAACGTTCCTCTTCCTCCTCCTCCTCCTGCTCCGAAACCCTCATCTATTTTGAACGAGCATATCAAATTATGGTTACTCGATAGAATAACAGTGCAACAGCTGACTAATAACAGAAAAATTCCCACCAGACACCACCATTAAAACCCCTGCTGCTGGTGATTACTGTCCGTTCATATGGCTAGAGTCAGTCAGCTTTAAATTACACTTTGATAGGCTTAAAATCAGTCAAGTGACCAGGGCTTGTTTATTTTTCCCAGTTGGTTGGTATTGCTGCCTTCCTGGACTCTTTTAAAACTGATCACATTGTCCACGGTTACCACCACTCTTTCACTGGCCACTGGCCGGTTCGACTTTAATTCATAATTTGACCCCACACAACTTTTTGTAGTGTGTGACTACATGTGTATGTATATATAGTGAGAGATTTTACAGAAGAAGAAGATGACTTTAATGCCACCCAGTTAGTCGGTGGTCCGGTCGGTGGCAGACAAAATGTTTTATGATAAAGTGGCCTTGTGCGTCGTCGCCAAGTTGTTGTTTACTTGCTCACACGACTTTAAGATAAATAGAATGCTAGACCTAATTTACTTAAGTAAGTGATTAAGACTTTCCGGGACTACTGAATCAAATCAAGGAAGGAAATGGAAGGAGTATAACCATGAGAGAGACTCCTGTATGCGAACTGGACTAGATCACTTCAATTATTTCGTTTCATCTATGATTCAATTTATTTTTATTTTTCAATATCATACTAAACTAGCACTACAACCAATTTTGCAATATTGGCAAATTCCATTGCACAAATTTAATCGTCGCCAACATCGATATTCAAAAGCAATTTACGTCAGAGGCAATAATTGACCCGATACTAGTGAAATTGATTTTTGAATTGTTTCTGCACGAATGGATAAATAACATTTGCCAGCCGTTTTGAATAGAAAATTTAAACGAAGTCGCATGATGAGAAGCGTACTGAATTCAAAATGCCAGTCATGTAGGACTAAGACGGGCATTCAGAATGAATATGGAGCGGTACAGAGTTGTAATTCATTTATAGATTAAGATGAAAATCTTCTTTCTACTACATACACTGTATGTACAGAGGCAGCAGAAAATAAAATTGCAAAAGATCATCTTAACGCGCTTCTAACAGATAAAAGGAAATTGTGACTTTCTTTTTTCTTTTCGTTGTGATTCAATGAAATGCTATACGGATGCAAATGTGTACGACTTATAAACTATCGGGAAATCTAGTTGCGTCAGGAAATTTATGTTTTACAGAAAAAATGAAGAAAGAATCGGAATTCAATTACTCTTTGAAACTTGAATTGATTGCAAGCAAAATATTATTATATAACTCTGCTTGGTTCAAAGTCTGAAAGCGCTATAATTTGATGATTTTATAGATTTTTTTTTTGTGTTGGGATAATGGCATAATGAAATTAAAAAAAAATATTTATTTATGAGAAGTATCTCACCGGAATGGAAAAATATTTTGAGAAGAGTTGATTTTCAAATCGAATACGTTATATAGATTTTTCTTTTAAATTCATTCTTCTTTCAAAGAAATTTGGTACCTAATGACGCTTCTTAAGCTATAGCTCAAGGTGATTATTTCATGTTTTTTTTTTTTTTTAAAGGCACACGAGAGATACCAAGTACGGAGAGCAGAGTGGCCCATTGCTAGAAATCCTATTACCTAAACCTTCCTGTCCACTTAATCAAGCGCATCAGGTCTGGGTGAGGAGGTTTTTTCAGCTAATCTTCAACTTGAAGGGCAGACCGTAGAGTATATAGAAGAACGTGAAGCGAGCTATCGACGGTGATGATACCAGCCAAAGTTTTAAATTGTTTCCTTCCGAGCCCCAAGAGAGCACCAGGCAAATTCATATTGGGCCCATCAAGAAAAATGAAAAATGTGTGTGTACCTGCAATTACTCAGGTTCTCCCATCTCTACTGATGCTTCCTGCGAATATCCGCTCTGATGAGAGATCTGATACCCGAGGTGGTATCGCCTACGGTGGGTTCCGGTCCAAGGAACGGTGACTCAGAGCCAGCCTTAGCTAGAAGGTTAACCCTTTTATTCTCTATGATCGCCATGTGACCACACTTTGTTGTGGATACATAGTTTATCCACGGACGACCTATAGTCACTCAGTAACTTAGATGTAATCCGAGGGTCACTCAGAACCATCAAGGCTACCCGACTATCCAAAAGGATAACAATTGTCTTTCCCTTGATCTCCATATCAAGAGCTATCTTCGCTGCTATGGCGATGGCGAAGACTTCAGCCTGGAAGACAATAGTATGCCCTGCAAGTGAGTAGTCCATCCCAATGTCCGGTTCGGGAAAGTAACCAACCGCATTGGTTCCCTCATTAGTGAGAGAGCCCTAGGTAAAAGTTTTTCGAGAGAACCCGGGAAGACTCGATAAGGTACTTCCCTCAGTTCAGGATTCACAGAAGAAGCGACACCCAAAACTAATGGGAGCAATGGGAAGAGTCAGTCCAGCCATCCTCCCAACAGCACCACAAGTGCATTCTGCACACAGCCCTTTTGGTATATGCCTGAATGACAAGATCCAGGGGTGGCAGATTAAGTAGGACCTCAAGAGCAGCAGTAGTCGTAAATGCCATGGAGCCTGTAATTCCTAGGTAGGTAAGCCTTTGTAGACCCATCAGCTTCCGCATCGCAGTCTCCACTTGCGTCTTCGGCCACCATACACATGAGGCATATGTCAGCAAAGGTCTAACGATCGAGGTGTACTTCCAGTGCACAACATTCAGTCTTTTGCCCCATGCACAGCCAAAGGTTCTCCTGCATTGAGCTAAGCTGCGAGTAAAGGTAGACTCCAAGGTACTGGACATGGAGAGACAGTTCCAGAATGTGTCCAAAGAGAACAAAGTACCCTAGTTTTTGTTTCATAGACAAAAGCACCAAGCTGGTCTTTATCGGATTCACTCTCATATCATGACGGGTGCACCAGTCTTCAACAATGTTGAGGTTTTGTCGTATAAAGGCACAGGCAGAAGCCTGCTATGGCTGTAGATTAGCAATTTTCAGCACAGTGGTGAGTGACTAACATACACCCGGGTGTCACGGAAAGCACGCCACCCCACGCGCAGCCTCTCCACCAGAACACTGAGAGAGGTTCGGCCACCCAGTTCCACAGTTAAGTATTGTCGTCTTACCATTTGGTCAACATAAACTCTCGAGAAATATTTCTCAAGCCATAAAACAGAATCTATATGTGTGCGTGCTATTTCGATTCTCTGAAATGTGTTATATTATTGTTATGGAAAAGTGACTAGAAATTGATTTTATATATGCCATAAAGTTTTGCAATGAAAATTCATAGAGAAATAAGTCAATATGAAATTGACTCAGTTTGCTGCTAAGTCTGCAGCTCGAGAATTAAGTTGAAAAAACTCTTTATGCAAACGAAAAATCTTTAAAAAAGAAATTTCATTGCAAAAAGAAGGTGTTTCATATAAGCAGGAACCGTATAATCGTCAGTACGTCTTGGTTCCTGCTTGCCGTACTGACGATTATACGGTTCCTGCTTGTATGAAACGCCCTCTTTTTGCAATGAAATTTCTTTTTTGAAGATTTTTCGTTTGCATAAAGAGTTTTTTCAACATATGCCATAAAGCCTAAGCTACTATCCACAGAGGAAAATGTTCGTCCAGTAATTTTAAGCAAGGCTCCTTGTCTTTGCAATGGCTACACTTACTATGTCACTTAACAAAATAATGAAATAATTTTGATTCAGAAGTAACCTTACCATTTTACGCTCAATAACTCTCATCTGAGGAATTCTGACAATGGTGTAGTGTATGTGCGGCCGTAGTCTGAATCTGTCGGCAGATTGATTTGAATTCATCGGACCACGACACATTCATATATGCAATTAGTTGGGGATCGTAGTCATTTGGTTATGATAAATTTTTTTAAATAATTTTGTTAGGAAAGATATGAAAATTTGGATATGGTTAGGAAGATATGAAAGTAAACTTAAGGTTGTTAGAAGACAATTTTTCTGTTTGAATAGTAGTTTAGGGCGCAGGAGCTATTCAAATCAAACTTTTGTCAGTTTTACATAAGAACACTGCAAATATTTTAGAATGCTAGGACTATGTTAGAACTCTCATGTAGTAGTGAAGGATTCTGTTTCATGGGGCTTAAGAAGTATTTCTCGAAGGTTTTTGGTCGATCCATCGCACTAAAGTGCGGTCACCACCATGCCGACGGAGCTGCCTCACACAGCGACAATGTAAATCATTTTTTAGATATCTTATCGTAGAGGAAGGAAATTTTCTGTAAGTATTAAGATTTTTTGCGCATTTAAGGAATTTTAAATTTCAAAAATTTCTTAACCAAATTTGTGAATTTCGAAAATTTTAAGTTTTGTTAAAGAAATGTGTTAAATTTTTTGAATGTGTTTCACTGTAAACTATCTAAAATCACAAGGTACCTGACTTCAGAAACATAATTAAATTGGCCAACACTTTAAAATAAGGGAAAACTGGGAAAAAATGTTATGTAGCATTTGAAAATTGACCCCTTTTCATCTCTGTGAAAACCCTAGGTACATCCATATATTGCAGGATATTTACCTGAAAAGAATAAAGTTATAGATCTATGGAACAAATAGTATAATTGATGTGCATTCATAGTGGCATTTCTAGCTCAGATCGTAATAGCGCTGAGTACCGTCAAAGATTTAAATTTCACCTTGACACAGTCCTGCGATTTTTCTCCCTTCTATGAATCTAATTTTATTTAAATTTTAGCCGTATAAAAATATGCACTACTCCAAGCAAAGCGAAAAGATATTTTCAGAGGGTGGGGGATTTAAACAATTGTAGGGCTATTACAGTAATCAGTGGCATCAACCGAAAATAACATCTGTGATACAACCAAAAGCTTCACAAAGACGGTGTACTTTTTCCAATAAACGATAGATGCAAGCTCCATAAATCGTGTACGTGTTGGGGTGGCGGAAAGCGTCAGTTTTGAAAATTATAAGAATTAAAAACGCGATGTCAATGACAGAAATAGTTACGTTACATTTGGACAACCAAAATGTGATTGAAAACATTTTCTACCAATTCGGGAGTTTGACAGAATTTCAATAATTCAAAGAATTATAAAGAATAAAAAATGGTTCCAGAAACTTGGCCCATGATTTATAGCCAAATAATCTTGTGACTCCAATATAAGCCATTTTCTTGTTGTGATATCATGAAAATGTAAAAAAAAAAATGAAATTATTCCACTTGATTCGCGGAGTCTCTTACACATAACTAATGGAAAATCAATTTTCTTCAATTGGCCAAGATTTCCCAATCTGACGTGTCCATTTCATCAAAATATTATAGTTTAAGTTTAAAAATGATAGCATATAAATTTGACTCTAATGTGGGAGAAGATTTCTGGAGTAGAAATCTTTGATAAAAATGACATAAAAAGTATTTTTTCTTAGTTGTGAGTCTCAATTATTTATAGTAAAAATGCCGCACGTATGGTGGTTCATGTGGGCTTTTTTCAGGTAATTTTCCTGAAAATCGCATAAATACCAGTAGCAGGACCTGGAGTTAAAATCTTTTATGAACACGTACAACTTCTGATACTGGTACTAAAAAAATTTTAAAATGCAAGCACCGATACTGATACTTCAAAATTTTGAAGTACTGGTTCCACATAAGCTTTTAAATACATTATAAGTACCTAAGTACTTCTTCACTAGAAATGAAAAATAAAAATCACTGCTCAACGATTGTAATTTAATTTTTTTGGGACTTTGGTACTTATAGGGTAGGCTTTTATATGGGACTTATGACTGTCAGTATCATCATTACTTGTACTTGAATATTTCTTGAGCACCAGTACCTTGACTTGTACTTAAAAAAAAACTTAAGTCCAGGTCCTTGTACTGGTACTAGAACTTAAGTACCAATATACTTAAGTACTTTTGAAATCTGGTTTTACCCCTTCTAGTAAATCCATATTGGTGATGAATTGAGCCTAATATTGTCCATGTATACATCAAATTTCACAGAATTTTGAATTTTTTTTTTAATGTTGTTAAAACTGCCACGATATATCAAATTGGCAGAAAATTAGTTTTCAGTCACTTTTTGGTCGTCTAAATGTAATGTAACCATTTCTGCCATGGCGTTTTTGAATTTTTATAATTTTCAAATCTGGCGTCCTCCACCGCCCTTCACCATTGATATGGAGGACACTTAATCCTTAGAGCAGGGTATAATGTAAAAACAAACAAAAAACGCAATTCTCCCATGGATAACACCTGACTCATTTTTGCACTCATCTCTGGGCTATTCAATTCAATTCATTTATTGCTTGGTAAGTACACAAGATTAATAATCTTTAAAAATACATTAATAAAAACACAAAAGCTCTAAAAATTCAAGGAGAAAAAAAATACAAATATAAATAACACTAATAAGAAAATTGTAAAACAATCATACTTATATAGAACTAATAATAAAGATAAAGATCTAATAATAGAATTAATAAAAATTATGAAACAATCAAACTTAAAAGGAACTAATAATATCTACTAAGCAGCTAATCGGCAGAAGTAATTCCATCACCACTAAGAAATATGCGAGTAAAGCACTTTATTGCACTTTGTAAATTATTCCAACAACGAGCAATATACATATATCAAGTAAGACCCGTCCAATACTCGCCTATTATATCGCAGAATCAAAATGCAGGTATCCAAAAAATCCGGGACGCACGTACGTATTAGTACATAAAAAAAGACAAGTGCCTTGCGCCTGAGATGTGACTCCAAGGAATAACCGAGAATATCTGAACTGAACGGAGAGATATGATCAAACAAACCTACAAAGACTGTATGCAAATCTAATACAGTTATTAAAGGCAAAATTAATTCTGCGACGGCTATACGAATCAAGTAGTGGATAAATCAAAATTCCATTGGAAAAATGGGGTACGATCTTGACAAGCTTCAGTTTAGCGCTGGAGGTTAAGATCTGTGTAAAAAGCCATAACCTCCGCAATCCACTATAAACTTTGCCAATCAGAAAGGATATGTCATCACAACAGCTCAATCTTGAGTTGATCTTTATCCCCAAATTCGCAGCCTGCTCAACATAAGGCAACACATGGCCGTCGAGAAAGACGGGGGGGGGGGGGGGAATGCTTCTAAGGTCTCGTGGTGTATTTCAAGGCAGTGTGAATTATCTAGATTAAGCACAAGGTCGTTATTTATTGACCAGCCATAAACTCTTTCGAAGTCCTCATTTATACGTGCAATACAGTCTTCAATGAGACTAACTGGTCTGCTAAAGTACAATTGAACATCATCGACATATAGGTGAATTTTGGTATCACTCATGATATCTGGTTAACTAAATAAGAGTGGACCCAAAACTGAACCCTGAGGTACACCGGATGACAAAGAAAGCTTTTCAGAGAACATTTCATTAATTCGAACCTACTGAAATCGTCCACATAGGAAGCTAAAGATTAATTAAGATGATTAACACTATCGAAAGCATTGGTTAAATCAAGTATTACCAGGACACCCTTCACCTCTGTCCAGGCTGCACCTCTGGTCCGTGGTGACTTTTAGCAAAGCAGTTTCCCAACTATGATTTAAGCGGAAACCAGATAGCCAACGGGATACTTCGATCATCTTTCTGAAGCGATGTTACTGGTTTGTTTGAAATTTTGTCAGTTTATTGCCTTATATAAATTATGAACAAAATTTAAATATATTGCCAAAATTCCCTTTATTGCGGAAGTTACAGCTCTAACAAATAAGGTACAGGGAGAAATTCATCTATTTCTTGATTAACATTCTAAAATTCTAATGGCCTTGGAGGGAGTCAGAAAAATAATTCAATCATATAATGTTCGCCAAAGTCATTACAACTTTACTTACTTGTCTTTTTACATTTTCGTGACTTTAGATCCATAAAAAGTTTTGTTATTTCTAAGACTTTTCCATGATGATCATGTATGTATTAAATTCATATAAATTTTTCTATTTCCTTTATCTTACTGCAACATCATAATCATAATATCATAAAACATAACTTTGCTACAGCAATGAAGCAATTCCAAAATTCCATAACATCCTATTCAGCGTATGCACTATTAAATATACAAATTATTACTACTATTACTATTATCGGCATTCGGCAGTATAATTTTAAACTTATAAACACATCGGTGGAGAATTAAAATGCCCAACATAAGCATGAAAGAAAAGAAAAGGAAAAGAAGAAATACAACTTAAAACCATATACAACAAGGGGGAAATAATCCATTTGCCTAAGTATGCTTAACTGCTCGCGCCTTAATGGCAATCGCAGTAATTCTAGTATCATTAACAAGAGCGCGGTCGTACACAGAGTTGAAACTGGAGCCATATTCAGAGTAGGTTTATATACAAACGGCGGAAACCGACAAAATGTCTTAATTACCATCCAGTTTGTATAGTTATACAGAACATGACGTATCTAGATATACTATATAGCTAAACTGTAGAAAGAAGTAATGCATGCACGACGAACATACATATACTTATGTATGTATTTATAGGTATGTTTGTAAAATCTCACACTTAGTTCATGTGAAAGGAAAAGGAAAAGTACGTCGAACTTGAAAGCTTTCAGAAACACCGAATGTGCCTTAGTTCATGAGACCCATAAACTTGATGGCATTTTACTTGCAACGTAATTGCACTTGTTTCTTCTCCAGTTTATAATGGAAAAGCAAAAGAGTAACACTAAAGTAACACACGATGGTGTGGTAGTATAAGTGTATCACATTAAAAGTGACGGTGGTCTGGACATTTCTCTAGAGTTGGTTTTAAACTCTCAGAGTTTTGCAGGGTTTCCCCCATAAGCTTTTCTTAGCAAGGGTAACTGCAATATGAGGTTGAAATGGAAGTTTTCTAGAAGGAAAAAATTCAACATTGCTTGAAAATAATATTCAGTAGCCACTTCAATGTGTAATTATGCCTAGAGTTGCTCTTCTTGTCTTATTCTTGTTAAATTCTTTTATAGCTATAATCAAAATGGCACAAGAATTAGAAGTTGGTACGCATGCAATACCACAGCAGAATATACAAATTTTACATTCCGGAATGGACCAAAACATTTGAAATGATGGATACCTGGCCAATTGGTTCATATTTTCTCACATCTGTCGTATTGAAGAGGACGATAAAATCTATACAAAACTGTTGTTAAAGAAACATTTGCTTTTGACACGCTCTAAAACATTTTGTGTTGCATTCCGGAGTGCACTACCCATTTCACAATCTTTATACTCTTACTCTAGTATGCCATGCGATATCTAGTTTTTATGCCATCTATGCTATAATCTAAATGATGACACTGGTATGGAATTTAAGTCTACATCAACTTGAATGGGCAACATAGCATGCAAAAACTAAAGGGTGACCCGTATATTCTTACATTAACTATAAATTTACAGTACATCAAGACAAACATTGTATATAATTAGCCTCTGACGATGTCAGCGAAACTTTTAATCTATGCCAGTCACTTAGTCATGTTTCTTGTTTTAAGAGCGCGCGCAATTTTTAACCCAATCTCCCTGTCCATTGATAGTCTTGTAAAATTAAATGGAAATCTTTGTGACTTTCTGAAGACATTTCATGTTCACAGTTTTCTTTGTTTTTCTATTTTGTTTTTTTTTTTTTGTTTTCATATTAAGACAGAACTAGATAAAATAAGAAAAAAAAAACCGATCCCTCATCATCCGTACCGTAAACATTGAAATCAGTCCCGGAGCTTGAATTTTCTTCAGCCCATGGGGTCAAATCCACGGCATGATATTTTTCATACTTTAAAAAGATTAAAAATGAAAAATGTCCTCAACAGTAGTGTTTTGATGATAAATTATGACTCTAAATTCTGGCTATGTACAAGAAATAAATTCATTTGCCAGCTGTCATGGGGGGAAAATTAAAAAAAAAAAAAACATAAAAAGATAAACTCTCGAACGATAAGGCAGAAAATCAAGAGAATGTACATACTTACGAGTACATACATACATACATTTAATAATAAGAGTGGTAATGCTGTCGAAAAATTGCGATTACATAGATACAATTGATAGGGATGGGGATCGTAAGGCTCTGATGATCTACTGCCTTTTATAGTTATTTAGTAGATGGACAAAATATATTAAATTCCCCCAGCACAAATTATTATTATCATGAATGAAGATTGTGCTCTTTTGTTAAAATCATTTAAAATTTATTCAGATAGACTAGGACAGGAATATGATCTACACCAAATATACGTAGGTTAGGTATAGACCCTTAGAATCTATTGTAACTGTACACAATGATCTTCACTTGACGTCTATAAATCTAAAACACAAAGAACCCATCAATAAGATCTAAAAAAGTTGACATCAAGTCCAATTCACTACTATCTCTCCACTAACAACGAACTTATTCCTTCAGGGTAAGTGGGTATAGGATCATGTTTCATGCGCATAAAATTGGTGTCGTCGCCAGATACGCGCCCATGTTTCTCTTAGATATCACACTAAGTAAAGTTCATTAATATTTACGTTTTGCAATGATTTCAATGAGAAATTTTTATTTATCTGTTAATTACAAAGAAGTTGTGTTAGTAGTGTATGCGATGCCACGCCGCGCCGTGCCCATCATTTTCATCGGCATCTTTTCTTTGCTAAGTATAAGGATGCTAAAATGTTAAAAAGTCGTGACTTTAATTGTTTATCGCTCAGAGATTGGTTTAGCACATGTCTTTCACGTTGCATAATATTATAATATAAGAGGAGGTAGGTACCCGAGTAAGTATATTCAGTGTTTGCTAAGTATTAAGGCATGCAATAACATCCTGGAGGTAAGTAATTCGCACCTAAGGTTAAAAAAATTAAGAAGATTTTTTTTTTGTTAAAGTATAGAAGTTAATTGGATGCATAAGATGAAGCGTAACTCTAATGACGGGTGCTGGAATGGTCTATTAACAAGAAATTATCTAATTTGGTATATATCTTTTGTTTGGCTTGGTAGATTGTAACGTATACTCTTACTATGTGCACATAACATTCTTGAAATTTAAAATTTATGTAAAGGCTTTCGAAAATTACTCTCACAGTTTACTACGGTGATACTTTTATTTGCCTATAATTTAAGCTATTCTGAAATTGGCTTGTCTAATTTACATATTTAATTTACTTGCGCACCTTATGATCACTCTCGGCGCACATTAACGCATGGGTCTACCTAATGTTATAAGTTTCTTGGCTATAAATCAATAATTCTTACGTCTTTTTATTGCGTATTTGATTTATTTAAGTTCATGTTGATTATACTTACATACGTATATATGTATATGAGTAGAGTAATGTTAATTGGGAAAAAAATCAGAACTTTTTTATGCCTAGGCTCAATGTTATAATTATTTGAATTCTAATTGGAATTTTAGCATTGGAGGAAATTTCGTAAATATGATTTTCAAATAATTTTAACTTTGAAAAATTAATTAATGCGAAAAAAATTATATAATATTTTTCTTATCGTAAATAACATTGAAGTTTGAATTTCTTATCATCGAGGACCTTTTGAGCAAATCGAGATAAAATTAAATTAACTAGGCTTAAGAATTTAACCTGAAATGTAATTTAAAATTAAATTTAAGGAAATGTATGGACTATGTAATTGTATTTATTCACAAATTTAACGTAAAATAACATACATATTCTCGCTGAATAATTTACTGAACGACTTTATTCGCCCTCAAAGCATAGATTTGCAAGGAAGTTAACCTCAAGGTATAAATTGACTAAATGGACATACGTTTGGCGAATTCAGTCATACTTAAAATTTAGTTATTTATGCGCATGGTGCTTACTTGTTCTTTTTATAGGACGCTTTCTTTGCTTGATTGCAAAATTCAATTCTATAAATTTTCAATGTTTGAATGTGAGATTTTTCGTGTTTTGAACGCTTTTACATTTAAAGAGTGAAATTTCATAAATTAAGCTGAAATGACCCTTTTTTTTTTGTTTAGACAAAACAACTTTATAGGAAAAAATTGAATATAAAAATATCTAAACAACAACTTTTCCTTTCATAGAAGAGGGGGGGGGCGCTTGAGTATTTCGAGACCCGTGTATATACAAGTCTACAGGCAACTTTCCACCTACTGCGTGCAATGTTTAAAAGACAAGTACTGACCAGTACCAGTTACTGGCTTTGTAGCCTAAAATCAAAATTTTACAAAGAATTTTGAGAGCGTACTGCATGTTTCGATCAGTAGCGCAGGGCGATCTCATCAGGACCAGAGCTGGTCAAGTACCAAAGAAAAAGTACTTAAGTACAAGTACAAGTACCGAAGACCTGAGTACTTCAGCATAAGTACAAGTACCACATGTATGAAAAGTACTTGTAACTAAGTACTAAGTCTATAAAAAGTACTGAGTACTTTTTGTAGTACTTTTTAAAGTACTTTTTTTTTAGAATCTTTGTATGTTGGCAGGAATATAATGAAGTTTATCGAGTTCAGTTATGAGATATTAATAAATAATTACCTTTTGAAAACTATAATATGTATAGTAACCAGTGGCTACTATTTATAGTTTTTTATAGTTTTCGGCGCTGCAGGTAGAGTAAAACTTTAGCCTCTCATTGGTACACTAATAAAAACTATTAGAGACCCGCCCAAGCACCCATTATCGCCTCCAATAATGCATAACAATTCTCAGGAAAAAATTTCCAATAAATATCTAAGGAAAAATTAAGGCTTCCCTACATCAGGTCGAGGCATCGTTGATTTTATATTGGAGCGAGGCATTGCTTACTTACCCTTGTTTATGTCCACTGACGTATATAATATGGACTGCTTACTTTTCAATTTCACGTGGGGATAATTGCTTGTGTCAAAATGTGTTCTTACGTCGGTCGGTGCCAACATTGAAAAAATCATTGGCGGGAAGTTGAAAAAGTGAGCACACAGCTCGGAAAGTGATTTTAATAAAACGTTTCGAATTTCTTCTGCGTATGTAATGAATATATTGTCTTTGATAAAACAGTTTTTATCAGTAATAACCCTAAATGATTAATTTAAAAACATTTATTTCGACGAATCCACTAATTTATTTGTTGTTTTTAGTTCTCTCTCAGTTGGTACTTGGTGCTTAAACCGAAAGAGTCAGCAATATAAAAGTGAGCCCACTTTCTGCAGTGTATTTCTATGAACGTAGTCAGTCCATATTATACATGTCAGTGGTTATGTCTTCAAGTCAAGGCATCGTCGATATTCGAGCTAGACGTTACTGGCTTTTGTTTTACTCGCCCAGTCTTGTTTGTATGTTATTAGTTTGTCTAAGGTTCTGCCTTGACGCGTGGGTGCGGCACATGCTTTAACAGTTCTTTGCGTGCCTTAAAACTCAACAAAAAAAGAGTTGCGCTTGAGATTGTGTTTGCTTTTCTACGAAGAGTTAGATATTTGTAGTACTTAATAGACTCAGAAATACTTAAGTAAAAATCTTGGTACTTATCTACAAAACTAAGTCTTAAGTACAAGTAAATAGACGCTAGTACTTATGTTCAAGTACTAAGTAGGGGCATTTCAAAAGTATTGAGTAATAAGTCTTAAGTAACGAAAATGTACTTCAAGTAGTGCTTAAGTCTTTTTTTACTTAAGTATTGCCCATCTCTGATCAGGACAGCAATGAGCCCTGAACTGCCCGTTGTCTACTCTACAGTGAACTCAGATGTCCAAAAGTTGGTGGTGGATATAAAAAGATATTTAAATAACTAAATATGAATATGTCTTTTAAACATTTCTCCCAGTAGGCGGAAAATCAAATCTTCTGTAGACTTGTATATATACGGGTCTCGAAATACTCAAACCCCCCTTCTATTTAGTTAGAATGAGATGTCCAAGAATCATTTAATGTGAATACAAGCCATTTTCCTGTACATAAATGATTCTTAGTTAGATTTTTGAATAAGTCTTTATATATCCACTACCAACTTATGGACATCTGAGTTCATTGCAGTATAAATAGCAGACAATTCAGGGATTCATTGCTGTCCTGATGAGATCACCCTATACTGCTTATCGAAACATCCAGCATGCTCTCATAATTTTCAGTTATATGATCGTTCGTACATCCATTCATTTGTCTGTCTGTTTGTCGAAAACGGAGAGACGTAGGAATTTAAAAATTTCGCAGAACGTTAGAGTTTGTTTGGTATCCTTTCGTTTATTTATGTAATGAGGACAAATTGTGTTTTTTTTTTTTTTTATAAAGTAAAATACATAAGACTAAACTTGAATGTGGAGGGTGCGGCAGTTAACTTCAGTGCTGCATGCAAGATGTATGTACCAATAATTCTCAAGAAAAATCCTGAATAAGGGCATAATACGATCATAGAGGTTCTCAAGGAAATTCATGAACTTACTATGGCTTCAGACCATACGCCTGGGAGACTCTCATTGTTTCAATCATTCAATATAGTGGTGAAGGACCGAGATGCCTGGAATTTTCCAACTATCCTCAGCGGAGAGCTTGCGGCGGCTTGACTGTGCTATCTGCATGTCATAACCAATCTTGGGCAACCATACTGAAATTGTAAGGTTTACATGTCAACCAGCTTTCTATGCAGGAAAGAATATTTTAATATAGTATTATAAGGGGATGATCATAAATAAAGTTAAAGACGACCGAATATTTAACAGTTGCTGCTTATTTTAATGCCCCCAAGAGCAAGAATATAAACTTACTGCAGAAGCGCATCCGTCCTATCATAATCCGGAATCACAACTACTAACGTTGTTTCCGCCACGTCGACATAGGATCGACCCAGCTTACCACCGTTCGTTGGTCTGCAACCCACGTCCTGTTCGCAATTCCGTCAACCATTCAACGTATCAAATTTGTACACCGCTCTAGTCTAAAACAAGATAGGTTAAGGAATTCTATATTATTTCCGAAACAGGTACTGACGTTTGATCACCCAGTACCAGGTGGTCCAAACCGGCAACACTAGTACCAGCAGACCCCAACCAAAGGCTGCGTTGTAGATTCTCATATTTTAAATTCCCTTCGATCAGCTGACATTAAGAATTATTTTTATTTACTGCCAGTATATCTCAAACAGAAGACTTGTATTCTTTCTGCTCGCTCAAAACAAAATTGGCATATACCACCAAATACTAGTCTGGTATAAGACTGGTCCAAAACTTAGATAGGCGTCGGAGCCGGGATGTGGACCGTGACAGTCAGGTAGCAATTAGAGTTATTTCTTCGTCTGCAATGAAATCATAGCTCGTATAAAAATCTCAAAGCACCCGTGACAAACTTAGTAGATACAATCGGGTAAGCTTATTTTGGATCTTGGTACAACAAGGCTTTGCTGACAACCCAAAAGTAGGTGAACTTGCTAGTCAAGGCTCAGCTACAACTCTGGTCGGACCAAGGTCGATGTGTCTATATGTGCAATAATCGTGAGTCAGAAGGCTACAGTATTTACCAGAGGAGGACAGAGGGATATAACCATACCAAGTGTTTCATAGCCATTCCGTCTATGGAACGGGTACAGGGACTTCTGAGGTATCTTAGGATGTGTGTTAGGTCTATAACTGGACTGATTACCTGCCACTTTTAACTGAGAAAGCACCTTGTCACTATAAACGTAGGCTATGATCCCATTTTCAGACTTTGTCTAGAGCATGATTAGACAGTTTTACATATTTTGTGTAAAAGTCTGACGATCACTAAGCGTAGAATCGAAGACCTTGAAAAATCACAGCTAAATCCTGGTAAATTACTGGACATACTTATCGCTCCGCAGAATTTTAAGCCTACTCAAGGGGATATGTTGGGTTTAAGGATATGGTAGAGTTAGCATAGTAGGCCGTCTTATTGCCCACAGGACTTTATAACATTTTATCTCCCTCTTTAACCAACGAACCAGCCAAGACGCCAAGATAGTCCTCACTTATCATTAAAATTGCGAAATTATTCAGCTTCCGTTTGATCATTTCTTCATTCAAATTGCAACCACCACTTTTTTTCCTTTGTCTCAAAATAACTTAGACTGGAATAGGGGCGTCTTGCATTTATATGACATACATAGATTCGAAAAATTAAATACGATAAACATGGGTGCTGTCTATGACACCCACTTATCACCGATCATTGAAACTACTTGATTTGTTAACAATTGCGTCTTATATCGAACTAATACCGTCTGAATTCGTTCATGACTGGTGTTCTCAACATAACATTGATAGTGTGAAATTTCAATCGATCTTTCGCCCAATTACTAATATACCACATCTGTCCGACGTTTCTTATCGGTCTTATCTTTGGTGCTTTTATTATTTCATTTAGTTGTTCAGATACAAAAGTGGTATTTTTTAACCACAGATAAAATTTGAAAGATGATAGTCAATCAAATAAAAATAAATTCAATCATTTTAATGTTTAAAAAAAAAAAACAAAAAAGAAAAATATAGAAAAAATTCAATTCATCCTAATAAATCTAAGACAAGAAAACATACCTCCCCCTTTTCCTCCCTGCCCTATTTGTTTTTTCATTTCTCACAAAAACCTGTTACCTCCTTTAAGACCTTCGCCTTAATCTGGGACAGCCTAATTTCGTGTATAGCAAGTATTGCGAAAGATTCGACTTCTCCTGTCATTTTTTACCTTCACAGGACTTGCATTTAAAAAAAGTACATAGTTCGGTGACACACAATGATACACACGCGATACACCGTACTAAAAACTGTTTTTTTTAGTCCCGTGATACACGATGATAGACAATCGAGACTAGACACGACGTAAAACCGGTTTTTGTATAGAATGTATATCAGGCCATGGTACACGTAGTTTATACACAGTTGATACACGTTCTTGAGACAGCAAAGAAAATTCATCATTTCCATATATTCTATATGAACACAAACCGAGTACACGCATACAAATGTATTAAAACAGTCGTGTATCATCCCAATCTAACCCTCTGCTCTAAATTGAGGTATACACGGAAATTTTCTAAAATATTGCTAAGAAAACCAGTTTTTAGTACGGTTTATCGCATGTGTATCATCGTGTGATACCAGACTTAACACAATTTTAGAACATTTTCGTGTATATTCCTCAATTTAGAGCAGAGGGTTAGACTCGGATGATACACGAGTATTTTATGACATATGCATGCGTGTACTCGGTTTGTGTACATATAGAACATATGGAAATGATAAAGTTTCTTTGCTGCCTCAAGAACGTGTATCAACCGTGTATAAACTACGTGTACCATGGGCTGATACGCACTCGATACACAAAAACCGGTTTTACGTCGTGTCTAGTCTCGAGTGTGTATCATCGTGTGTCACGGGACTAAGAAATACTGTTTTTAGTACAGGGTCCCTGTCTACTCTCAAGTATGTCTACTCGTATATCCAGAGACTAAGTAAGATGGTTTTATTCGGATATTTTCTGAGGGTGTGGATGAGTCCTCAACATCCCGATTGATTAATTAGTTCTAATTTTTTGTGAAAAAGACAAGCAAATTAAGTCAAGCGGTATTAATGCACGTGAAAGGCAATCTAGTAGATTTCCGACATTTTAAATAGGTATACTTCAATTTGTTGTTGGTATTAAATTTTGTTATTCGATCTCAAAAATGTCAACATTAAAATTATAACCACCAACCAAAAATCCACGAATCACATTTTTCGATAATAAATAGCTACTGACGCGATTATAGAAAGATTGAGCAACTTTGAAGTCTAAATATTTAGACATGTGTTCTTATAGCCTGTGGTAATGCATAAATAAAAATTCTGAATTTGTTTTTGCCAACGTTACCGTGAATTAGTATTTGAGAAGTAGAAAACAGTATGCAGTCGTAACATTAATTTATCCAAGAAAACATCGCTTATCTGTGCATTTTTTCGTAAGTGTAACAAATGAAATAAATAGTGTATCGAATATTTTGTGCTTATATTTGAATTTTTCGTCCTATTTAGAAAAAATGATTGCTTTTATTTTGATCATTTCAATTTGGAGCCTTATAGATTGTGAAACAACATCTGAAAAACCACAGCAAGAGTTGTTGTCAGAACTTCAAAATGAGTATGAGAATAAAGCCTTAGGTTTGATACAAAAGTTCTGTAATATTTTGCATAATGACGAAAACATCGAAAATCTGTGTTCATCTTTAAAAAGCTACCAAAATATGCTGGATGTTATCGATTCTTTAACGCCATACATCTGGAATTACTGCTTTGATACACCTCCAGGTCAATCTCCAGTAGAAGAGATTTGCGAGCCGATGAGACTAGAAAATGCGTATGAAAAACAATGAAATTATAGCGAAATAATGAATTGATAATATTTTTATTGTTTAATGAGTTTTTTAATTTATTTATTTCACATTTCCCTGTCTTAAATACTCCCAGTGTGTCCAATTTCCTATTGTCATCAAGCAATGATTGAGGTAATCGGTTGACATCTGAATAAATAAATTGCGTGAAAAATGATTGAGCTAAATATTTTTGTTACACTTAAGCCATACAATTTGTGTTGTTTCCTATGCAAATTATTATGTCTCCTCTACAAAGATTCTAAAACGATGCCATCAAAATTACGTGTTTTTTCCTATTATTTTATATTATTTTCGATAGCTTAGTTTATATTTTTAACTCTTCTCTGATTTATTCACGATTTCCCAGTTTTTGGAAAAGATCTATATTGTTTTACCTTTAGTTAAATGTTCTTTGTTTTCAAAACAATGTTCTGGAAAAACTTATAAACAATCAAATAGTTGAAAACATTCTCGAAAATTCAGTGGCGTAGCAAGGATGGGGCGGTTAAGGCGGGCCGCCTGGGCCACCATAATAAGGGGGAACTAAGTTTTTTTTACGAAAAATGACTGTATTATCGCATGTTTTGATGAATTAAAAATGTTGGCTCACAATAATAAAATGGCCAGTGACATGATTCTGCACTTTTGTCGTACCTACTTTAATGTTAAAATATGTATACGTCTAAATGAAATGATCTATGGAGGATGTGCGCACGGATCATACGACCAATCTGAAAAATGTATAATATTGTTTGAAAATAAAACAATATTAAATTTTGACTAAAATAATTATTGCGGGGAAATTTGATATAAAAATCAAATCAAATTCTCAATTCAATTTCGTCCTCTTTCTGATATTCACAGTTTTGTAATTTCCCATTATCTGTAATAGTCTAAATCCGCAGATAATATGTTTTTCTACTAATTTACCAAACTCTCAGTTGTGAGGAAATTTTTTTTATATTTTTTCTGTGATCGTTTCTCAATATAGATATTTTTCCACTTCAATAAGATTTCTTTTGTTTCTTTTGACAAGAGTCTGATACGCATCAAACCTATAATTTGCCAAACCTTTTATGATGTACATAGTTCATATTTCTGCCAGTGGTAATTCTTAATCTTAATTCTTTTAAGTCTTAATAAGTCTTCTTATATCCACGAGCTGAGTAAATTTTTCTTATGCTTTGTGGTATGTCAGTTTAGAACCAAAAATTAACATATGCATTGTAAAAGTCACATATATGTACATATCCACAGAAATAGATTTTTTACTTGTAAAATGTTAACAGGTCTAAATTGGCAAATGGGCCTGTATTTTTTCGTTTGAATATTAATAAGGTCATTTTTTTCGGAATTGTATCTTCTTGGCTCAAACAATGTGTCATAATTTTGGCCCCAACTTTTTTACATGAAAATGTATCTTAAGATAAATGACAATAGCTAAATATACGAAATGTAAAAAGATCTATGCCTTCAACTAACCACATCTATTTAATATAAAAGAAAAAGCTTTGTTAATTGTTTCTTTAAAAAAAAAAACAAAACAAAAGACGGAGACATAACTAATTTCAACTAAAAGCCATAAACATTCTTTTATTTTCTGCGAATTTATTCTTCTCAAAATAATCCACAGTAAGAAAACAAAAACACATTCCGCCTTGTCTTGTCGGTTAGACTTGTACGGTTTTTCAAAAACAGCACTCCAAAGTGACGAAACGTGTAATCAACGTTATTCATGGCATTTATCGCGAAAGGAAGGTATAAGCTTGCTTACAAAAAAAAAAAAAAAAAAAAAAAAATCAGAGACCCTAACAACATTTAAAAAGATTTTCTTGGTAATTACAAAACAATTTTCGGCATTTTGTTTCACAAAGCCCCAACGAGAAAAATTCACTCTTCCGAAAAGTCGCGCTTTAATAGCGAACTCATCGCCATAAATCCTATATACGGCAAGATAAAGCGGGCATTTCGGGTTAGGTCACATCACATCACAGCCACCATCAGACGCCGACTGCGATAGCAATTTATAAAAGTAACAATGGCACATTCAGCTTTGAATTCCTGCAGTTTTTATTTCATTGTACCTACGTTGAAAAATTTTTAAGTTCCGCTCTTCCCAGCAACGAATTTGTTCTTGGTCGAATGAGAATTAAATTACAGCGTAATGCGGTTAATTCGCGACTAAAATGAAAAATGAAAATTCCATTTTCATTTATGTTAACTGTTTTGAGAGTGCTCCTCTATGAATTATTACATTTGAAATCAGATGGTGATGAAGTTTTAGGAATTTTGAGTGTAGATTTTGAAAATTATGCATTTAAATATTCGGAAATGATATATTTACGTAAAACTGACCTCATTTTTTATTTATTTATTTTAACATTAGTGGTACCTAGAGGTTAGAAGCTAACCTAGCATCCTACAACTAATGTGTGGAGCCCACGGCTACTTGGCCATCTGGGCAGCTTAAAGGCCGACACGACATTTACGGCGACAAATTAAATGTTGACCTAAGGGCAATTTCATATTGCTGTATCCAATGGCGCCGACCGAATTTGTAGCCGTAACCAGAGTTGGAAATTATTGAACTTCTGTCGTCGTTGTCGTCGTAATTTGATTTTGACAGTTCAGAGTAATGAGCAAAAAATTTCTTTCGAGGTGTAATTAACTAATTTAGTGAGGAAAATGAAGTATTTTTACGACAAAAGATATCCTCAATATCGAAATACATATTTAAAAGAAAAAAGAAAAGTTGAAATTAAGTGGTAAATGATATTTTGCAATCCACATAAATTCAGTGCTAATCATTGTTTATTACACTTTTACAACTTTTTTTATATCTTTCCCAATTTGTTATTAATTTCAACAAATAATTTTACCACCAGATATGTCAACGAACATAAGATTGTCGGTGTTATTGGGTTAATTCGGCAACATTTACGACGACAGTATCGTCGTAATTGTCGTTTCGACATCAATGTTTCTATCTCCGCCTTAAGGCCCTACATAAGTTAAAACTACAAAACTAAATTAGCTCTTTAAATAAAAAGAAACTATTTGGTACTTAAGTTATATACTGTACCTATGTTTTCTGAGTGCTAGTTTACATACATTCTAAAACTAAAGTGTCTATGGAGCTACCTGTTTTTAAAATGGATCCTTGTCTGAAGTCCGTGTTGCTGTCTTGTGGGTAGGTATTTAGTGTAGCGAGAAGTGCGGCCGTCTCCTCCTTATTGTAAGTAAGGAGTTCTGTTGGGATCTTGCTGTTGCCTGGTATATGTAAGAGCAAACAACATCTAACTTTGGTAAGAGTCTCTGTAATTCGCCGCACTGTCGCAGGATATGGACTGCGGTCAAGGGGGAGTTTGGCCAGAAAGCACAAGAGGGGCACGACTGCTTGAGGAAGAGGTGATTTTGATTGGCAGAAAATGACCTAATCTCAACCTTGCAATTGATACCATTTTCAACCTGGGCATATCTGGCATGCTTGGTTTAGTCACTTGTTGGTAATGCCTATCCAAGAAGGAGCTAGAGTTTAACCAACCAAGTAGTTTTTCGGCTTATACCTGTCTTTTGGCTTGAGCTTTTGCATCTTTAAATGCCGAAGGTGTTTTGTATTCCCCGTTTTGCTGCAGTATGCCCTTAGCTGAGACAACTTACATCTAGATGTGCAAAAACTCACAAAAACGCGATCCAACTAAAACGAGCTAATGGTCCTCTAATAGAGAGCTCTACACATTCTCTCTCTCTCTCTCTTGTTGGAGTATGCCACATAAATTCTTTGGGATGAATGTATCGTTTTCTGGTACGAGACAGCGAATTATCTAGATCTCGACTTCAGAAAAACTCAAAAAAATTGGAGATTATATGGTTTTCAGGAACAAGAAAGGAATTTAACTGGCTCTTGACTATGGGAAAGCTCATTTGTGAAATATTTAGAAATGTCTAAAGGATGGGTTACTTAGGGGTATATATGAGGTTATTCTAGTTATTGATGAAATCGGACGTAATTAAACAAGCAATTCATGTGTGACGAAATTCAATTATTCTATAATTTTTGGATTCTAAATACTGATTTAGTTGGGTCTTTACTTTCAGAAAGACATTTAGAGGGGTTTTGCGGGGTAGACGACTTAACTTGAACGGCATTTATCCTCGCCTCTCTTTTTGCTTAATCCATCATTTCATATCATTAACCATTTACGTGTTTTTGACGCTATAGCGTAATTGTTCGGGTTTAGAATTGGGCTTAGAATATATATATAAAAAAACAAACAAGGAAAAATACTGAAATTGGTCTTAGACCAATTCTTACAACACCCTAGATGAATTCCCGTATGTAATTTCGTATGTTCACCACTCTGGGAAAGTTTGATTGTTAAAGTAGTTTCTCGCATTTATTTGTAGATTGGATTGTCGGGCAGTAAAAATGATTATAATCATATAAGTTCATAGTACTTTATATTCTCAAGAGCTCTCCAGTACAACAACTACATCTTAGACCAATCGTTTTCACAAAACATCTCAATTTTCATATGGCAACACCGAGAAGGGGTTACCCGATTCAGTCTGTTTTTTAAATATTATTTACTAATTTTTGAAAATGCCGTTTACAAAACTTCAGTTCATTTCGTCGACGCTTTCCCATGTAGTGTCCAAATATATAGTGAAAAACAATATTTTTGTATGGCAACCCCACGAAAGAGTTACCCGATTTGTGCCATTTGCGAACTTAAATAAAAATAATTTATATTAATATTAAAATTTTCACTGCAAGCGTTCTCGAGTTATCGTGAGGACAGACAGACAGGTGGACATACGAACAGGCGGAGAGACGAACAGGCGGACGGACAGACAGATGGATATGTAAAAATCAAAATAACTTTTAATATTGTGCGTGGGTGTCCAATCCATTTTGCTCTACCAACATTATTTCTATGCGTTACAAATGGAAGATAAACTTAGTGTAATATCCTATAGATTTCTATGAGCAACAATGTGGGCTTTTTTAGGGATCTCCGATGAGTCGAATTGATTGGAGATCCCCAAAAAAGCCCACATTGTTGCTCATATTAATAAACCCCCGATCAAAAACATTAGAAAAATTTATATAGATTTCATCTAGGGTAAAAAAAACAATTGAACCAGATTCTCATTATATCCTTTTCGATTTATCAAAATATACCATAATATTGGAAAAAAATCGGGATTCAAACATTTTTCTGGCTTTTTTCCATTTTCCTTTGTTCGGGCTTTCATTTTCAGGATTTTGAAATTTAGGAATATATTGGAGACTGGGATTTTGAAATGTCAGGATTTTGGAATCCGATATTTGGTAACAATTTCATAATCCTTATTGACTGGATACTCGTCACTCATCATTCATATGCAATACATGGCTTTTTTTGGGCATGTCCATGGTACAAATTTTTGAAGTGTCCAACGTACATACCCCTTGTAGAAGAAATAAAACCGCCTGTGGTCCACTGTTCACACCCAGATTTGAAGGCCTTTGGTGACTACTTCTAAGCATCGCTGATTTTTTAAGATCTTAGCCACATTGTTTTGAAAAATGTAGTGACAAGTGGGTGTTTTTCGACTCCATAAAAGTTTCTTGATAATTAACTAGTTATAACACCAAAAGAAGTGTGTCTAACTTAGGTGCGCATGCCAGGCATGCGTTGTTGTATATTTGAATAGAAATGGGAAAAGTAGAAAAGATAATTTAAAAAGTAGTTTAAGTGGTGATGTGTACATTAATTTGAAAACTTTTGAGTACTTAATCTGCACTTATAGCAGATCCAGATCTTTCAGGTATCTAGAAGTCGAAGATCTAAGGGCATCACATTTGTTTGGAAACGTACTCTCGAGAACGATAGTTAACCGCACACACACATACCTGTGGACTAGGTGGACATTCAAAGTACAGGCATAATCTCAATTCTTCGGTATTGATGATATTAACGAATTTTAGATATATTTTCTTGAGTTTCTCATCTGAGATTTTGTTTTTAATTCAACTGCAGCAAGACATGAGAGATCCCAGGCACGAAGGCCAGCGCGGCCATTGTGCTAACCTGCTAGAAACACTTTCACCAAAACGTTTTGTTCTATTACATCATAGTCTAGGAGCCCGCAGTAAATTTTGGGTGTGAGGTATAACCAAAATATATATGAATAAGTTCACGAAAAGGCAATGTCAAAACAATCATCTGGCAGGAGATATCTGCAGCCTAAGTGAGTAATAGTATGTTGAAAACACCCTATTTATTCAAAATGTATGTCTTATAAAATAGAAAGGTTTTCCATGATCACAAAAATGCAGTCCCAAGACATTTTGCGTGGCTAATCTCTTGCCAGACGAAGTTAAAGTGCTGACAATTTTGGATTTTTCAATAATCTATATACAGGGTGTTTCATAATTGGTGCACCTAGCTCAAGGATTTGATAGCTGAGGTGGAGACAAGCAAAAAATTATAAAGTGAAGGGGGAACAAGATGCGTCGTTTCGGCGGTAGGGGGGGCGGGGTTTAAGATTTTTAGTACTTCTTCCAATTTACACCTTGTAACTATCTTGATATACACCCTATCAAGGTTCGACTCATCTCAGATGATAAGCTTTTCAATGAATGCCCAATCAGCCTTCCTGTCACCTTCCGTCGGAAGTAGTAGGACGTCAAAGTAAAACAATTGGAAAAAAATTCCTATTTTTTTTTCAAATTTTAACGATTTTCCCGCCAAAATCCATAATAACTATACAGTTTTTTTACAAGATTTGGAAACCCTGGAATGTTACATTTAATTTGACTAAGCACATGTACCTGCCTAAATGCAACCGTTTTTGAGTTAGTCCCGTTTCTCTGATGCATTATTTCATTAATTTTGCTAATTTTGTGTAGAATTGCATAAAATTAGGCCCGATTTTTATCGTCAGTAGCAAAATTAACGAAGTATTGAATCATAGAAACGGAAATAACTTAAAAAGGGGGTCATTCAGGCATGTACATGTGCTTAGTAGTCAAATTAAAGATAACATTCCGGGGTTTCCAAATCTTGTAATAAAAGTGTATAGTTATCATGCATTTTGGCGGGAAAATCGTTAATATTTGAAAAAATTAGGATTTTTTTTCCAATTTTTTGACTCTAACGTCCTACTACTTCCGAAGGTAGGCTGATTGGGCATTAATTCGAAAGCTTAGACGGTTTGCTATCATCTTAGATGAATCCCACCTTGATAGGGTGTATATCAAGATGGTTACAGGGTGTAAAGTGGAAGAAGTACTAAAAATCTTAAACCTCCCCTACCACTGAAACGGCGCTTCTTATCCCCCTCCCCCTACACCTTATAATTTTATGCTTGTCTTCACCTCAGCTATCAAACCCTTGAGCTAGGTGCACCAATTATGAAACACCCTGTATAACCACATAAAATTAACTTCTTTTGGCAAGGGGTTATCCGCGCGCAAAACGTCTTTGACTACATTTTTGTGCTCAGGGAAAATCTTTCTATTTTGTAAGACGTACATTAAGTGAATATAATTAGCGTTTCAATTTTGGAGAAAAAAAGGTATTTTCAATATACTATTACTCACTTAGACCCCGGAAATTTCTTGCCAGACGATTGTTTTTGACATTGCCTTTCCTTTTAGTTTCGAGAAAAACACATTTGAAGTTTGAGCTTTATTATTTTCAGATTTATGCAATAGGATTTTTCTTTTTAATTTTTGTCATAGTTTTAGTGTTATATGGAGGTTCTGTACACACGAGTGTTATCAATGTTCTTGTTATATATAGAAGATAACATACAGTACCGAATAATGAACACATTTTTTTCGAAGTTGGCTATATCCCATAAACCGAAACAAGAATTCAAAATTTTTCCTGCAAAATATAAAGCACTTTGAGTGAGATGTCAGATTTAATAGGATATTTTCATATATTTTTTCCCAACCTAAAATATTTAGATTTTTTTTTACATTTCTGTTAACTGAAAAAATGAGACAATTTAAGTTTTTCAACAATATTTTATATTGAATAAAAAATATATTATTTTCACATTTAAGATAACTTATCTTAAATGAGCTCATTAAACAAAATAACTCAAAATAAGCAAATTTAAATTAATAAATTCAAAATTTACTGCGAGCTCTTGGTCTATCAGATCTTGGTGTGGTGAACTTTCAGATCATCCACAGGTAGGAGGGCAGATAAAAGTATATTTAGCTTAATCTACGCAAAGCTCGGACAAGCACACAGGTGTAACTTATCTGATATACAGTAGATAGGTGAAGAAAAGATTGTTTATATTTGTATATGGTATAATCCTAGAGATCTACACCTTGTTCATTATATCATCAACTGAAACAATCCTCACAGCTATGTAGGTTGTCAAATTCCTTCGGGAATAGTAGTCTCATTCTGTGTTTCGGTGAGAACCCATTTGCTAATCCATAAAAAAATATTTGCTGGTGTGGCCGGAGAAATACTTACATACTGTCTGAGGCTTATGTTATTAATTGATTTTGAATTCGTTTTCGGTATACTTGTGATAACAAACCTTGGTGGTGTATAAAGATTTCACCTTAGATCCGATAGCCTTCCTCAACATTTTAAGTGGTGTTCTCGAACATTTTGGAGTAGTTACAGTTACAGTCAGTCTCAATATGTTAACACAGAAACTGCCTCAATTTATAAGTTAGTAAGGGCAAAGAAGAATAGAATAATCTGAAAAATATCACTTTTACTCATCCTTATCCATCTCCACGGCTTAAAAATATACCAACATAGTATAAAGTAAAACACATCACCATAACTCTACATATATGTTTAGCTATCCAAATTTCTAATCCACGAGCGTACTCTGCTTGAGACATTTTAATATGTTATCCACTGAAATCACAAATTCCTCAACGTTTCTGGTTTGCGGCGTATATTTTAGTCCTTTGTCCATATACTACGACATATACACATCCATTGTTACCGGCAACAAACATCTAAGGAAGATAAAACTCATTATAATCTCATAACTCAAACAGCGGGCGGTCATCTACATTACAGATACTAAAATGATCATTGTTCTGACTAAAAGGTAAACGTTATTAACATTATTATTACTAACATATGTTGGCAATAAAATCCGTAATAGCAGGAAGGCACCAACATTTTTCTTACTTTCTATTCAAACGCACAACACGAAGAAGTAGTTTTCATCTTTGAGCTTTTATAAATTTTTCTGCATGACTTTCAAATAAAATACAGATGTCATAATTTCGTAAAAAATAAATTATATTTTATCTAGGGTAATTAAGTAGAGACCAAAGAGCAAAGAGGAAAAAAACCAACACTTCTCTGCTCATCGTAGCCTACAATAAAAATATTCAAATTATTATCAAAATGTAAAAGAAGACAAAGCCAACCAAGCATCCTTTTTTTTAGTAGGACAATATCCCACATTATGTGAGCATGGCTTTTGTAATAATTTTCTCTGATTGTACTTCTTGGCAATGGGGAGCCATAAACTTACATTTAATAGCCATAAAAGCCACTTGTGAGTAAAGTAGAGTGAGTTATAGTCCGTCTAATGACTATACCCGGCATGTGCCCTGAAAGCTATAAATGGACGTTACCCGGAGCGGAGTCAGCCAGGGGCGTATTAAGTAATGCCATAATTACATGACACTCCCAGCTACCATTACCATGATTCGGTATTTGCAAAAATGGAGTAGAAAAAAACGTTTTCCTCGTGCTATCACCTTGTGTGAATATATGGTTCGTCTATAACTATAACTGAGCTGCAAACATTGTATATATGGGGTCTTCTGCAGATAGTGTTTTCCTTGATGGTCAAACTGCTACCGCGCGACGGTTTAATTTCCCCCGGCAACAACTGAAGTTTTCCCACAATTTATGTATAAATTTAGGTAGCTATAAATCGACTTGAAGTTTTTTTTTTTTTTTACTTCCTGTTTTGTTATCTTTAACTCGTTCGATAAGCTGCGAATAATACCGATGAGGTGCAGATTGCATACTCTTTGATTGATAATATTTGGCCTGACTGACATTAGCATTAGCATCATAAAAAGAATCACTGCTACTCTCTGTAACAGTAACACTATGTATGTAGCCTACAGTAATACAACACTACAAAAATAGTTGAGGCGAAAAAAAAAAAAATCCTCTGACCCAAGTTGGCCTCGGCTATCTGATTTGGACAAGCTTATTTCTCAAGTATCTTGTTAAAACCTTATGAGGATGTTGTTATCTAAGCCAATTGAATGCCTTGAATTGATCTATGTTTTACAGAGAATATCTAGAAATGCACTCAGCGTAACCACCAGAGAAATCTGTTCGAAAATAAAAGGACTTTCGTTCGAGACTGGCTCACATGCAGCCATACAAAGATAAATGTTCAATGCTCGTCATTATGACTAGATTCTCTTGTGATGGTACTGCTGCTGCTGATGTTTCTGAAGAAGAAGCCTATTGGTGCGTAACATATTATCTTTAGCTCTACATCTTACATATATGGTTACGCGTCGCGTTGTCAGCAGTTTAGTTCTACCTATATCGCCTTGTTAGTTCTTGTCTTAATGCACTCGGCTTCTTACTTTGACCACTTTGTGCTCTTTTAGTTCTGCTTAAGGTTTTGTTAAGTACATACTTGGCTAGGGTATACCACATCTGGTTTACTTCAATGTCAACAATTTCTTATCCAGCGGAAATTACTAGAAACATTTTGTTATCCACAGTCTTTCTTACGATTGACGTCGTTTTACATAGATTTATTGAGGCACGAAGGAAATGACAAGAAAATTTTTCTTGTCGAAAGCCTTTTAATTGGTTTTTGTTTTCGCTTTTAAATTGCACATTGTATTCGGATTATCTGGTAGCAGACCTATTCGGTTTGTTTTTTTTTCCTGTTTGACTTAAGGTAGATCTAGATGCATTACTATAATTGCCGTATTGTAGCTGATGAGTTAAATTATGGCGAATTCTGAAGTTTAATAAATCTATTGTTCTAATTATTAGGTATCAGAAAATTTGAAAAATATGTTAACTGTATGCACTTTTTCACTGACTTCATATTTCGTTGGTAAAATTTGAGTCCTTTAACCTTATCTTACTAGTTCCTGTTATACCTTATGTGAGACATTCCCACTCTATTCCGTAAACCGGGCAACCAACTGTTATACCGTTAACTTATAAATTCCATTCAAGTTATTGGTTTTCTCATACTAGTAAGACCAATCTACCTCAATGAGGTTGTTGTTCAAAATATTGTAGAAGACTTAAGATCACCTTTATAAAGCTAATTGTGCACAACGTATGACAAATACTCAAAATGCTTTTATTTCATCTGACTCTGTTGTTCCATATCTTACTCTTTTAAGGTTTTCGTATTTGCAAGAAATGGAATAAACGGAACCATTATAAGATTACTGCTGCATCCGTCCGTCTGTCTGTTGTAGATGTTTTTCTCTAAAACGACGTGACGTAGGAATTTCAAATTTGGCATGGCAGATTCTGAGGTCTTCTTAACGCGCATATATTTTAACAGTCTACAATAATTAAACATTTTTTTTATTATATTTAATGGGTGTGGTTTAGGTCCCTTCATCTTGTGGGGTATTATTTGAAGGATTAAAATGAAATCAAAATTTTGGTGGATTAATTATAAAGATATAGTCTAATATGTAAGAAAAAATACCGTTCCCCCTGAGCTTCTTAGTTTTTACAGCTACAATTTTGATATTATCCAGGGTTAGTAGGCATTGAATCATAGTTAACAGGAAAGCTGCCCCTTTGCTCGTCAGTGTCATACCCAGCAAACATTATGGCGATAAATTTATTTATCGATAAAATGGTAATAAAAATTGTGTTGCCCTTTTATTGCCATGGCGATGATTTGGCGATAGCTAGAGAATTAAAATCTATTAGATTCCCGGAAACATTATGATTGGTCCACTTTCTTATTGCTACATTATTGCCTAGATCGCTGATATCAGATGTAATGAGAGCGAGGTGTATATAAACATTTTTAAAGAAATTTTTCCGTTATCGACAATATTTCAGTAGGTACTCTCCCTTTGGAAATTGGCTCATTTGGAGTTGTTATTTCTTCAAGTGAGAAGAAAAGCTGTGAAAACAGGAAAAATTGCAAACTCAAAAATATAAGAATATTTATCGTTATAACGATCATAAAATGAATCACTTACACGATTCATATTCGATGCAACATTTACCTCCGTTAAAATAAACGGAATTTATAGCTATGCATATAATTTCGGTAACGAAAATAACTTTTATGCTATAAAATGGTGATTCGCTTGCAACACAGAAAGATTTTTATCTTATTATTATCGCCATGGCGATCATCAAGTGATTCGCTTACACTATTCATATGCGATGCAACATTTACCCCCATCAAGTTAAACGTAAGCGACAAAAATGTACTATTTCTGGCAATAAAAATGCTCGTTGTGACAATAAGAAATCATAAGAAAACGATTCGTAGGCCAATCGTAGTGTTTGCTGGTTCGTTTCTGAACAAAATAAAAAAAAAATGTTTTTTGTGTTAACTTATAAGAAGACTCTTATGAAATTACTCTTGCGTCCGTCTGTTTCAATGTTATTCAGTTATGATAAACAAATTTGGATTATATTTAAATATACCTACTTAAATTCGGTCGATCGAATGCCTGTTGATAAGGTTCTGGTGCGGAACCCTGATTGCGGGAGCCTGACTTTTTTCTTAACCAAATTATTTATGAAAAATGTGAATAGAGAAAATAATTCTTGAGATTAAACTCCAACTAATTTACCTATTTTAAAACATTCGTGTTGGTGCTAGCTCTTTAAAAACAAAAAAAAATCCAAAACTGTTAAAAATTGCGCACTAATTTTGTTCCACTGAAAACTGTTTGACTCTTTTCGCATCTTTAATAAAATTCCTAAAATTACGAAGTTCGTTGGCTATAAAAAAATTAATATGAATCGTTGAGAATTGATTTTGTTTTTTGGTAGGAGCACGAAAGATTCCTAGTATGAAGGCCAATGCTGCCCATTATGTCAACCTGCTAATTAGGATTATATAATATACAGTGGCGGACATAAATATAAGTTCATTCACAAAATTGCACTTAAAATTTGGATGCAAGTTTGAATACTTTTTTATTTTGTGCGTACTGTAAAATACAATTCCAAGAAATACTTTTATGTCATAAGCTTGATTTCTTCTGCTTATAATTTACTCAGTCAGTATATTTCATGCATTTCAAGCGGACAAATTTATAAGTTCAGTAAATTAGAAACTTGTGTTTGTGAAATTTGGAGGAATTAACTGAAAATATTTGAAGTAAGTGAATTAATTGCACTGTGAGGAACTCATTTTTTTAAATAAATTAAATTTACGGTTTCCTATAGAAAAATGCCACGAGGAGTGGTATTATCGATGGAGGAAAGGGCAAAAATTGATGTCTACAAAGAAGGCTGTTTCTCCAACCGGGAAATTGAAAGACGTCTTAATAGATCTCTATGTGTAATTAATAATTACATAAAATTAAAAGACACTATCAGACGAACACGCAGAAAACCTACCATAAATGAACGTCAAAAACGGTTAATCCGGCAGAAAGCCATAAACAAAAGTATGAATGCGTCTCAAGTTCGAGCAGATTTAGACTTGCCTGTAACGGTGCGACACGTAAGAAGACTTCTGAGTAGCGGCGACAATTTAATATGGACAAAAAGGAAGCCTAAACCACAATTTAAGGAGCGACATAAAAGTGCAAGATGACTGTTTGCGGAAACCTACATGTCTTACAAAGATGAGTGGAAAAAGGTTTTTTCAGTGATGAAAACAAGTTTAATTTAGACGGACCGGACGGATTTCAACATTACTGGCACGATCTAAGAAGAGATAAGGAATTGCGACTCTCCCGCAATTTCGGTGGCGGTTCGGTTATGGTTTGGGGATTCTTCTGTTGCCATGGGAAGCTTCCTTTGGCCACAATATCCACAAGAATGAATTCGGAAAAGTATATTGAACTCCTCGAAGACTTGCTTATTGATTACGCAGAGTCAATTGTTGGACCAGATTTTGTCTTTCAACAAGACAATGCTACCATACATGTATCCTGAGAGGCAAAAGCTTGGTTTAACTCAAAGGATATACCAGTTTTAAAATGGCCAGCTTGTAGTCCTGACTTGAATCCCATAGAGAATCTATGGGGAATAATATCGAGAAGGGTATATGAAAACGGAAGGCAATTTTCGAAGACAAGAGAGCCAGTTACAGTATTACAAACCTTGGTGAATTCCATGCCAAAATGTGTATTTGAAGTGATTAAATGTAAAGGAAGCCACACGAAGTATTAACCTTATAATTTTATTAATAAGTATGTGCCTCATTCCTTGTGAACTTATAATTATATCCCCTAATTTAACAAAAAAAAAAAAAAAAGAGAATTTTAATTTTTAAAATTTTGTTTACGGTTGAAATAATTTAATTTAATTTTAATTTTGTTACATATATTATTAAGTTTTTCTTAACATCTATTCGTAATAAATATAATGAATTAGAAGTGAATTTTTTTTTGAATTTGTTTGTGAACTTATAATTATGTCCTCCACGTATAAACCTATACAGTCGAAAGGAAACTAGGCTGTACGAAAAAGCGCCGAACTGTTTCAAAGTGGAATTCAAACCCGCGGCCACTGAGAGGAAATCACATTTGCTTCTAGGTTAGTTGACGAATTTGTTTGAGAACCAATTATTATTTATAAATAACTGAAAATATCAAACTGCTGTATTTATACCATGCATCCAATAAGCAGCACAATTTAACATCGGAAACAGATATCAAAACACTTTAGCTCTAATTACTTTCACTGTAACTGTTATACACTCCTTAAAAATCAAAAATCTGATTCTTGCAGCTAAGTAGTTGCAAAAATGTTAATTGAAATTCACATTTGGGATGACTAGTTTATACCTCCGTAGATTGAAACGACTTTTTAAAAGACTGATAATTTTAATAAGCACCTCATTCGGTCGGTATTCGATTGAGTTAAGTTTACAGAAAATTTCAAAACATTAGTCAAGATTTTCCATGCAAATAAGCATTTAGAAATATTAGAAGACTGGATTCCATGCCGGTATAGACCAATTTAATTTGATTTTGATGGATTTAGTGTTAGTTTATTGTTATATCATTCGTTAACTATGTATTATTATGAAAGCGATGGAATTTTTGTATTGTATAAACTCACTGCCGCATCTACAACTCGAATACTAAACGACATTTCACACTCTGCTCTGAACTATCGAGTGACTTATCCATACCTTTTATCTACTTTAATCGAGTCATCAAACCCAATTCTAGGTGGGTTCTTTTTGTGCAGGATATACATTTCCTCGTTTGGCTACTTTAGTTCGATGGCATTGAAAATTGGAAACTTCAATCTTACTCTTTAATTTTTACCGTATTGGTACACGTTTTAAATACTCACCTCTAGGCTGAACATTTGCCTTAAGTATTCCTGTAATCGGCATTCTGCCAGGGCTAGGAGTTCAGCTATCTGGCAGTTCATTACAGTACCTATGTTGACATATTTGTCAAAGTATAGCATGATCAATCATGATCATCACCCATAACCCTACAGTCAACACTTACGCTATAATTGTAGCCATATATGTATATTTGTATGCAATTATACCTGTGTACAAATTTTGAATTTATTTATTTTGTTTTCTGCCAGATAATGGTTATCTGAATAAGAACGAATGATGATAATTTTAAGGAAATTCACTTCCATATTTCCTGAAATTTGGCTCCAAAATGTTCGGCTTCAATATTGTGGCAATGGTGTTGAGCGAGGGTGCAAGATTTTTAAATTGACTCCTAGGGTCACACTAAAAATATTTTTCCATTCTCTTTTTGTAAATATTTTGGAACACGATTTTTAGAAGACCAGTAAGAATTTAAATGCGTTTCAGTATTTATATTCCTGTCAACTTTGTTCAAAATTTGTTCCGCTACAATTGTAGCAAATCATTAATTTAAAAGAGTAATATATAGTCATTGGCATAAATAAAAATCTTTAAAAGTATAGGGCCTAGAATAGATTCCTGTGATATTCCACAATTTTTCGAAAGAAAAGTAGGGAACCAGAGAAATATGATGAAATCAGTTTAACTTCACTTGAAAATATGAATGAAGTTCGAAGTCTACTTTATTTAATACTCTAAAGATAGAGTCATTCATTCCAATATTAATATCATCATCATAATCTTTACAAGGGTCGATGTGCAACTGTACATTGGTCTAATCTTGAACTAGTAGTAATAAAAATGCATATTATTCGTAATGAATGATTGCCATGACACAATTATACATTAATTTGTCGCAAACTTTTGTAAAGAAAAACAAGTAAAAAAGCTAGAATTGGTCGAAGACCAATTCTTATGATACCCTAGATGAATGCCCGTTTGAAATTTCGTATGGTCACTAATTTGAGTAATTATGATTTTCACATATATTTCTAGAACGGTTCGTCGGCCAGAAAATATGATTTTCACAGTATCCGTTATAAGCCTCCATTTTTATATGGCAACACCAAGAAGAGGTCGCCCGATTTATATCATTTTTGAAATTTTAATTTGTATTACTAGAGGAAAGTAGCCTATTATGAGATAGGCGCCAAATATGAGACAGTGCTCCATCTCGTTTCTGTTTCAATAAAATATTATTGTAAATTCTAACGGAACCTTCTCATTTTCTTGCTAAAAGTAAACCGTAAGCGTAGCGACTGCCATTGTCATCAGAGATCTCGTGCAGTTAAGTTTGTTTGGTAAATGCGCAAATAGAAATTTTTTAGTGAATATTCGAACTCGACATATTTCGAAAGGTAAGTTTGTTATTATATTTTTATGGAGTAAATATTCCAAAACTTGATTTCGTTATTTCCTCATTTGCCTGATATTTTATAAGCTCGCAAAAACAAATTAAACAAAAAATAACCGCGACCTAAATATGAGATATCTTGGGTATCCAAAAATGAGATACCTCAATTAGGGTATACTTACAGATGCCTGCGAAAAGGAAGACGTGGTGCAAGGAACACATCAAGAAAGAGGTTGGAATTGTTCGGAATAAGGAAATAGGGTGTGTAAATACTTAATTTCTTTTATATGCAATATTTTCATTCCGATATTGTAATTTTACAGCATTTTAATTCAATTATAATAGTATTAATATATAATATATTTGAAGGTATTTAAAGGCTTCGGAATTATTTAATCTTCCAAGGGGCACTCTCGAGAGAAATGTCAAGGATACAAGATCTGTGGGTGAGTTAGTAGCGGTGCGGTTAGGCAGAAATACAGCTCTTCCAGATGACTTGGAGAAACAACTAGTTGACTATTGTATTCAGATAGAAAAAAGGTAGAAATCTGCCAATTTAGTTAGAATCAATTTTATGTACCCAATTGTTACAGATTCTATGGATTACGTATGGCCTACCAATTGGCCATAAAAAATTTCATTAGTTATCCGATCAGCGGCAGAATAGAGATTAAAATAGCTCCGAGGACTTCTTAGTAGAAACCTACAGTTGTCCATGAGAACACCACAAGGAATTTCGGTAGCAAGAGTAAAACCTTTCACTTCAGAAAATGTCAGTGTTTTCTTTCTCACAGATTATTTAATGTCGACGAGACCGAAATCATTGTAGTGCAGCATAAACATAGCAAGGTGTTGGCATTGAAGGGGGAAAAACAAATTTGCTGCTTAACTTCAATAGAGAGAGGAAAACTAATTACAGTAGTTACATGCATGCGTCTTATAGTTTTCCCACGTAAAAATATGACGGAGAAATTTTAATGGAACGCGCACCCAGAAGTTCTGTATGGGCATGCCTTCCATCTGGGTGGATTCAAGCAAACATTTTTACGCAATGGTTTTCACATTTTATATCTTTTACAAAACCGAGTCAGGATGATCCAGTGTTGTTTGTTCTCGATGGTCATTATTCGGATACTCGAAATTTGGACGTAATAGATATAGCCAAACAAAACCATGTAGCTATCGTTTGTCCACCTCCTCATTTGACACACGAAATACTGCCCTTAGATGTTGGATTTATGTCACTGTTTAAGACCTACTACGCAAAAGAAATAGAGACATGTCTCAAAAACAATCCTGGTCGGCCTGTACCAAATTCAAGCATATGTTAATTATTTGGTAGAGCTTATAAGAGAGCAGCAATAATGAAAGTATCCATAAATTTATTTCGGAAGACAGGACTTTTACCATGCAACAGGAATATTTTCAGAGAACATGATTTTGCGACTCGTGAATCAGATCAGGTAAAAGTTCCATCTCATGAGTCTGTTTTTGAAAGTTCCAGCGATTACCGACTAGCCGCTCATACCTACAGGGATTACGAACCAGGCGTCACCAGCTCCAGATATTACGAGCCTGTCGTCCATAGTTCAAGGAATTGCCAACCAGCCACCATCAGCTCCAGATATTATGAGCCTGTTCCCCATAGCTCCAGGGATTGCGAGCCAATTATCTATAGTTCTATGGATAAAGAACCAAATCTACAAAGGTTCGCAGGTTATGACACCACTGCCAGATTTTTGAGAGAGACTCCAGAGCTGGGGAGAAACTTAATAGGATCTTCTGATATTACCCCTATACCTCAGCTTAATATTCCCATAACCACACAAAAGAAATCCCGGAGTCAAACGGCCAAACTTATAACATCAACGCCATATATGGAAGGCCTTTTCGAAAGCCAAACCAAAAAAGCCGAAAACAAAATTTTCTGTTAGTGAGCCAAAAGGGAGAGAATGGGAGAGAATAGGGACAACAAAAACGAGGAAAAACGTAAAAGAACAATGTACTGATTCATCAGATTCGCCTGAAACAGTACCAAATCTGATTTACATGGACTCAGATGATGACGATTTTGGAGAAAATGATGACGCGGAGTGCATATTTTGAACTGGCCCTTTTTCGGATGACCGACTTAACGAAAAGTGGGCTAGATGCAAGTCGTGCTATCGATGGACTCATAAGGATTGTGGTGAAATAAAAGGACAGTTTTTCCTTTGTTCCGTTTGTGACCTGATATCGATTACAAATAAAAAATCATCTTAAAATGAATACCAGTTTTTTCTTTTTAAATTGTAGAAAATTTTAGCTCTTAATATGAGACATATCTCATATTGCAAAACACTTGTGTCTCATATTAGGCGACCAAAAATAAAATCAGAAAAATCTGAAGGTAATAGTTTTTAGAAATTGGGGAAACAAATATAAACAAGAACAACTAAAATTGAACTAAACTCATTAAATTACATCTCAAGTTATAAATAGAAGCTACAATTACATTTATATGTGCATTGGTTTCGAAAATATTAAAATTTTACAAAAAGTGTCCCATAATAGGCTACTTTCCTCTACGAAAACACCATGTACCAGCTCTCTACGTCAATGCGTTCTCAGGTAGTGGAAAACTAAATATTTGTACGGCAACCCCACGAAGGAGTTGCCCGATTTGTCTCATTTTCGAAATTAATTTTACTTTTTTTTTTTTAAGTCTGTGTACAAAATTTCATCTCTCTAAGTATACGCATTCTCGAGTTATCGTGCGCACGGACGGACATGCAAAAATCAAAATAACTTTTAATATTATGCGTGGATGTCCAATCCATTTTGCTCTAACATCAATATTTCTGTACGTTACAAACGGAATGACTAACTTAGTGTATGTACCCTATATATTTCATCTAGTATATAAATAAATATATAAATAAAACAGTTATGATAAAATTGAATTGGGGTTGTATTACTTCATAATTAATTGGTTAGTTTTTACAACGGGTATGATTTGAGCTTTTGTTTTTTTTCAGCAGAAAAGGAATATGCTAAAATTATAGATTAGCGGCCGATTGATTTTTTCAATGCCAATTCCCAATGCAGAAAACACTTTGAAACGATTTGAAACTATTCTTTTTACTCCTATGTGCTATTTTGTACAGCTCCCAATTACTTTTTATCACCTTATTCTATAAATTAAATAAATTCACATACTCCAGGAAATAAAAGTAATCACCTAAAGCAGTTATACTTACTCATAATATACATATATAGGTATGTATCTCGTCGTGCGCATTGTTTCTTTCATTTCATATGAATTCATCTCAGAATATCTCTTAGGCTGAAGGTTGGACCATAATAATTTTTATACCTGTCAATAACTGTTCAAATCAAAAGCAAAAAAAAAAAAACGCCATGTCGACATGAACAAGTCTGCCAGATCCAAAAGAATTACCATTTCAATAAATTACTGACGTTCCTTTGTTTGAATAAAACTCTGTAAATCTTTGCGCGTTGAGAACTAAGAAATTGCAGGCATAGCACTAACAAACGGAAGACTTTTGATTAGTTTTGCTAGTTACATACCGTGAATTATGATTCCGCGTTTAATTAGCCAACGCAAACCAAACTTATCAAGGCGAGCGAATTTATCGGTTGATGGCATGTCGTCACAAAGCTAAAATTTTCTGTTTCAAGGAGAACATGAGAGCTGTTTTCGATTAATTGGTTCCAACCGAGGGCGTATATAGGTATTTTATGTGTACATGTGTCGTACGTTAAGATACGTCGTAACTACAGCTATTCGTTGCATTCAAAAGCGCAGTAATTAAATGATAGATTGACCTTACCCTCAAAGTGTCAGAGATCAGCAAGGCAAATTCGCTTTTATTTCAGCCGCTCCAAGCAATCATGTAATCTGTGGAGGCGTTTGTTTGCTAGATAATATCTGGCGGTGGCGGCATGAAAATGTCATCACTGTGCCCTTATTTTACGGCTATAAATTGCAGATGCATTTTGAGATAATATGGCCATTTTATGCCATTGTCCATCCATCTTTGTGAACTTAATATGAATTCTTGTTGGCTTCTAATTTAAGTTACTGCCGCCAATTCTAATTAGTCTCAACAGTCCTCTTAACCCTCTCAGGAATTTGATGAATAATTTCGGAAAAAAAAAGTTCGCAAATTAGGTTCATGTTTTATTTAACCACTCCACAGAAACAGGAAGTAAATGCATGAACTCAATTCAATTTAAATGGGATATGCACTATTGCATTTTAGCTTTTCTTAAGAAAATGAATCGTCTGTTCGTCGTAATGGCGAGGGCGTATTAATAGAATCAACCGAGACCAAAACAATTCACACCGAAAACATAAATTTTTATTTTACAGGAGCACTTCCTCCCCTTTGACTATCCTTTTCCGACATACATGTATACAGCTACATCATATTATATACATATGTATATCTCTTTAGATATCCTCAGACTAGACTGTGCATTGAAAACCGGATATTCAGGCAGGAAAAGAATGGATTCGGATACGTTGCACGTTCTGCTGATATTACAGAATATTTGTGAATATTATTTCACTCAATAGCTTGGGCGATTGTTCTATAATATTTTCACAGTAATCACATTATTTAAAGTTGTTAGTTTCAGAGTTGATTTAATTTTTTGCGTTCACATTCTCCTATTCATTCATCTGCTCAACTTTAGTATATATTTTGTTAAATGAATATTATTCAGACCTTGTAGCGCATACTTATAGGTGCACCTCTATATGTATGTAAGTCTCTACTTTCTACACAGAACTTTGAATCTAAAGTGAAGCAAATTCCAAGACGACGACGAAGTTCAGCCATTAAGGCAATTCGTCATGATGATTTGTCTCGACGGCGGTATGAAATCACAAATTAGCACACGAGACACGATTGTAACACTTGAACGAGTGTCGAGGCTTTTCTTATACTTATCACGAAAGTTGCTGTGACGAAAACAACATGGCTCAGTCAAAATTAAGTTTTTGAATTAACCTGTGTACTATGCCACCACCACACACCTTCACCTCCCCTTGTAGAATTTGGGAAATTTCGAGCATTCAACCATTTCTATTTCAGCTGTTATTACGTTTCAGAAAATTTTGTCAGAGTTTATGTAGGTATGTAGCAGGCCGGATGAAGGAAATAAACCGACAAAGGAAATTGAATTTTTTTTAATACCGAAACGAATAATTTTCAATATTGCATAAATGCACTGCAGAAATCGATTTGATTAGGACACATTCACCTCATACAGCCATTTTTATATGCTAAATGAAATCATAAGGTAGCCATATTATGTTTGTTATTTATCAGAGAGAGAGAGAGAAAGACAGATAAAAATTTGAACACTTTATTTTTATTAAAATTGTACATCCAGACCGGTTACGTGTTCATCAATCTGCAAATTTCTTAATTCAATTTTTATTGTGATTTTTTTTTTTTAATTTTTGAGCATATTTTCAAACTCCTCGAGTGTACCTACATGAGAAAATCGGAAAATTCTCGCCACACATTTCCTACCTGAAAATTGATTTGGAAATTTCGTTCTACGAAAAAATGTGTGCACCCAAAAATAGTAGTTGAGAGAAATTGTGATGCAGGTCTTCCAGGTCTCGCCAGGCGTCCCAAGCGTATTGGGATATTACTTCACTACTGAATTTTTTCGTTGGAATTTTTTCTTTAGAATTTCGTAAGTTGGCACTCGATATTTTGTGGATTTGCGGTATTTATGATTTCTCGTATTTAATTATAATTGGTTTTGTCTATATTGGAATTTCCTTACTTCCTTCCTGGTGTGTTTCTGCAAATATCAAAAATGAAATATAGGCTGGGAGTAGATCAGCATAGGAGAGTTATAGGAAGATACAAATTTTTTTTTATTGGTTACACAGGAGAGGGTACATAAAAATAAATGAAATGAAAATTGGTGGTGGCGAATTTTGGTTATTCTGATAGTTTTATCAACAAGGGGGGGGGGGGGTAATAATCCAATAGGTCATGTGGTGTAGTGGCATATGAAATGGAGGGTCTTCAGGAGTGTAAATAAACTGTGTAGGCAATTTAATTTTTTTCTTGATTTCTTTTCAGCATATTTATAGGCCACCCAGCTTTTTATTGTCGATTTTGTTTCATTCTTTTTGACAAGTGTTATGGCCAACTTTGTAATTGATTTAGAAATATCAAAGAAAAATATATTCGTTGTTTTTCTTTTCTTTTGAAAACTAGACATGTCTACACTTGACTTCTTTTAACTCACCTATTTCTATCTGATCCGTTTTTCTTAATTTTTTCCCCCCAAATATAGCCAATACTACTTTCTAACAATCAAAACTTTGAAACTAACTACAAATTAGCGCACCACGTTGTCGTCGACGAAAATACTAGTGTACATATATATAAATGTTTCAAAATGGGTGAAATCGGGTAACTGTTCCTGTAACCGTTCCAAAAGATTGCCTATACAACAATTTAATTTTTTATATATAGTATATGTAGGTATTTGAACACTGGTTGAGTACTTGAGAAAATAAAACTCCGACAATGGGGTTCTTCAGTATAATTATCCTTTATTGAGGACTAGCTTCTGGTGTAGCTTATGGAAATTCACAATTGGGATGATTTGAATTCTGGGGATTTGACTAGGAGCTGATCTGTTCGACTTGGCAATCTAAAGTAGATTGATTTGCAAACTAACAGCATTTTACATGCCTACTTTCTAATTCTGATCAAAATACTCTTGCACAAAGCAGTTTTTTTAAAATTTAGAACGAACCGCGGAGGAATTTAAAAAAGACTTTTAATCAGGCAACATCTTTGTAGAATATATAAATTTAGATTTTTTTAAGTATATATAAACCATTGCAAACATTTCAAACAACTTTCTCAAATCAGAGAGGCGGCTATATTTTTGGTGATTCATTTAAATCTTATCGAAATTGCCTTTAGACCATAGGTTCCCAACTTTTTTCGGGTGGCGACCCCTTTTTATAAAAGCAATTTTAATAAGATAATCAAAAAACAAACAACGAAAATAGTTTTTTTTAGTATAATTTTATTTTAAACTATGTTTAATAATTAATTTAATGCGATTGTTGAAATTGCATGTTATTAATCAGCCCTTTAAACGAAGAATAGTTGAAAATCCACTCACGCAAAGATATGTAGACACAAATAGAACTAAAAGTAGAAAGGTAAGCATCGTTACATGAATGATACATACCATTCCAGCAATTTTTCATTAAACAATCTATGTGCCGAGGAATCATTCCGATCATTCCGCAAATCCAAGAATTCATATTGTAATTCATCGGGAATGCTGGTTACATCAAGGGAAATAGAAAATGGATTTCGTGTCAATGTAGTCTCTTCTTCTTTCAGATCATGGAAGTAACACTGAAGTTCGTTTTCAAGGGATTCGAGATGCCCAGTAATCTTCTCCTTCAAATATTCATTTATTTCACCTTCAGATTCATCTACCACAATGCAGAGTTTCTCAAATTTGGTAATGTTCCCAAGATTTATTTTTCTTCTTTGCAGCTTGAATAAAAATACCCCGAGATTATCATGAAATGCGATAATATTCGCTTCCTTTCCTTGAAGTTTCCGGTTAAGCCTATTTTGCTGTTCTAGTATATATGCTAGATGTGCTACTCTTTTCAACCAAGCTTTGTCGTTAAAATATACAAAAAGTCATGTTTCCCTTGCACTTCCAGGAACGATTTGATTTCTTGTTTCAATTGACAGACACGATTCACAACATTTCCTTTCGATAACCAGGATACTGCAGTGTCGAAAACAAGAACCCCGTGATGGACTCGATCTTTGCAAGGTTCTTTAAACAGACAGGTGTTAAGAGCTCCAGATTTTATGTACATAATTTACGATTTTTATGAGCGAATCAAGTACCTCTTGCAGAGGAGTTAGAAGAGTCTTACTGGCAAGGACATACCGGTGAATCATGCAGTAGATTCCCCTTGTTTGGGAAACTAGTTCTTTTACTTTTTTCTGAAAGCCCGCTGGTGCACCATTCGTACGAACCCCACAGAAGTTTTTTCACTTTAATCCCCCAGTCTCAAAAAACGTATTTATCTTCTCCATAATATCTTCAATTTTTGTATTAGTTTCAAGTCCAGTACAAAATAGCATCTCTTGTTTGATATCACCTGAATGAATATGTTTCACGAAGACAAGCAACTGAACACAAGAGCCCTCGTCTGTTGATTCATTAACTTGAAGAGAAAACAATGGTGAAACCCTGATTTTATTCAAAATCTGCTCTTTAACGTTTACGGACATGTCTGATATTTCATTATAGTGAATATTTTTTTAGTTGATTGGAGACCCCACAGAAAACGCGTTGCGATCCCATTCGGGGTCGCGACCCATAGGTTAGGAGTTTTTCTTGTTAGGTACTAACATTGCTATCCAAATTTATTTTTCTAGACATAGTCACTTAGTTTAGCCAATCAGTTTAAAGCAAAAACGAAAAATTCAAAATTATCATTAGCTAGATATCATTTAACCCTAATCGATTTTACGAAGCTTCATAACTCCCCTAATTTTTACACTAGTTTAGACAATTACGAATATTCAGTGTAAAAATGTAATATTATATAAGCTGAGTCTAGACTCAATAAAAATTCTAAAGAAAAATTATCGAATTTCCAAGGAAAATTGTATGCTTCTCTACTAATGGGATGCGCCTTGTTCCTATTTGTACCACAGTTATTTGCTTCTATTGATTAGAAAGGTGTAATCGAAAAAAAAAACATATTTGTCCTGTGAGACTATTTCCTCATGTATTATTAAAAGCTGAAAAAATTTTTATAGCGTCATAGCCTTTTTGAAATCTAGGCATCGTTGATCATGTATGGTTTTCCTGGGTTTCACAGCATTCACGAACCAATAGCAGAGTTTCATGATGGTTGCATTAAAAGGTCAAAATAGCCAAATATTTAATGGTTGCATCTTGATAGCTCTATGTAGCGGAAATTTTAAAACTATCACGTCTTTTTTAAGGTTCTGTGCCTCAAAACGAGAAAACAGAACTCTCATTCTTGCGTCCGTTCATCTATCTGACACAGACGTTTTTCTTGAAAAGATTATGAATTTTTTCTTTTAATTTTTAATGGTAGTGAGTTGGGTCTCTTCAAAAAAAAATTTTTTTTTGTATCGTGTGAGATATCTTTTCAAGGACTCCAAAATAAATCGGTTATAAAGATATAACCCAAAATGTGTAAAACAAGACCGTGCCGTTACCAACAGGCCAGTCCAGAGCAACAAGGTGTCGACCAAGACGGTCTACCAAAAATTGGGCATGAAAGCATTTGAAACCCTGCTTCATGTACCAATTCTATCGGTTATTATCCTTCCTCTCAGCATGAATTTCAACAAATTGTATAGCTGGTCCAACAAACTACCAACAGCAATCTTTTAGAATTGATAAATATTTTTATTTTTGATGCGCAAGTACTGCAATGAATTTGTTGAGTGCGACTTTAGCTGATTACTATGTATGTATGGCAGTGTAACAATGCTCTTGATCTGGATATATAGCCCAAGAATGTCTGGCTCTAAAGTTTTCTATCAGTGTAGACAATAAATGTGTTAAACCCTCTTTGTAGAAGTCCCGGAAAAATTCCATTAACTCCAAATAATTAAATGTTCTGTTTGAAGTATCTGAAGTCCAAAACTTGAATGTTTTGCCTTGTGCCGAACAGGCACTTTTTAGAATCATTAGAGTCCAGAACCCCCTTTTGTTTGATTAAAACGCACGCCACATAATACGACTCAGACCTACTCAGTCCTCATGTCAATAGATTTGGTCAGAGTTTTTTTGTATTTAGAATTATAAAACTAAACCTTACATCTAGAGAAATAATTGAAAGTTGTCCTATAAAAATAAGAGGAAATCCATTCAATACACCTTCCAAAAATTTGTTGGGAATATGACTAATAAGCATCGTTTCACAGTTAATAAAACCGAATTTAGTTTTGAAGAAATTCAATAAAATTTTAAGTGGCAGTTGATCTATACATGGATATAAAATACAATAAAAAAAATTTACTGTACTCCACTTAAGCATTGAATAACAAGGCTCATACATATGTGCGGAAGTTGATATTCTCCGAATTCACGAAGAGATTTCCAATCGCAAATTGAAAATTACGTCAGTCTATAGTAGTAGCATCCATAAATGTACACAAAAGTAATGTCATTTCTATACTATACCTATACTTTGCTATCAATGATATCTTTTATGAATTTCATCAATAAATTGCAGCTTTTATTACAAACGAAGTCAATTTAACCCATCCCAAGTTCGGCGTCTGCAAGAATCGACCTTTTTAATGGGCCAGTTAACCCAATTTACCCACAACCAGAAGAGGCGCCATTATTATGAATAAAGTGAGCTCTTTTAAGATCATTAGCGAACTTGGCTCTGTCTTCAGTTTATATTGTCTCCTTCTGTCGATATTATTATCTATCTGCCTGCCCTCTTCACCTTGGATCTTTAACGTTTCTTCTCATATTATAAGCGCAGCATTGTCTTAATCGATTCTTCCCGACCGATTTAAGGTCACATTTCTGAAATTTTCTATTTTCCCCTCCCATATCGAAAATTCTATAATATCACTCTCTAGCCTCCAGAGTTCAATCGTGAATCGTGTGGTGGTATAACAATTACCACATATACATGGATGCCCGCACTATTGAAATGATAACAGTTGAAATTTAACATAATGGAATGCCACAGTATTTATTATCAGTTCACCTTTAGAACTATTTTTTTTTTTGTTCTCGTTTTTCCATTAGAGGCTGCCAGATATTGTGAAATCATTCTGAAATTAATAAGGTCATCGCCGTGGTATCGTATTTATCGTAGCCGGCTTGGTTGGACTCTGAAAATAGTCCTATTCTTCACATACGTACTTGACACGTACGTCTGATGGACAAAAGAAATAATGACACTGGAGAAGTAAATAGAAAAGACATGTTTACACCTTATCTCCTTAATAAATATCTTGTTCCAGTCCCGTCCATTTTATTACACCTCAATCGACCAGGTACTGAGCGGCACATGTACTTTTGGTCGTCAGTATATTACACATTTAGAGGTATGTTGATATGTACAGATGTAAGTTGAAAATTTTCATCCTCCTTATTTATACATATGGTTGTTATAATGATACATAGGAATGGTGAATGATGGCTGTGGTGTTGTTGTTGGTACTTTTTTGAATGATGTTTACTCAGTCGTTTATCGATTTTCATTTTATATACCCAATGCCGGATCAAATAAAGGTATCCGGGGGGAAATATTGAACGTGCCAAAGATGACTGATTAATGAACAGCCACAGGCATTTTCAGAATGAATACATGAGGAGTGAATGGAATTAGAGGGTATGCGAATGATGAAACTGGTCCCAACCCAACTTTCATGGATCCTCTGATGAGGTTGCTTTAATACAATTTAAGTTGCCTCCTCGAGTATTTGAGTTTCACAACTTTTCTCAAAAAATGTATGCTTTGTATGCGCATTCATTCGGCAATTTATAGTTCTGTATGTCTCCCAATTGGTGTAGCTTCTGTTAAAGTTGTTCAATTCATCAACGTTAGGAGGAGGATTTAGAAATATACTATGAGAAAGACTATAAAAATGATATGTAAAAAAATCCATAAGAAGATTTTTGGAAATTTTTTTCTCAAAAGCTTTTGTATACTTTTTTTGTGCATTTCAACTTCAGCGCAGTGGGTTCAAGCCAATAAGCGATATTCTACCTCAATCCCGGCCTTTCCTGGTATTCCGCAAGGTTCAATCATGGGTCCGCTACTTTTCAGTTTATTTATTAAAAATTTGCCAACGTTGTTCAGTTTTATTATAATAGATCTATTGGACTAATTAAGGATTTTCTAGATAGAATATTAATGACAACTATTTATGTTTATCTAGAATATATGATTGGTCGCTTCATAACAAGCTCGAACTGTACCAAGTTTTATCATTTGTTGATGAACTAATCTGGGTATTAAACTCAATTAAGAAGTGTTACAGTTATATTAATGCCATAAGCTCTAATGTTCATGGCGATCTACGTCAGGTTGGGCTGTAGGACAAAATAGTAACAATATCTACTAAGGCACAATTAGTTAAACTCTTTTCCTTCTTTACTTTTTTATGGTAGCTTTTTTTTTCTAAATTCGACAGCTCGTGTCTTCACAAAATAAAATTTGAGTTTAACGATTGCGTTCGATTTGTTTTTATTTTGAAAATGCTCGATCACATCTCGCCATTCAAGTGTAAATTATTGCGCTATAATCTCAAATATTGTCTTAATTCTAAAGTGGTTATTTTCCTGGTGAAGCTTATAAGATTTGGTAGTCCCGACTACATTAATGATAAGACTCACTTCTGACAGGCGGCGCAACATAGAAAAATAATAATTCCACATCATCTGCGGTTACTTTGAGAAGGCCCTTGTTTTATACAAATTTCTCGTATATGGAATACTTTTCCATCTGCATTACAGAGTATGAGGAGTGTGGGTAAAATTAGGAGGCTTCTCGTTGATAGCATCTAGTCGTCCTTTTTCCGCCTGCTGCTCTTACTTTTGCTTTTACTTCTACTTTTACTTTTACTTTTTCTTATATTATAGTCTTTTTTTCTATTTATGTACGGGTCGATTTTGCTTTTTATTTATTTATTATTTAATTAAGTAAGTAAATTAACTAAAGTTAATATATGTATTCATGGAATTTCCTAGTATTTATTTACATGTACTAATGTAATATTTCAGGTGCACAGGTCTCATTAATAAAATGAATTTGAATGAGCTTTAGTGTGGAAGTTGATGATTGTAGCGAACCAAGTCTTTGTATACTGTAAATAGTAATTCGAGTGATTACTCAGCGAGCTCTGTTTTATCGTCCTTCACTATATGCACCTAATACATTACTATCAAACTGGTTATTATAAAGAACCTGTGAAACTACAGAGCATTTAAAGCTCCACGTCTAGATGGAATGTTTTCGTATCCAGAAAGTATCGCACTGAAACGATCATTAATTGAGCTATCCCACATATACTTGACTTAGTTTTGACTATCAAACTCCAGACATAGTATTTAGCTATATGGCGTAGAAGGAATTTGTACAACAATACTTTTAATATTTCTTTAGTGGATAGCATAAAAATTGTTGAAGACCAATGTATAAGGGGATTTACTATGAAGTAATTTTCCCAGAGAAAGGTAACCAATATTGACCATTATTGACTCATTACAAATAAGAGTATGGGGGCATTTCATAGAACATGTGCCCTATGGTCCTATCTAGATGCTTTAATTATATTCCAGTACATGTTAGTTAAGAATTTTGTAAGTGAGTGCAACATTTGTTGGAGAGAAATGGTTGGAACGCAAAAGTAGCTCATCGCATTGTTCGCAATTGCAATGAAATATGCAATTTACGTAGAATTATTAAGGAACGCAATCTCTAGTAGACAAGACTGGTTTTTAGGTGCATTAAATTTGGGTCGATTTGCCCTGTCTGAAGTGAGAATTTTATTAATTGCATAATTTGCTGATCCAGTCATAAACTCTCGGTTAGTCTCAATAGCGTTTACTGGATAATTCAAATAAGAGTCAGAAAAATATGCAAAATCAAGGTTTACTTCATCTGGAGATTAATGTTAGTATAGGATAAAAAGTATTGGATTAATGGTCATTATTAAATATTAATAAAAGAGTGGGAAATAGAACAGAGCCTTGAGGTATACCGGCAATATAAAAAATCAAAAGTGGGCCAAGGTCAATAGTTTTGAATTCGGTCGACATTATAGAAAGTCTTGGAATTCAAGATGACCATATCAGATCCGCAATAATTATGAAGGCAATGATTCTAGCTCTCGGTGAGATATAACAATAGGATATCTATTTAATGACCAGAACGATAACTATATTGACGTCGTTGTAATTAAGACTATTTCTTAGAAAACTCCCTTAGAACAGAATATTTATATGGAAGAAGTTATAAGATGGCTGGACCTATGATGGAGACACAATTCTTAAATAGAAGAACGGGAATACTATCAGATATCTAATAGACTTTGTAACGTTAAACTTTTTAAGCACATTAACAATGCCACCCATGCAGAAAAGTATAATCTCTAACAATATATTTGATGAGCAGGACATTTGGGATGCTGGCGATGAGGGTGAAGGATGTTAGTTAGCAAAGAATTTTCCAGGAAGAATCTTAAATTTGATCGAAAAGTTTACCACCGTATTGCCATTATAAAGGGCTAGGAAAATATGTCTGCGCAGTGCTTAGGTTAAAATCTAATTTGAGTCTTGCATTTATTGCATTTTTGTTTGTACATCTCTTTCAATTTCACACTAGAGGATATTCTATAAGCATGAAAGGCGCCTGCTTTATTATGATAAAAGCCAAGCTGATTTATTTATTTTAATGTTTTCGTAACCATAATATGCGTATTTTCCAATATAACAACGTACCTGCGACAAATAAGGCCCACCTCATTTGAAAATGAAATAAATCAAGTATTTGGTGATATAAATCTACAAAAACAAAAACATAGTTTTACGTGAGGTTTACTTATTTGCACAACTAAAAAAAAATAGAGAAGCTATAACAGAAGTGAATATTTAAAAAAATAATTCAATTTAACAAAACCTTTTCCATGGGCCTTATAAAACTGCCACAGTATATAAGGCACAAAGCAAAAATTAACTTTTTCAAAATCTAATCAGGGGAAAGATTCCCTTTAAATTTGTTAAAAGTAAGAAAATTAACAAAATTCGGTTATTTTTTAACCCCCAGGGGATAATAAGGCCCTCCAATTACTTTAGTTATAAATTTCTTAACCTACAACAGAGTAAATCCAAACAGTCTTCATTCTTTGGAACAAAACTATTGTCGCAATCATAATCCTATATAGGAATATTAGTTTCATTGAGAATATAGGCTAGGTAGGGTAATAAGGCCTACAGTCTACTCCAGTGGGTCTTATTAGACCTATAGTGGATTAAGTGGATTAGTGAGCGGGTGTTTACAGCTGAAAAATTGAGGGGACAGTGATTTCTGGTGCCACGAGAAGATTTTACTATTGTACCAAATTAATCTGGATGGGTAGTATGAAAAAGATTCTATCAATTGTTAAAAATTGAATAAGTTGCAACATCACTACTTAACTGATCCACATTTGAAGCATACCTGAACCACGGTATGCTATGGACATTAAAATCATTCGCAAGAAGAAATAGCTTTCAATAATGTTCTTGACGTTATCTAGATACATATATGAAAATTGTAGATTAGAGGAGGATAATTTATTGCAAATATATAAAGGGCACATCATTCTCGACATAGATATGTAGCAATTCCCTTATAATAAGACAAAAAGAGATACCAGCGATTTGAAACTGATTCTCATTAATATCATCAGCATTGATAAATCGATTCACAAAAGTCTTATTGATGAGCCATACACCCTAGAATCTAGATGAATAAGCCTAGGTAGTTTAAGACGAAATTTCTGACTAGACGACAACGATTTTCCTCATTTCCTTTGCATAGAGATAACTTTCGAGAATTTATTAGTCGTTTAACATAAGTAATGTTTCCTGAAAATTTCTAAACGCCTCGTTGTTGTACAATTTTATCCTACATATATATATAATGCACAGGAAGCATTCTTCCGTGTGGATGGTATGCATCGTTCCATTTATATCCAATCACACTTTTTCAAACATAAACACTTTTCCCAAAACTCAATTTTTGGTATGTTTCTCAAAAGTCCATCACACGCCGAAGTAAGCGACTGCATTTTCATCATTTTTGTAAAAATGTGCGCCTAATTAAACACATTTCGATGATGGAGGAACTTTTTGTACGCGAGCGTTCGGTAAACATGACTTGAGTGAAAAACGGAGTAAAAACATTCCACCGGCAAAGATGAAGGCAGGGTCCATACCATTCCATTGGTATTAAATAAACGCACTCGGAAGCAAATAAAAAAAAAACGTTGTGTAAATGTCTTCGCGTCCGTTCATTTTCTGTTGTTTAAGAATTCTTTGAAGGAGAAACGAAACGAAAAAATGAAGGGCGAGAAAAATACGAAGATGTTCCGCATTAAAGCCATCAAAGAATGACCTGTTTATGTTTGTGTGAAGCAAATTTCCAAAGCAATAAAACAATTTTTTTTTTTTTTTGTGAACACGAAATTAAACACATTTTGGAATTGAGATTAAGGAAAAAGTCTCTGGCCTTAAAGTCTACCCTGAACTGAACTAATAATGGTGTCGCTCCGTGTGTGTATTCAGTTGATTCAAACTGGGGTCTCTGAGTTGTTTAATTAAAAAACATTTTTTTTTTTTGCATTGTCTAGTTGTAATTTTAAGAAATGCCATTAGCAAACAGGTACTTTAGCGCACTTGTGTAGAGTAGAGTTACATAATAACCTCATGATCTGGCATTTTGTCAAAATGCAATGTTAAGAAGATTGTCACTTGTTTGTTGCCTGTTACATTAGGTGCTTTTGACTTTGTTGTATTTTATTATGGCAATGAATGCCATAAGATAAGATTGCGCACATAATAAAACTTGAAATTTGAACTAATTGAACTAATTTAAACTAGTTAGAGTTGCCAATGTTAAAGATTGTTGCATACTTTATCATTTCCGGAGATTGAAAATTTGGCCAAGAAGAAATTAAATCAATTATCTATATACATACACATAAACGATTGGTAGAAGATAGTTTTTATAGGTGCAAGTACATAAAATTCAAATTATTAACAATTTTTAATACTTTTTAATGTTTTGTTGCTAAAAATGCTTCAGTTTCCTTAAACAATTCAACAATTCAAGGGATAGATGGAAGAATTTATCTGTAAAGTTTGTAATTACACCTAAATTTTCGATGTGCTCAGGACTAGTAAACTTTTTTTTTTTTAAATAGAGCATATTCTTAGCGTTTTTAACAGAATCTACTAATAAGGTACAATGATCGAGTATCACCTAGATCAGAAAAAATAAAAATTTCTGGCCAATGGCACAAGTGCAATATAGGCAATATTATATCCGAGTTGCTGAAAGAAGATCAGCAGACATTTTCTAATTATAAAAGAAAAAGATTGGAGCAACTGGAGAGGAAGCTTTTTACTGTGTATAATAGGGAAAAGTCTGACTCCAATTGTCCTGCAGTCAGGACAAGTTTTTTTATTGTAACATCAAACAATTTATAAAACTATTGCATCCTTATAGCAAGCTTTCAGATAAATATGGGATCTGGGTATATACCGCCATATAATTATACCTAGGCTCTGATATGGTGCCGTTGTCTAATTCAAAAGGTCACAGCGATCATTCTTACTATCCCTTCAAAATATACAGGGTTTTCCCATAAGAAGTGTTATATTAAATATCCTTGTTATATTTTACTTGTAAAGGATATGACTCAGTTTTTGACAGATGACAAATAAGGAAAGGAGTAAGCTACTTATGAAAATTTGGCAATACACGCTTGAGCAGAGTGTATAGGAATTGTAAAAATTCGCTACAAAAATGGTGAAAATTTCACGAAGACAATTCATAAGTTTTGGACAGCTATCACTTTTTATCGTTCAGCAATTATGAATCTTATCAATAAATTTAAGCGTCTAGCCAATATGGGGTGATGTAAATAGTCGAAAATTTGCTCGGGTAACTGGTAATAAGATATTGGAAATTCGGGAAAGTTACCCGAATTTTTCGAGGAAATCATTTTTATCAATGAGGATATGGGAATAAACAGAACAATCATATTTGGGGCCAGTGGCGGGGAAAGACCAAAATTTGATGTGGGCGAGGTATGTATATTTAGCGAGGCACTTTGGTGGCGCAAGAAGCAATTATATAAATTAAAAAAAAAGTTGAAAAATAGCTTTTTACTACTTTATTATAATAAAGATAATGTAATCCAAACTATTTTCTTAGACTAATATTAAAGAAACAGAAATATCCTGCTTTTAGCCTTACTAAACTCCTTAATGATTGTACCGTAATTAAGCTTAGATCCTATGTATGCTTCAATAAATAAAACTGCAAAAGCTGAAAGTCTCTCCTGACCCTCAAATAATTTTTTATAAGTTTTAATTTTGAAAAGCCCCTTTCAGCGGAGGCTGTACTTACCGGTATCGTTAGCAAAATTCGATACACAACGTAAATATTTGGGTAAATTTCTTTAAAGATAGCTTTAATTCAATATACAATTAAGGACATTTTCAATTTATACATGAAACCGAAAATCGAAAAACTCATTTAATGAAATTTGACCCCTGTCACCAGATCAGCAAAAAAAAATACATTTTTCCCCCAAACATAAAAAACACAATTATATACCTACTTACTTCATTCCTAAATGATTATGTTAAAGGAAAATATTGAAAAAAAAAAGCAGAAGGAAGGAAAACAAAGAAACACTCTTTCTTCGGAGATTATCCTCGTTACTTTTGGTTCTAATGTCTTTACCATAGCAAGGAGGAGAAGATTTTTTTTTTTTTTTTTATCAAAGAAAAACCTTCCAACTTTCTGGCATGACAGCAAAAACTAATTCCTTTTCTCCCTCATGATTCAGCATATTTAATCAGATCCTTTTAAAAATTTCGTACAACTTCAAAAGAAAAGTCTGTGTCAGTGCGCGCCGGTCGATGTCTTTCAATAATACAATACAGTATTTACCATAATAATGAGAATGAGAGAGCTTGATGCATCTTGTGAATAAATCTCGTCCCACAGTGTGTCTTTCAAAGTATTATTGAAAATGCAGAAAACATCTGAGATGAACGGAGAACTCGAAAGGCTCAAGCAACAACAACAGTATTGTGCTTTCCATATCCCAGAGAATATCCGGCAGAACCCTGCTATAAATTATTTATGAAAACTCCTATTTACCATTACAAATGCCGGAGATGAGGATAAATGGTTCGTATACACAGTAGGAGGAGGTACAGTACCCTATCTGCCACCACGTAACTTACATCATATCTACCTTCATCCGTAGAATGCGCACAAGAGCCCTCTGTGCAGAGTTGAACACTTTCTGAAAGTAACTTTGAATTGAAGTCTACATGCATAAAGCGGAGTAAAAGACGTGACCTGATGAGTATATGGAGACGTGAGCGTTTCTAATTTTAAACATAAACATGCTGCCACAGCGACTTAATTTCGAGTTTTATCTACTTTGAGAAATATTCTTCAGAGAATTTAATTTAATTTAAAAATTTCTGCAGTTAATTTGCATAAGGAGAGGACGAAAAGATTTCTCTGTCTTTCTTGACGTTTTTTTTTTAAAGACCTTATTGTATGCGTTATTTATGCAAATGTTATTGAAAGAAAAATAAAGAGACAGTCATTGCTAGGATATTTTGTTTTCATAAAAATATTTCAAAGGACTCATACATGATATGATAGATTTTTTTTTTTTAGAAGTAAACGAGGTTATTAGGATACATCCATGGGAATCAAAGCGGAGATTAAACGAAATATGGAAAATAATCCTGAAGTGGATCAGGAAGGTTCGGCGTTAAGTTCGCTTGAGTGCATTATTAGGTTAGATTCGCTTAGAGTGACAGCCGTTGTAAAAGCATGTAGGTACGTCCAGCCACATTTAGACTGACTATGGTCCATTGTGATACTACCTTATTGGGACCTTACTTGGGAACGATACCCATTGGCGTAGCCAGCTTTTTGTTGTGGGGGTGGCAGTAGGGGGCAGACTGACACAATATTGAAGAAGAATATTCTTCAAGCAAGTATTGTTTTTCGAAAATGTGTATAACTTTCTAAAACGTTAATCAGTGTTAAATCCAAGTTTCCTTATATGAAGCAAACTATTTCATTTATTACCGTTGTTTTTTTCAACCAATGTATGCTTAAATTAAACAACAATAAGAATATTTCCTAAAAACAAGAATAAAATAAGATTAATTTACTAACATATAATTATATGGTTTTCTAAAAAAAAGTTATTTCAATTTCATGGTTCTAATAAATTGTGAATGTATCCCAATAATAGCCCTGAAATTAGAAAATTATTTCTTCAATAAAGCTGGAATTGGTCTAAGACCAATTCTTATGATACCCTAGATGAATGCTCGTATATATCTGTGCAAATTTGATTTTTGAAGCAATTCTTATAAAGATATTCCGTTACATTAAAACTACACTTTTGTATAATTCTACGTTATTTTTCTACGTACCAATTTGCGGAAAAATTTAAAGGTTTTGCAAATTATAGTTACTGTACTATAGAAATATAATGATTTATATTCAGAAAAAAAAGGATCGCATAAAATTCATATATATCCATCCATTAATGAACTTAATACCATTTTATGGGCCAACCGATGATACAAAAATTAACAAGTTATGGCCGAATTAGCTGTCAATTGCCTGCTTTGGCAATAATTGTCACAAAATTGTTCGTCTCAATTTCAATATAAAAATTTCTATTTGGAAATTTCTTTGCTTTCTCACTAGCACATAATTAATTACTTTTCCCGAAGTGAATTAAACGAAGAAACTAATGGTTAGATAAATATTATAATATATTCAAAACGTATTTCAGTCAATAAAATACGAAAAACTCAAAACAAATTCGCTGGAAATGACATTTTCACCTCATGACGTAGCAACACAAAAAATTCCTTTCGAATCGGCCATAGCTTGTTATCTCTGTATCATGGGCCAACCTACGCATATTAATCACGATCATTCTGCTACACTTGTGCCCAGATGCATGTCATCAGACAAATTTTGATCAACTTACAGTTATTGATATAAATAATAATTGTATCACAAATTCGTAGCATATAATGATAATTGAATTATTATATTATAATATGGGTTAAGTCTACAATCGAGTTCTGGCAAAATAAAATTTTACACGGTCTCCAAATACATAATTCACATTAAAATTGCTGGTAAAATTTTGTCATATCTAAGAGCCAGATTTTGCGTAATGAATTTCTGGTTGTGTTGGTTGTCTCTTTTTACATGTATTTACCCGCCATCCCTATTCTAAGAAAATTGTCAATTTGCAAAAAGTAAACAAAGGTTTTGTGCGGAGCATCTGTGGTAAAAAATGTTCTTTTTCTACTTTATTCTGAAACAATTCACATAATTAATTTATATAAATCTTTGCTTCTGTTAACAAAAAAGATAATTTAGGTAGCGCAGTTGCCTCAAACAGGATTCCCTAGTTTATAATCCAATTTATATTTGCAAGCACTGACCGAACACTTCATTTCTGTTTTTTTAATTGATACGAAGATTTTAACAGGCACTCGTGGCACTATAAAACTTTGCACTAAATAAAGTTCAAAGATAAATAGTTTTGAAAAGAATTGATTCGGTACTTGTGTTAAATTTCGCAAAAGAATTTTAAGTTGACTAAATCTGATCACAAAACAAAATCACAGTTGACAATTCTGCACCCAGCTCTGACAAATTACGATCATGTATACGAATTTTACACGATTCAACCATTCCTGTTTGCTCTATATTCTAAGGAGTGAGCTATTACTGCACGGCTGTAGCCGGCCCGTTAAGGCCTTTTAATTTTTAATTCCAGTTTTTATGATGTCGCCTTCTGGTTTGACGAATAAAGACAAAAAATGTGATATCGCAGATTTACATGCAACGAAAAAGAGCGGCAAATTGATTAATTTTCATAAATAAATGATAATGACAAGTGGCGGAATTTTCAGATTTACTCTCATGTAATGCCGCGCTTTTGTGAAAGCACTTTTTTCTGAGATATTGAAATAGGTCACCAAAGTTTGTTCCAAAGTTGTTGCTGTATAATCCTATGTTATTTGAATAGAACGTGCTTCTGTTTACACGCTTTGCTCTAAAGAGGGTGGGTGTTATCAGAATTGGGAGATCGTGGGAATTCCATATTCTGGCAATTTCTGCCATTAAGATATTGAAAAGTAGTAAATTAATATGTAGCAGCACTGATTACTTTGCGCCTAGTTGCTAATGTACTTTTATAGATAACTCTCCTATATCAATAAAAATTAATTAGTTTAATTAGTTACGTGAACTGAACTATTCCTTTTGGTGTATTTCTTATGCTTTTGGTACCTAGGATAAAAATGATCGAATAATGTAATAATTTGTGGGAAAAGTAGCCATTAATTCCCATTTTCGAAAGAATTTTACCCGCAACAATCTCCCAACGCTACTGTAACTCATTCTCTGATGGGCTTGGGAAAAATGAGAATTTTATTTGACTGATAGACATTTGAAATCACCTTTCAGCACATTGCCCAAAACGACATTTGTCTTTTTCTTAAAAAATTGAGGTAGAGTAGATATACGAAAAATTCATTATTATGAATAATTTGAAAGGATTTTGAAGTTATTCAAAATTTTGCAAATAATTGAATAAAATCAATTATGCTTGTATGTATATCTTACTACATGAAAGAAGAATGAATGAAAGAAAAAATTGCAAATTATTAGTAATAATTGCTTCGTATTTCTGTGGGGGGGCACCGAGCCTACATTGGCTTCTCTGGGGGGGGGGGGCATTGCCCACCTGTGCCTCTACCTCGCCACGTGCATGACGATACCTCAGATTTAAGGGGTGCGCTGAAATCAACCACAACTCTTTGTCTGCTAATTCCCCATGTTCACAGAAAAAGTAGCTACCAAGCGTATTCCTCCTATGCTTAGCAAGGTTAGGGTATTCGCACAGCATGTGCTGAACGCTCTCAACTTCTTCCTGATCTATACAGCTTCTACAGAATTCAGTAAGATTACGCACGTCATTCTAATACCTCATCAGCAGAGATTCAGTCCTCCCAGGGAATATCTTGCGCCAGAGCTGTCTGAAAATCGCGCATGCTGTCAGTTTTCCGCATCTGCAATTTTCCAAATCAGAAGCCTGCGCATTTAGAACCCTCTTAAGTGATTCTAGCGGCCGACCTATGGGATCCTCTGCTAGACATATATTCATAGCGGAATAATTTCTGGCTAGAGCATCAAAAGCCTCGTTTCTAGGTATGCGACTGTGTCCAAGCAGCCAGCAGAGCATAACCCTGTGATTAGCCCCTGTTTCCCGAGTTCACAGCGACGCCGTTGCATGAGGCGCGATCTGATGGTACTCAAGTCCAGAGCTTTGATTGCAGCTTGGCTGTCCATACAAATTATGATAACTTGATCGTCAGGTACGTCATAAGTTGTAACCCTACTTGTCCTTTATTTATTTCCACAATTAAGACCTGGGAACTCAGTAATGTGTGCATTGGATTGGATTGAAAAGACGTTGAGACCACAAAGGGTCCCTGGAACGTTGTTCGTATGACATAAATTTGTTCTGAAAATTTATTGTGCATATGGTATAGAAAACAAGAGAAAACGTTATAATTGGTCTTAGACCAAAAATATTATACCATAGATGAAAATAAAAGTTAAATAAGCTGAAAAACCAAAAATTTTGTATGGCAACACCTATAAAGGGTTGCCCGATTTAGTTCGATTTTCAAATTTATTTACTATTTTTATGAAATCGTTGTGTATAAAATTTCAGTTCTCTACATTGACACATTCTTTAGGCAGTGTAGAAATATATAGTGAAACACGAAACTTTGAATGGCAACCCTACGAAGAAGTTGCCCGATTAAATTTACTTTTTTTTTTAAAAGCCCGTGTGCAAAATTTTAGAACGCGTTCTCGAGTTATCGTGAGAACAGACAGATAGACGGACGGACCAACAGACGGACGAACGGACAGACGAACGTGCAAAAATCAAAAGTATTTTTAAAATTATACGTGGGCTTCTATATCATTTTACTCTATTTTATTCTAGCAGCCTTTTTCCTGTGCGTTACAAAAGGAATGAAAAACTTAATAATGGTTTATTAAAAAAAAAAAAATTCAGAACAAGATAATTCCTTATGCTATAACAATCTAGCTAAAAAAACCTACGATCATGGCACCGAGGCCGTCTGTCGGAGTTGACAATCAAAAATTAAGAAAAAACAATACAAGAAAAAATTAAAAAAGAGCAACAAAAAGAAAAAAAAGCAAAAAAATACAAAATTACAGTATTGAAAGAAAGAAGTATATAATACTCAGATTTCTTAATAAACAAAGCAAATTCAAAGAGATGCGCATATGTTAATATTCCAACCTAGCAGTTAAATTCATTTATTAAAAAAGATCTATATTTCCAGGCCTTAGTAACAAAAAGGAAAAGATCATTGAAATTATTTCTGCCATTCAACGTTTCAATTACCTCAAGCTCACTCAACAAACTCTTCCCATAAACTCCAATACGAAACTCGGCCAAAATTGGGCATCTACCCAGAAAGTGCAATAAGTCCTCCTCCTCGTTCCAGTTGCATAACGAGCACAAGCTCCCTCCCTCTCTCCTCCATGGACTGGCATTCAACTCAACCAAGCCACCTCTAAATCTCATTATAGTACTTATTTTTTTAACAGAAAAGCCATCCTTAAGATAATTACTGGAGGAAAAATAGTGTAGCTTGTCATATAGCTCATGTCGCACAGTGGTTCTTGCCTTATCCACAGCCTTACGTCTAATCCATGACTCTTCTTTCTTAATAAGATTTAAAAAGATTCCCTTTATTGTAGAATACGTTTCTCTTTCAAAATTTAGAATAATGTTGTGTTTCTCAGAGATGTCTTGCAGAGCTATAGACCAAAATATATTTTTTTCTATTACCTTATAAGCTAGCTGGCGAGGAAGTCTTTCACTCTTGTATGTATAAAGCACCCTGCTTAAATAATCAAAGTGACATTTAAGCGTATAGATATATATACAGGGGAGTGCAGTCTCTAAGGTCAACATATAGTTTGGAGTTTGCCGCGGTAATAGTAACATTTTCTTTAAGAAGAATCGAAGGAGCTTTTCTATGGTATCATACTGTTGGAAGCCCCATACCTGAGCCCCATAGCATAAAACTGATCGTTGCACAGCGTAAAATAATTTAAGCTTATTAGAGTGTTTTGTCTCATTATTTCTAAGGAAATGACTCCAAGTCAAGTTAATGCTAATTTTTGCAGATTCGAGGCGATGTTTAAAATTTGCTGTTAGGGAAAGCCTAGGAGTCAGAATAATTCCTAAATAAGTATATTCTTTAACTACTTCTAGCACTATATCGTCATAAGTCCAGTTTTCTTGTCTTGTTCTTGCACCTCCTCCACGCTGAAAAACCATAACTTTAGATTTCTCCAAGTTCACAACTAGATTCCATAACTTGCAATAGGTATTCTTTAACCTTATTAATCATTCTTTGGAGCTTAGCAGGGTTGTCCGCAAGAACAACAATGTCATCTGCATACATAAGGGTTTTAACTTCAATTTCATCAATTACAATACCGGTTTCCAGAGAATCATTAAGATCGTTTATGAAAAGTGCAAACAAGAAAGGACTCAGAACGCAACCTTGTTTGACACCAGAGTTTGTAGGGACGCTTTCAGAGAGGACATCCCCATTCCAGACTTGAGATTCCGTACTTTTATAAAGGCTTTGGACTATTCGTATAAATTTTGTAGACAGTCTAAGCTGAAATAGTTTAAAGAAAAGACAGTGTCGATCTATAGTATCAAAGGCCGCCCGGAAATCAACGAAGAAAGCATACACTTTCTTTTTATTTATTGAGTGACACAGCTTGACAATACTTAAAGGAGAGAAGATGTTGTCAATCGTGGAGTAACCAGGTCGAAAACCAGCCAGGCTTTCCGAAAGAATTTTACGCGAACTTTCCCAGAACAAGGCTCTGTTATATAACAAGTTAGTAAAAATTTTGAGAACCGCATCCATTAAGGAGAGTCCTCTATAATTCTCAACCCGATTAATTTCCCCCTTTTTATATATAGGAAAGATCACTGATTTTGAGAATGACTCTGGTATTTCAGCGGTGCTATATATTCGATTGTAGCAGTGTAAGAGTTCATTTAGGAAGTTATCTGGTGCATTTTTATAAAACTCGTAAGGTACCCTATCAATACCTGGTGCCTTGTTATCTTTTAATTTGCTAAGAACATCTCGAAGCTCGTAAAGTTCGAAATCACGGTCCAGGTCAAGGTCTTCTACAAAGGGAGCAGCATAAAGAATAGAGTTGCAAGTAGTAGGCGGATTTAAAAGCACATTAAAGTAATCCCTGAAGGAGCTTATAGTTATCATACCACTTATGTTAAACCCTTTCCCACACATCTCCACCAGGATTTACTATCCCTAACCGCATTCAACTCTAAGGCAATACTGTTGGTGTACGTTTCTTTTTTAGACTTACATACTTCTTTGTAGTATTTATTGTACCTGACGTAATTTTTCCTAGCAAGCTCTGTCCCGTTTTTCCTAAAAATCCTTAACCATCTAAACGATATGTCCCGGGCGCGCAGACATGTGCTATCAAACCATTTTTGTTTATAATTACGTCTTCCGGGAGTTGCGCAGAGTGCCGAGCGCTTAATAATTCCAACTAAATCCTCAATGGATACGGTAAAATTGCATGAATCACATAAATCAGAAACTTTTTCTCTATATTTATCATAGCGCTGAAGGCTCCAATTAAGCTTAGGCAACAAGGTCATTGTTTTGGCGTCAGAAGCTGATGACGTATTCTTTAAAACCCAAGACAAACGTAAGGGGAGATGATCCGAAAAATCTGTTCTTCAATACCGAAATCCGATACAGATGTGCATAGGTTATAGGATACCGCTACTATATCATTAACAGAAGCACCGTTTCCCCCCATATATGTATATTCCCCATCGCAATCACCTTTAGTTCTGCCATTTAAAATTGCCAGACCGGTATCCTCACAAAATTCTACGAATTGTCTGCCTCTACTGTTAACAACTGAATCATGTGAACTTCTCGCAACCTCCATCCTAGAGCCCATTAAGGTTTCTGCAGTCAATGTTTGCAATTTCCCGATTCTAACATAAAAATCTCCCATAATAACAACGTTATCAATTTCATCATTACAGAAAACTTCCATAAACTTACCGAAATCTGAGTCCCACATTGAGCAATTAATATATGCCGGGATAAAATTTACCACTTCCGCGGACTGTACAAGCTGAATCAGTGGCCAGTTGCACTTTCTTGTGAACCTCAATATACCCCTACATACCTAAGATTTCATCTAGGGTATAAAAACTAAAATTGGAAGAAAAATTATAAAGTCAAAATGAGAAAAAATTAATAAATAAAAATTTGCAAAATAATAAACAAAAAGTAAAGATTATTACGCGTGAAGGGCTTAGTACAAAGTTGCTTGAAATAACTTAAGGCCTCCACATTTGAACAGTAGAATTAATATGACCTTGCCAGGATAAGTAACATACCCCTAATTTTTAACCACGGTCTTATATTCAATACGAGTGCCATTTAAATAAGGGCGTGGAAAGGATGAAACTTCAAGTTGTTGAAAGATATCGGAAGCAGTATTAAGTTTAGATAACGTTAGGAATAATTGTATATCATCAACATACAGTATGGTGGAATAGTATTAAGAAACTAGCACGATATCATCAATATACAACATAAATAAGAAATGACCTAGTATTGATCCTTATGGGACACTCGATTGGAGAGGTAGTAATTTTAAAGAGAACACATTCAATACATTAGTCTGCTTGTGATAAGTTAAATAGGATAAAATAAAGTTCGCTGCAGACTTATTAAAATTGAAGTCAGTCATCAATCTTTGATAAAGAATATATCGCAGTTCAATATTTTGTTTAACAGATTGATGGAATAAAGCAGTAACAGAATACTGTGCTTAGTTCTAAAGCCACACTGATGTTTATCGATTAGACAATGTTCCTCCGTATAAGTCCTAATCTGCTTATAGAGTAACCTCTCCAGAATTTTAGATAGTACTGGAAGAATACGTATTGGTCCTGTGACGATCGGATAAATTTTTGTTATCTTTGCACTGTGGCAGGAAAGATGATGTTGTAATGATCGTGTTAAAAATGTGCTCCATTGGTCTAATTGTAAAAGGCAAGATGAACTTAAGGAACCGTATATCCATATTATCCGAGCCTATTGACATTCCTGAAAGAGAACTAGGCGGATGTATTATTTTCTGTATTGGGCAAAATGTTTAAATTAGATAAATCAGAGTTACGGGAATTATTTACAAGTATTAAGTTTATCTCAGTTAATCTTACTACTGTTGTTAGATTTTGGGATGATTTCTCCAAACAATACTAGACAACAAAGACGGTTTCAACTTTCGACGAAAATACCTAGATTTCGTTATACGAATCTCAGCTGCAGTGATATTTCGTAATATGTTATAGTTTCTTTCTAGCTCTGAGCCACAAAACATTTTCCAGAGAATACAGTAGAATTCCCATCCATAACTAAAAAAAAAACAAAAAACAATAAAATGGTGAACTTATAATATATGCAAACATTTCAGAATATTAAAAAATTTGGGACATCTCAAAAAGTATTATGATTATGGCCGTGAATGCCTATCATGAAAACGTGTAAATGCTATTCAGTATAACAAACAGCAAATAGTTAGCTAATTAGTCCAATTTTGACGACTTCATAGCCTGTCTAGAAAAGCTTAAGGACGTACAGCCGGGAGCATTTTCAATTAACTAATTAAGTAGGAAGGTCTGCCCCCATCTGAAATATTTTTTTACGAATTGATACTACACGTGTATGATATCGTGATAATCTGTTATGATTAGAAGGAATCACTGATAGCTCTTTTAATAAAAATGCAGGCGTTGTTGTGTGTGTGTGTGTATATCAAGAAAACTTATTTCTTAATTATGTTTCGACATACCCGCATATCCTTCATATGAAGGATGAACACATTTAATTGATATAAAGACTAAATTTTACCAGTAATGTTTCAAAGCTGATCTTATGCACATATATGTCTGTATACGTAGGTACTCCGGAGAATTGGATTATCTTAACTCGGAATTTGGGCATACATATTGCAACTCAAATTATAAAACATAAATACCGCAATAAAATTCCAGACCTCTTTGTAGACAAGATGTGCAAAAGATTTCGTCAAAATGAACGTGGCCAAGGTTTTGTTAAACTTTTTTTTTGACGATCAGTAATTTTCTTAAGGATTCAGAAAGTAATGAGAAACATCGCTGAGGATGCAATGCATGGGTGAGTACAGAACAGGAATGTACATAATTAAGGGTATATTGAGAGCGGGATCGGATTTAGCAGCAACTGCCCGACTAATATAATAGGAAAAGTTGCGATCTCTCCAGATGTTTATACTGTTCGGAGTGTTATTAAACTATTCCCCCCACCTTCAATGAAAAATAAAAATAAAAAACACTGGTTAGAAAGATCACACAAAAATGTCAGCAAATTGGAGTTTTGTAGTACCCATCTAAGTTAAAAGAACTTGTATCACCATGTTGAATTTTCTGACAAAAAAAAAACAGTTTATTCTCGTCGATGAATCAGACGTGTATCGTCAATATTTTCATGATTTGAGAGCATAGTATAGCACTGTGCATTGAATTATAGTATGTATGTACGTATGAAATCCTACATTCCGCGATCCTATAGACTTGCTAAGGCGGACAGAATTCGTAGAAATGCATTGAACTCTCGGATTTTGAAAAGATTAATATTAATCTGGTCTCTTAGAATAATGATAGACTTTCTAGCAGAATAATGCAAATTTTATAGTCGAGACCTCTACCAGGGTCTTTCCAATTCATAAGGTAACTCTTATGTAAGGAAATAACGGCTAAATTTCTTGTCTGGTCAAAATTGTTCTGAACCTGAACATTATTGATAACTAGATGGTTCTTTCGTTGAATTTATTCCAAAGGAAGACTACTAGATTTAATATTCACAATTAAACTTATTTTGTCAATTTTATGTCTAAAATGTAAAAACATGATATTTATCGTCTTATTCTAGAAGTCAGTAGCAGTTATTTTGTTATTATAATAAAACAAAATAAAAGTTTAGTGTCTGTTGAAAATTTTGCTTTGATCTTAACTTACGCGGTAGTGACATTAGGAGTCTCGCGGCTATGCAGTCTTACCGACCATATGTACATATATGGTGGAAATGGGCCTCATCACTCAAGATGAGTTTTCGATGGAATTCCGGATCATTTTCATGCATTTCAAGGACCCAATCAGCAAAGACTCGACGTTGTTGATGATCGGCCGGCTTGAGTTCTAATGTTAACTGAACTTTATAAGCCTTAAGACCCAAATATTTATGCAAAATACGATGTAATGATGTTTGTGGAATGCCTAATTCCAAAGAACGACGAGGAATGGACAAACCTGGGTTTTCTTCAACACTTTCGGCTACAGCAGCAATATTCTCGGCTGTTCTTGAGCGACGTGCACGGGTTTTATTCTTCACATCACTAACTTGTCCCGATAGCTTGAATTTTTCTACCAATTTCTGTATTGCTGTCCAACAAGGTGCTTCACGACGACCCAAAAATGTTCGAGTTTTACGAACCGTCTCTGCCACATTTTCACCATTTTTATAGTGAATTTTAATAATTTCAATGCGTTGTTGAATCGTGTATCGTTCCATTTGTCAAATGTCAAAAAATGACAGCTCCAAAAGTGACATCTACCGAAATAGCGGGCTAATTAAAATAACACCTCTTATTGGAAAACCCTTTACATAATTCTCGACTTATTAAATCGAGATACTCAGAGAATCATAGAAACGAATCTTGGGAGAAATTCTCATTTCGAGACTACTTCAAGAATGCAATCTCTTCCGTAATATATTTGCACGGTTATGGCGCAAAAAATTCCAAGTGTGGATATTTAAATTTTCCGGAGGATAAACAGAATATACAAATCCCATCTAATACGCACTTCTTTCATATCACAATATTCCCAAGATTTTTTTGTGCATAACGTCAAAAATTCTTGTCAGCATTTTTGGATCTGACTAACTTTTCAAACTAACTTCACTTTAAAATGTCTTGATTTGTTTTCGTGGATCACCCTGTACTTTGCTAACTATACACACTGTAAGAAAAAATTACTACATTGAATGTAGGCATTTTTTTTTGCCTACAATCAATGTAGTGAAGTAAGTTGTTTTACGTAATTTTCCGATTAATACGTAATATGAGTAAGCATTTTACTATAAAATTAGCACTATCGCATTAAAGACGGAAATTTCTATATATTTAGTTGCAAATTTATTGTTGTGTAGGTAAATTTTCATTTCTTACGACAATTGCAGTAAATGTATGTACAGTTTTCAAGAAATATTCCGTTCACTGTACTTATCTTAATTACTGAAATAATTTTAATAAATTTACAGTTTTAAAACTTAAATATTCCGTTCACTGTACTTATACCTTGGAAGAGCCTTGAAAAGCAAGTAAAATCTTAAGAATAAAGGAAAAAATTCAAAAGTTCGGTCGGCTTAGTAGATTTTATTAACTGCAGTGAAATTATAAACTTGCGTAATGGTAATAAGAAGGCTCTTTACATTAAATTGTTTAAGCTCATAATAAAATTGAGAATTTTTGACTTTGAGTTTAAGCTTTTCTTTCTACCACGTCTAGTTCCAGAATAATATTTAAAGTCAAATTTTTCTGTAAATTCCCACAACAAACAATTTAAGACTTGTCTGATCTATAGAACTTCATTTTTTAACTGAAAATAGATTGTGAATTCCTTGCTCATTTTGACGTCATTTAGACGTAAGTTTTCTATGAAACTAGGATATGTTGATCAAATTTTCGTTTATTATTGACTTATTATTGACCCCTTTCCAGCGACGTCCTTTTTACGTCAATATTTGAAATTTTAAGACAATCGAGTTTAGTTTCCGTCAAATATAGATTTCGTTTTGACTGGCACTTTTTTAAGTCGACATATGACGTCTTTCAGGAGTTCAAGTTGGTATAAGTTTAAATAATGTAATCGGAATTTGATCACAAAATGACCGACCATGCATGTATTATACAGAAATATATGAAAGAACTCAAAATAGACCCTAGATTTAACAGCGTTTTCCGTCTTTTAGACGTAATCCTAGTTAACCCTCTCTAGAGCCTAATATTAGAAATTTTTCTATTGTTCTTAAACTCTTTTTGATATCTTACTTTTGCCGTCTTTTTGTCGTCATTTTTACTATTGCATAGGCACGCGGTGTCTATTTCGCATCAGTTTTTGACTGCATCTGCTTGTCGTCATTTTCACTTAATTTCTCGATTTTTCATAGATTCGTGGAAGGACGGGCATTCAAGACTTGCATTAGTCTTTAATTAATTAATAATTTCTTCCGAATAATAAACACAAGAATTTCCCTACCTTTTAGTTTAAATTTTATTGGAAATATTCGTCGTTCCAGGGTGGAAAAGTGAGTTTTTTCATTAAGCGTTTTTGTCTTTCGATGTGCCAACTAGAGGTCATTTTGTATTAAAAATTGGTGGCTAATATGACGACCTTATATCCGTCTGAAGACGTGTTTCAGGTGTTGTAATGACGTCTCTGGGCAACCAAAATGTACGCATTCAGTTTAATTTTGGACGACCTTATTTCCGTCTGAAGACATGTTTTAGGTTGTACATTGTCGACAGGTCGACGTCAAAAAGATGTTCGATTTAACCAAATTTTGATTTTGACCACTTTTCAATTTCAGTACAAAGGACGGTCTATTGTATGTACTATTGACCAGATACTGTTTGTTGGGCCAATGTTAAAAAAAATGTTGTGGGTACTCGATATTGTATATTTAGTACAAAAAGACAATTTGTCATAACGCATCTTGAAAGTCCATTGATCTTGAATTAATAAGTTGACGATTAGAGTAAACATAGAAAATCTAATTATTATTACTTTCTAGAATGAAAAGTTTCGGTAGTTAAAACCCGTAAACATATAAAACATTCATAAATTTTACAAATATGGTGTTTTACTAGAAGATCCTGCGATTTACATAGTTGCTCCAATCTAAAGTTTGAAATAGAAACGAAAACTTGGCATAATAAGCAATGTCATGTATTTCGAAACCTACCGGAAATATTTTGAAAAGAAAATTAGAATCTTCGTCATCATTATCAGTCATGTCGTTGTCAGTATCAGCGGTGTCCAGTTGTCCCTTTTTTCTAAAATATTTTAAAATTGAGTCCCACATCTTTGACACTTAAGCATTTCTTAAACAAAAACCTTCATTGTTCCCTACGCGAAACTACGCACGCGAATGAACACACCGAGCCCTGCGCTGTTGCATTGTTGCGTAATGTACTGCGTATTCTATGAAGTAAAATTCAATTGAAACTATTGTCAGTGTGTGTACAAAACAATAAACATAAATTTATTACATGAACAAAATGTACGTAAAGTAATTTTTATTCACAATTACAGATTTACTGGAATATTACATAATTTACGCTCACTTTACTGCATCTTTAAGTGAATTTGTTCAAAAAAATCTGTAAATTTTTACTACATTTAAAGTAGGAAATTTCAATTTATTTTTTACGGTGCATCTTACCTTTAATCAATTTTCTGAAATTTCCACTCACTGCTTAACTACCTACCTGTCCACCCGCTGGCATCAAATCTCTTATTGTGTTCGATATAATTGAAATATCAATTCGAATAATATATTCAAAGCGTAGCACTAAAGAGATACCTACATCACTTAGAAGAAAAAACTGTCTTCTTCGTTACTTACATTGGGAACTTCTCCTTTTAGCACAAAGGAAAAGGCAACGTGGGATTCGAGGAGCAAATTTATTTTTTCCTTCGCTAGCCTGCTATCAAGGCTATAAATTTCATAAATTTCACTACTAACGATAGAAATCACGCCCAATTTTATGCAATTCGTGAAAAATTAGCAAAATAATGAAACGGTTACATTTTGGTAGGTACATATATGTAGAATCAAATGAAAGGTAACATTCTGAGGCTCCAAATCTTTCACGAAAATGTAACTGTTGTTAGGCACTTTAGCGGAAAAATCGTTAAAATTTAAGAAAAATTAAGAATAAGTAGGGTGAAGTGATGGTTCAATATTGGAAAGCTTGGACGGTATACTAATATCTGAGCTAAAAATCACCTTCATAAGTTTTACAAAAAGTAAGTTACGGCGTTTTTTTATGAAAAACCAGCATATTTTCTTAATCACCCTAGAACTCCAAAACGGTTGAAATTGCACCCCTTCCATTCAATGCTGTTCCCAACACTTCAATCTATCTCCTGTTTCATTTATGGACACTAATTCAAATTCACCTTGTATAACTATGAAAAATAAGAAAATTACTTCTAACTTTTGTCGACTGCTGGTGACTAATAATCTGTTCTAAGGCTTTCCTTGTACAATTTCGTAATCCTCTGTATTATCTAACAGAAAATCCTTTCGAAACGGGCATAAACAAAAACCTTTACGACTAAAATCAAAGGCCAAACACAATTCTACCGTTTCGCTTCGATTCGATGCGGTCCTTGCTATTTCGTTCAAGCGAACAGAATTGCTTCCTTCGATTTTGAAGACATACATAAAGTTATAACTTTACCAGATTTGGTCTTTCCGATTTACATCCATGTAAACTTTTATTTTGTCGTATAATTAATTGTTTTATTTATTTTCTCAGCAAAAGCCTCTTCAGACATGTTTAAACAATCGCGACATCGTGTACCATCGGTGGTACATTGAGGGTTCGGCTTTCAGACACAAGGCAGCGTTAATTCCTTTTCATCCTGGACGTTAATTGTTTTCGTGGTTGTTTGTGAATTATTTATTATTTTAAGTAACACAGATATGTTTTTTTAAATTAGTATGAGTATTTTACATACTTTTAATAACATTTAAAGAGTATACCACGGGTGGCGCACGACGTCGTATAGAAAACGATCTGCATAATGGTCGTCGTGTACTACGAGTGGTACATGGATTTCAAATACATAATTTATTTACATTTTTTACAATTCTTTAGTTCTAATTGTGTTTGGTAACCAAAAGCAAAAGTCGAACTCAGCATGCTATGCTTACAATCTTGTTACCTATAAATCACCAACAGTCAAGACTTTTCCAATCTTTTTGTTTTTTCTGTTAGAAATTGTGTGTAAATACACCACAATTAATTAGTTTTGCTATAAACAAAATGAAATGGAAAATGAAGAAATTGAAGACGCTTTATTACAAGAGGAATCAATTTCGGACTTTTCTGGCTCGGAATCTTCTTACATACCCTCACAATGTGATGATACAGACAGTAATAGTGATATCGCAACTGACCTTGTGAGCAGTGAAGCTGAGGAATTGGAGGATATTTGTCAAGAGCATGCAGGGTTTACTGTCCCTTCTCTATCAGATGAATGGGAAGAAGCTAGAAGTCTAGTGCGAGAATTCAACTTGACCGAAGAAAACGCTGGCTTGCGATGTAACTTAGGTTCTATTGATCCTTTCAGTATTTATAAATTATTTTTAAGTGGTGCAGTGCTGAAACTTATTGTGACAGAAACAAACAGATATGCGGCGCAATTCATTCAATCGCACATCATCAGTCATCGTTCAATTATGGCAAAATGGAAGGACACGAATGAAGAGGAAATCAAGAAACTACTTGCTGTTGTTTTAATAATGGGTATTTGCCCTGTTCCCAGTATGAGATTATATTGGTCGAAAAACCCTACTTACATCCTGTAATTGTAAAAGCAATGTCACGTATTCGATTTGAAGTATTATTAAAATGTGTACATTTCGCTGACAATGAAACTCCCGTGGGAGAAACAAGATTAGCGAAAATAAATCCATTGCTTGACATTATCGCACAAAACCCGGGGAAGCAGTCATCATAGATCAGTCGATGATCCCGTGGAGAGGCTGACTTTTTTTCAAGCAATATATTCCAGGTAAGTCCCATAAATACGGAGTGAAATTGTATAAGCTATGCAACACCGACGGCTACACGTACCATGTGAAAATTTATGCTGGAAGGGCCAGCAGTACTTCCGGTTATGGGCATTCATATGATGTAACAATGGAATTGCTGCAAGGCCTTTTGGACCAAGGCAGAACATTATACGCCGACAGCTTTTACACTAGTGTACAACTGAGCGAAGAATTATTGAAAAGGAAGACATATATTTGCGGTACTCTCCGGATAAATCGACGTGGCAATCCCAATGAAATCTGCATGAAAAAAGTTAAAAAAGGAGAAGTATTTGGTAAAGAAAATAGAAACGGAATACGTGTTTTAAAATGGACTGACAAAAGGTCAGTACTTATGATTTCTAACAACCCAGATCACACTATTATCTTAGTTCCAACCGGAAAAAAGAGTAGATTCGGAGAAGATATAATGAAGCCTCCAGCAATTATAGCTTATAATAAAGAAAAGAAAGGTGTAGACTATTCGGACCAAATGACAAATTATTATTCGCCATTACGCAAGACTATTAAGTGGTATAAAAAAGTTGGATTTGAGCTTCTCCTTGGTGTTAGTATCGTCAATTCGTGGGTTATTTTTAACAAGTACATAAAATCAACAAACAAAGTATCAATGATAATTTTTCGAGAAAAAATTATCGAAGGCCTCTTGAAGAATGTCAACGACAGTCTCAAATAGCACTGGTCCCCTAAACCAAAGGAAGCCTTCTGTACACCAACTTTTCAAACGAAAAGGCGCAAGAACACCAAGGAAAAGATGCTTATCGTGCTACGAGCAAATCTCTCAAGAACATGGAGCAAAAGAAGCACGCGGTAAAACGAAAAGAGTACAGACTTTCTGCAACAATTGTGATGATCAACCAACAATGTGTCTGGAGTGTTTTAATGAAAAGCACAAGTAATTTTATATCACACTAGTATTATTTTTTCGTAACGTAATATAATACATCTGAATAGCCTTTTTGTTTTTACGTTTTTTTTTGTTAAATAAATTGAGTTATTTTTTAGTTTTGTCATAAAATGAGAACGCTATAAAATTAATACATTTAAACTGAATAAAACATGCCTTTTTCTAAACATGAGTGCGCCATCGGTGGTACACTGATAGCATAGTATCTTTGTGTATATCTCCAACAGTCGCAAGCTTATAACTCTGAATTACATTTAAGTTGTGAAAGTTTTTATGCAGTTTGCATTATAGGCGCCCATGTACCACCTGTGGCGCACTACGGCTAATGGTCTAAATGACAAATGTACCACCAGTGGTACACGACGTCAAAATATGAATTAAGTTTATAAAGCCCATGACGCGAACGTGTTAAGTATAAACAAATCTTTAAATAGATGATTTTTCTAGGTTATCGTTATGTCATCAGGCAAATTGAAATATGGTCATTTATCCGAAACGAAACGACGGAATTGTATTTAACCTCTAAGTTTTTCGACAAAAATTAATTCGCAAAGGGTTTTGTTTCTTTAAAATTGATAAATATAATTAGTAGCTAAAGTACATATTAAATAATAAAAATTCTAAATTTTAGTAAATAAAATGCTAATTACAATGTTTTTTCTTATCTTTACAGATTTAACATCGGAAGTTGTACATATGCATTGTAAGTATGTACTTTTTTCACACTGTCTTTATTAGAAATATTTTTTCCGGACCTGAAAAATAATTACACACTTGCAAAATATTTACATTTATCGTCATGAATTGTAATGCGTTAAAAATTTGTTTACTATCACGAGAACCTTTCAGTTTACTCATTTCACATCAATTTTAAAAAAAAAAAAATTATTCTAACACACATTTGCACAGTTGAAATCGTATCCTTAAAGCATTAGCTCAGCTCAAATTACTGTCACTCATCTTATCCCATTATGAGTGATAATGGGCACTCAGTCAGTAAGTGTAATTTAATCCAATGTGAAACCATCGCCTTACTAAAGAACAGCCAGCTGGTGACAAATACCGAATACAAAAGGTATCAAAAAAAGATCGCCTTCTGTCAGATTTGTTACTCACTTTGGTTGTGCATGAGAACAAACCTTACGGATTCTGTGATCATCACTCTTTAGCGATAGCATTTTTAGCCAGAAGGTACTCCAACCCTTAAATGGTTGACTCTCCTTGAAACAAAACCATTAAAGCATTGCGCAAACGTAACACTCTACTGATTCTACTGACTACACACGCAATACATGTCACGAGCTGTCTTAAGTGTAGCTTCCGTACAGTGGCATATTTTACCTCTGTCACTTGGGTTTTAATTGTTATGATGATCGGGACTTAAGATCCTGTATTCCATCCGATCAACAGTTCTCTTCAATACCCAACAAACACGCTCTGCCCAGTTCTTCTCGTGTCTTGAACGTCGAATCGTAGAAGGTACATAAGTTAAAATGACGCTCAACATTTACACGTGAGTTAATTGCCTTTCTTTTCGTATTTCTCAAAAAAATACAGCGCTCCAAGGCGGAGGATAGTGCACAATTGAAGGCACAATTACACCGCCTTAATTGCTCATGAACAGACCTTTGTACATTGCTATAGTGAGTACCACATTGATGGAATCTTCCCAGTTAGGTATTAAATGCGATCTTGTTTTATGTAGTTACATTGCCTGCGATATTTGATTGCTTGTTTACTGGCAGTTTATCGTTAATAATTACGAACTCCCCTTTTCCTTCAGTTCTCGGCGGATGTAGAAAGTGTTTAATATTTATGCGAACGATTAAATATTGCTGACTGCGAAAGAAATGTCGTCGTTCGTGTAGCAATTTTTATTATGATTATGAGTTATTGGGTCACCACAAGGGCAGCCTATTTATTTTTGCATCCTTATGTCGGCAGCTAATAAAGCTATGTAAAATGAGTACAGATTTTGTTATTAGTGAGAAATTTTGTCTTGAGTGAATTATAAATTTTCTGGTTAGGTTATAGAAAAGCTCCTGCCCATAAAGATAAAGTGTAGAGAAAAAATGATTCCTGATGTCAAATTGTAGTATTAATGATAAATAATGCCATGAATAATAAGAACAGCAAAAGAAAATAATTATTAAAAAAATATATGTAGGTATTAAAAAGACGAAAATTTTTACGTAATAAAAAAGAATATTTTATTTTTGTGAAAACATGATTAAAAATAAATTGTTCAGGTTTCAAGGTCCAGGGTAATCGTTATATCTTGTGTCTACCTTCCTTTTATGACCTGTGCTGACCTGTGTCCTCTGAAAAGGAAAAAGAAAGGCAAGGTTTGAGTAATTAAAACTCCATACGCACTGTTCAGGTGCATTCACACTTGCATTCACTCTTACGCCGTGTAGAAAAAATCCGAATATCAGATATGGCTTGCGTTTATGATGGCAGCGAATTGGTAAGGGAACTTCCAGGCCGATAATTATCGCCATGTTAAACGCACCGTCTTGATATCCAGCCTTTTGGCGTAATTGGGGGACTTGAGGACATAAGAGTATGAGGCCGTGTCTAACACTACCGCGCATTATCACTCATGTGAGACTTATCCCCAACATCTGGTTAGCGTCTCGCCGTGATAAGCGCACCGGGGCGCGAGAATTCGCTAAGAATATTTCACATAAAAAGAAACACTCAAAATTATCTACAAAACCAAATCTAAACCTAGCATTCACCAAATACTTATTTCACTGCACTTTTTGTCTTCTTTAGTTCTTGTACGTCAACTACAGTTCACATGATCACTACTTAGAATGAGCTGGTGTACCTTTTACTCGTCATGCATATGTAGCATTAACAATTATTCTAGGAATTGGGTATAAGGCACAAGGTGATGCTGGGTACCTGGCCATAAGGAGATGACTGATGAGTTCGCCAAAAAGGCTTCTAAATTGGATAGCTCCGCAATGGTAGCTTTTGTGAGGATCCCAATCGGAGCAATACCACAGGAAATCATCAGGGGCGCCTATCAAAAGGCAAGCCTCTGGTGGACTAGCAGGGATACCTGTAGTATTGCGAGGCTATTTATTGTGGCCTGCATATGACAGGAAAAAGACAAAGGAGCTGCTTAATGGCAGCAGAACAAATACCAAAAATTTAGTAGGGGTCATTACGGGTCACTGGGCCATAGGTGACCATGCTAGAAGACTGGGTATAGCGGCGAACGATTTCTACAGGAGCTGTAATGACTCGGAGAAAATCGAATCCGTCCAACACGTGCTTTGCGAATGCCCCGCTTTAATGAATAAAAGAAGTGGGCTATTGGGTAGCTACTTCTTTTGAAGTCTGAGGGAGCTGCAAAACAAAGAATTCAAATATATCCTCAGTTTTCTGAGAAAGGCAGGATGGATCTAGGTAAAGAGTGGTCCTTGGAGATATTCTGAGTTTCCTAAGGGAAGTAGGATGGATCTAGGTGGCTTGAAAAGGTTATCCCATGGAACTTATGGGCACAATGGATTCACTAAATCTAAGTGATCTTACTTAACCTAACCTAACCTATCCCTATAACCTTTTACTGTTGTACACCTATCTACTGTCCAAGGTTGTTGGGTATTTTTTCTACGTGTGGCTATTTTTTTTCTTTTACCTTCCCTTTTCAATTTTTTTTTTTTTATTTGTCATGCAACATATAATAAGAGAAAGTTTTAACAATTAGAAAATTGGAAAATTTAAAAACTTGGCTATTAGTACATTTTTCTGTCATTATCCTCGTCATTCTGCTACAACATACGACCTTGTGTCTAAAGATGGATTTGGTAAAAATGTAGACAAACTTTAAAGCATATTTTTGGCTTTTTCTCAGTCTACAAGAATTGTAAGAATAATAAATACAATAAAACCTATGAAATTTGGTCACCTGCGAGGCAAAATATTTCAACCAACTTATGAAGCTCCAATTTGTTTGTTTTAGCTCTTATCCAGTTAAGAAGAAAAACCTGCATACGCACCTTAGGTTTTGTATCGATAATTACATTAAAATTTGCTACGAAACGTGAAATCCATGCATTCTCCTGTTAAGTTGAAGCCTATTTTACATAGATACATACCATTATGTTGATTATATATATTAGAATATTCCGTTAAAACCCACAAATCGCAAGCATTTTTTCTTTTTTTCAAAAGTCAAGATGGTTTTCTTTTTCCGGAAAATTATTCTTCATAATCCTTTCGTATATAATTTTTCATATTGTTGGTTATGTGAATACTTAGCACGGCTCCAAAAAACTGCCTGTGGTACGACTATGGTTCGAGTAAAAGAATTCTAACTCTTCTTCAAGGTAATTTGTAATCTTAAAATTAGAAAAGCTCCAGAATTTTTATATAATTGATCATTGCCGAGTATATGAGTCATAAATCTACAAGATTCTTTATATAACAATACATTAACAATACATTAACAAAATTACATAAATAAAATTCGAATATAAACTCAAAGTAATTCATAAATCAAAAAACTTGACGAACAAAAATATTAAATTGGTCTATGTGATCCACCACTAAAGATCATTATTCCAAACTTTAAAAATGTTGAACATTTAAAAATCCGACGATAAAATACTGAGAACAGAACAGTTTTGAACAGGGTACGTAAAAGCTCGCTCGCGAGCGGCTCCTGATGCGGCTTGCAGCTCCTAAAATGCTCGCGAGCCAGAGCCATCATTTTTCAAGTGGCTCCCGCTCCCGAGCAAGAGCTATGTAGCGTCTCGGGCTCGTAAGCGGGAGCCGTGAGCTTCCTTCTTTGGCTCTTCTTTGCTCATGAACAATTTTCTTGTTTTGTTTACATTACAATTAAAATTACCGACCTATTTCAATAATAAAAGACGATTTATTTTATTTTTATATTAGGGTTCACAGGAGATAAAACATAAAAAGTACATAGCATACCAACTCTATAGTACATTATGATTCTATTCTTCGGAGAAATTTTATTTGCCGAAAAAATTGATTTATATATTTAAAACAACGCTCAAAATATATAAATTTCAATACGGAAATTGTACCGAAAATGTAGTTTTTAACACATGTCATAAACTTGATTTGGGCAGCTTTCGTAAAAGTTTTTTTTTCATATATCCCTAACTCTAAAATTAAACTGATTGAGTAAACCAAAAAACTTGTATATATAATGATGAAGAGCAGGAGCGATACAATGGCGTTCGCGAGCCCGAGCTATTTAACAGCTCGCGCTCACGAGCGAGAGCCTGTAAGAAAATTTTTTTGGCTCCAGCTCGCGAGTGAGGGCTTTTAAGTAAAAATTTGCGAGCCTTTACGTACCCTGGCTTCGAAAAGCACGATGCGAATGGAAATATAATGAAGGCTTCAGGTTTGTTTTGGGAGAAGAAAACTTTTACAAAAAATTTATAAATCACGTGGGCTCAGTTAAAAACTCTAAATTTATAAGTTGAGTGCGTCCCGACACAATTAAAATGCCATCAACCAAGAATCAGGAAAAATGGATTTTCATTAAGTCTGAAAACTAAAGGATCGTAAGGAGCACGGCACGTGTGTTGTCGCCTAAGGAATCTTTGGTTGTAGAAGAACAGTGGGTAACAGTAAACGTCATTAGTTAGTATAAATTAATCTACAACATCCAACAACGTAAAAAAACCAAGCTAAATTTTCTAAATTTTCAATTTACTAACTTAACGAACATATAGCGTAGAATTGTAGCTTCAAACAGCCGTATAGGCTCTATGAAAATCCTTTCAGACGACCTTCACCCACGGTCATCCCTAGTGAAATTGGCTTTCATTTCATTAGTTCATCACTGAGTAGAACCTCGCATGCAGCATTTCGTCTTCATATGATTTTAATATTTCGTCTACCGATAATTTTAAATATTCTTACGAAATATTGTAACTATTTCTTCCATTTGAACATATCTGTTTCGAGGATTTTTTGGTGATACTCTTATTTAGTATTTAAGCAGAGTAAAGCGGCGGAGCGCCATCGTGCATAAAGTACATCTCGCTCCTAAGGGAAAGCGGAATATACTCATCCAACATGTCTTCTAAATTATGTTTAAAAAAGGAGAGGTAAGTGGTACTAAGAGTACAACTACCTTCAGAAAATTATAACCAAAGCAATTGTGGGTCCAGTCATAAAAGACCCTACGTACCTACCTGTGATTATTGGTTTAATGCAATTTTATGATCTGGCTTGAATTTGCCAATAAATCTCCAGTGTTAAAACCGATTCAGGTATTGGCATGCGGTTTTTTTTCCAGTGATAGAGGGTAGTAGGGGCATTAATTAGAAGCAATAAATTTGGGTTACATGGGAGAAAGTTTTTGAAATAAATAACGGTATTTATGAAATTTGTGTGTAAAAAAAATCAAAATTTTGGAAATATTTGAGAATAACTTAAAGATGCTTAATTAACAAATATAGAGAAATACACTTTTCGAGAGCTACTATTCTTGGCTATTTAATAAGCCAACAATAACCAAAATCTATAGGGTGGTTCAAAAGTTATACTCATTTATTCCCATCAGGGTTCACGAATATTGGCGAAATCCTCAACTGGCCACAACTCCTAAAGGAAGGTTTCTAAGGGGGGTTAATGTAGAACAATTTTTTTATTAGCTTACCTCAAGGAATCGCGTGGTATACCGGAAGGTATCTTGATCAGAATCACCCTGTATTTGCATGATATATGCTTAAACTGTAAAACTGGGTAAAAGTGATCTTAAGCTTAAAGTGATCTTAAGCTTGCACTTAGAATGTTGCAATCCGAGCTTGTCTTTTTACGCGTCACCAAAATGTTCCCCTGCCAAAATTTTTGTGAAAAAAAATAAAAAAATCAAGGATTTCAGTTTCAATCTGTCCCGTGTATTTATCTCATTCCTTCAATTTATTATGCAAATATCATTAAGCCCAGTTTTAATTTGCTTAAAAAAGAAAAGAAAAATCATCTGACACGTTTGTAGTATCTACCAGCCATGCCAACCCAACCTATCTGCATATTTCTCCTATTCTACTCCCTCAAACTTCTGCTTTCCTTAAGAGCACTTGTTTTTTTTCGGATATTGCTGTAATGAAACATTTCATCATCATCGTCTCTTTGTTAATAAGGCGCAATAACGCAGTCCCATTAATTAGGTCTTTCCTGCTTAGTGGAAACATCACATTACCAGACTAATTCTACGGCAACATAATTTCATGCTTCATTCAGACTCTAATATTGTTACACAGTTTCTTCTTTACACAAAATGGCAATAATAACTTCGGCTTCACCTTAAGCAAAGAACGTTGAAAGGAAATTAACGTCCTCCGTTGTCCGAAATGAAATTGCAATCGAAAAGGAAAGGGGACGGTGTATACTATACATAGGTACATCTCTACTCTATACCCATGTAGATTTATAGGGCACTGAAGAAAGAAAGAAGAAAAAAAAAGCTCATTAGGTTGCTAAGATGGGGCAATTATTTTTAAATTTCCGGCTCTTTGGATACCCCCGAAGGGGTCGAATTCCGTGGAAACGATCAATAATCAGGCACTGAACCAAAAGCAAGCATTCAACAGCAGGAGGGGAGTTATGTTTACCAGCAAAATCATCATCGAAAATTGGAAATTGAACCCGGTCTGGCATTGCTAATGGTTTCGTTTCGTTTCGTTCGATTGCAGTCTGAATTAAGTTGAAGTTGAAAATGTTCACTCCGTAAATATTTTACCTGTATAGTATACCTAGGTACATTAATAATTCAGTACCAGACCTGTAGTAGGTATACGACTGACGCGGTAACGATATTACACGGGTGGTTCATTTGTATACTACCTATATATGCATTAGGCAAGATATGCTAGAATCAAGCATTTGAAAAAATTTCATTCCTTGGTGAGTAAAACCACACCTAAACCGCATCATCATCATCATCATCATCATCCTCGTTCATTCCACGGTTCCTCTAAAGCTAAACCATTGAAGCGAACACTCAAAATTACAGGCTTAGAGCATGAACAACAGAACCGAGAAGACAGCAGGGCTTTCATATGATGAAGGTAGTATGGTTGTGGTTGTCGATTCAAAATGCTAAGGTGGCTCCGATTCGACCATCGACCAGCTGATCTTACCATAAAAGAAACAATAGTGAAACCGATGACAAGATTTTCTGTTGTTAAGGAAGATAAAAAAAAAATGAAAAAAAAAGGAAAAGGAGAACCCAACATCATGCGTAACTAGTCAATAGGAAAATTTAATGTTGTAGACCAACTTACTATGTATATCGATTTGTTATGCTAAAATGACCAATCAGTTTTTGTATGTGGTGCTTAAACATTTGTCCAACAGCAACAGCCTCCATAATGTGGAGAGGTCGCTCCGCTGATTCCAGGTAGAATTGAATTAATCAAGTGTACTCGATCGTAAGATCTAATCAAGAACTAAACATCAAAGTAAAGAAGTCTAGAGTTTTTGCGCAAAAGGTTCGTGATAATTGCTTCCCCTTGAACGGATGAAAACGCCGATGACGAGCGCGACTGATTGTTATAGGGCAAAAACCAGAATCACCAAATTATGTACATACATACATACCTATGGGTTTAGTTCTAGTTCAATTTTGTTCACCCCATATTTTTCAGAAATTCTCAAATTCCCCAAGGATTTTATAATTCTAGGGCTTAACCAATTCAATTCAGCTCGGTAGAGAACCCTTTCTTATCGCGCTATCAGTGAACTTTTGTGTATACCCTTTTGCCCTCTCCGGCTTTAAATTTTAATTTGTCTCGCCTCATGAGCCATGGATGATGATTCCCTACCAAGAAATTCTCAATCACAATTTCGGGATAAGGGTTTTAAGCCGACTCTTGTAGAATTTTAAGGCGTATTTAGCTTGTATACCTTAATACCATATTATGCAAGGAATGTACATGTACAGTTGTGTGTATGTAAATATATATATATATATAAAACAGCCAAATGACGTGAGGATTTATGTATATACAAGAGATCTTCTCAGAAATCGTAAAAAGTCTTCAAAAACAACAAGAATGGAAAATGAATTAAACATGTTCTGTGGGATTGTTTATGATTAAATTGAATACGGCTGATCCAAAGCCACCCGGGATGTTGGTTGTGATATTGAAATTATTTTCTTAGCCGCAATTATGTTCGCAGAGAGATGAATAAGCTTCGACTGGAAGTCCTTGAGTCCTTTAATTGTGTATTTATTTTAAAGATATTTTTACTATGTCTGATGTCGTCAGTGATCGAATAACATTGTTCAATGAACAATTTCGAATTAATTTATTCCATAAATAGAAACTTTCATTGTAGGAACGTAGCTTGTAGCTATATCCATGTTCCACGAATAGCAAAGGAGCTTCCAGTGTAATTATGATAATAACATTTTAAGTTTTAAGTGGTTCTGGACATAATAGTTTCCAAACAAATTTTACATATCTCTGCAATAAAGTTATCCAATCGATTCGGTTCGATAAAAAAAAAACTTGACTCAACTTTGCTTATTTGGGATCTGTGGAAATGACTGCTTCCATAGATGGCACAAGAACTAGATGGCGCATGTAGTACCAAAAAAGTAGGGGAGGACGGGGCAATACCGGGCACCTAAGAAAATTACGCAAATATTCGATTAATTATTTATTTTAATTGAAAAATGAAATATAATCAAGGAATATGATATTCTTTATATTTCAAAAAAATATTAATGAAAATAATGCACTTCAAAAATTTTCAAATAACAATAAAAATTCAAAGATAGCAATTTATCCGGTTATGCCCCTATATGCGGGGCATAATCGGGGACAGCACATAAGGAATTATGGGTTGTAGAAATTGTTTATTTTTCTAACTGCTTTCGGAGGCACTTATCACATTCGAAATTGTCTAAGTGTTCTTCATTCCACTTAGTGCAACTCTCATGCGACAATTTCCAGCAATTCAAGCACTGAACGGAACAACCATTACTCTCCCTACATAACACAAAATAAGGTCAATCACAATCAAAAGTAGGTTTAAAAAACTAGGGAAGGTGCCAACAATTTTTAGTATTACTTGACAGAATATTACTACAAAGCATATTGAGAGTTGGAGTTGCTCGCTGCAATATTTCAGTAGCATTATCACTATCCGTTTTGCCCCGGTGTCTGGTATTGCCCCATCTTCCCCTATACAAAATTTATATGCCTAATTGGTTCATTCCGGAATGGACCACAACATTTGAAATGATGTGTACGTCGAGTGATTCATATATTTTCGTATCTGAAGTGTTGAGGAAGTCGATCAAAAAAACACTTGCTTTCGACACGCTCTAAAACATGTTATGGTCCATTCCAGAATACACTACCCATTTCACAATCTGTATACTCTGCGCTAGTACGCCATGCGACATCTAGTTCTTGTGCCATCTATGATGCTTCATTAAAATGTTGGTGCTGGCCGGGTAGGTCAATGGGATTTGGATTGGGAGTCGTGAACTCTTCTTATTTTTGATAGTAACTTATATTTGAATCTTGTCACTCATCAGAAAGTTATACTTGAAATAAAGCTAATAAAATCTTACAGGAATATACATACCGATCTACCGATTTCTTAAATTTGTTCTAAATATCTGTGATACTTGTACATTTGGCGCACATTTTAATGGCACTGCAAGAATTATTTGTGAATTTCCCGCTGAATCATTCTTTCCTATAAAAAAAAAATAATATGGCTGGATCTTCTAACCCAGTCATTTTAAATAAGGAAGCTTTTACCACAGATAAGATAATAATGACTAAATAGTAGATAATAACCAACTTCAATTGCCCATTGATCTCGGTTAAGAGGAATTATAAATTCAAATCGAAAATTGTTTGTCGTTCTTAACCAGAAGGTTAATTAGAGCAGTGCCTCTTTAAATTTGACCAATCCATTAGAGATTTTTAGCCGGAGGGATGATGGGGGTGATTTGTGGAGGCCTGAAGGCTGCTCTCGTGTGCTCTACAATGATATCGTTGGCATTTAACAAAATTATTCGTTAATAAATTAAAAATTTCTCATTCGGTCGTTTTACAAAAGTTCTTGCTAGTTATTTTGGTAATTACATGTATATGGAAATTCTTCTCGAAGCTGCCACTATTTGCAAATATAGACAGATTTTTAAATTTTAGCATTACTTTGACTTTAAATCTTTATTTTCAAAATTATTGTGAGAATTCTTCCTTGTTAACTTATTATTTTTACTGTGCCTTATTTAGCGTTTATACCGTTTGTTGCTTGTTTAATTCCTATACAATTGTTTTAGCCTTTTGCGTACTTTTTAAATTTACTTAGTTAGAGCCTTTTTTTCTGTTTTCAGAGCCACTATTTACATGTTTTTATACTTAGGGTCATTTTATAATGTTTTTTATTATTATATAAAAAAAAGTTATTATTATTATGAAATATGTATAGGTCGGTGAGGTCGGAGAATTGGCCCCTAAGCACCGCAACCTAAAAGATCTTTTGTGATATGCCCCTGCCGTCCCAAGAAACAATTTTTTTTATATAGTAGTAACGGTGAGGTTTCCATTACCAAATTATATAACTTGAGTTATATAGACTAGTACTCGAAACCTCTTTGTAACCACTATAAACCCCTTATAGAGCTTAAATGGAGGATTATATAAAGGTTACCGTGACTTGATTTAGGTAACGTTATATAACTAAAAGTTTTATAAAATGAGTAACCAAAATATTCTGGTTACCTTAATATAACTTCTTATAAAACTCTTATATAACCCAAGGTGCTCTCGATTAATTTATTTTGGTCATAGCAGTGGTTGCGGTAATGTTTCGGTTACCTTTATAAACTTTGTTTATAATGGTGATGGTAACGTTTCCACAACGCTTGGAATTCTCAGGCTGATTACTTTCAGTGATTGAAATGTTAGGGAAATTATTTTTCGTTACCTTTATAAAACAATAATATGCAAATATTTACGAAACCTATCTTGACATAGAATTTCGATTTTTTTTTGTATTGCATTTTTATAATGGAAGGGTTTAATATTTTTACATTTCAGAAGTACAATTTTTCGGCATATATGTGGTGAAATTCAGCTGCAATTGAAATTTTACTGTGAATATCATCACAGATACTTCTAAAAAATACAGACCCCTCCAAAAATAAGCAATTTTTAATAATTTTAATTAAATATGACAAAATTAAAAATTTTCACTTAGGTGATATTAATTCATAAAAATAACATAACATAATTTAGAAATATTATATACCTAAAAAGATGTATTTTCTTCATATTAAAATAAAACGGATGCCATATATCTGCAATATAAAAAATTGACTAATCCGACATTTTCTTTTTTATCTGCAATGCATAGATGAAAAAAATGGCTGCTTGTACTTAAATGAACTAATTACCATTATAAAACTTCAAGTAGTTTTATATAAACTCTGTCTCTATTATATAAACTGAAAAAATAAAACTTCTAGAAATATTATATAAACTGAAGAAACTACCATACCTCGATAATGATCCTTATATACCCTTTAGTCATAATATGTAACCTTTGGTAATGTTTTATATCTTATAGTGACAAAAATCAGACGATCGTGATCTTATATACCCTTAGGTTATATTGTGTTACCTTTGGTAACATTATATATCTTATAGTAACGAAAGTCAGTCTACTGTTCTTATATACCCTTTGGTTATATTGTGTTACCTTGGAAACGTTATATATCTTAAAGTAATACCGAAGGATGTGTCAAGTTATTCTTAAAATATAATGTCTCCATTCGACACTAAAAGTAATTTGTTTTTATAACGATCACCGTAGTTACTAAAGGGCCACCAAAAAATTTTGCGATATTTTATAGTGGGTATATGTATTAGCGAAAGTTCCCAATTTTTATTAAAGTCACCGAAATTACTGAAAGTTGTCGAGTTATATAAGGGTAACCACGGATACCGCAATAAACCCTTATTACCAATAAGTTATGTAACGTGGTGATCAAAACAATTACAAAACTTTTTTATATACCTTCTAGTAATGGTTAGTCTAAGTTATATTGACCGGTGATTGTAACATTTCCATCACCAAGTTATAAAACCTTTAGTAACCTACTTCCACGATAACCATTAGTAACCTTAAAAAACTCTAATATAACTACGTCACCAATTGGTAATATTATAAAACTCTTATATAACCACTGAAATTTTTACATAACCGAGTAACCATTATATACCCCTTATAAAACTACCCATCACCTTCAGTCACCAAAAATTGGGAAAATTGTTACTTGGGGTGTTAACTCCAAGTATACCCAAGTTACTGAACTTCTTCATGTACCTTAGTTCTGGAAGGTTCTGCCAATGTATTGGGCGAAAAATGGAGATTTCGCTTCTTTACTAGCTAACTAGTCGCTGGTCTCATTACATTCATGCCCTTCGTGTCCTGGTACACATCAAACGGTTACTTTATTGTCCACCCATAATAATTATTTTATATTATTAATCCAAGCTCAGGGGTTACCCTATTATATAAAGTACAGCATGGCAGAAAAGAGGTAGAGAAAGGATTAGTGGATGTGAGGAAAGTGGCAGAGATGCTGATGTATGTCACAGCTGCACCTTCGCAGATTGTAAGCTCGAGGAAAAACAGAAGCTGGTAGACTCTTCCACATTCGCATAGTTCGGGATAAGAAAGATCAAAGGATGTGGGCGGCTTGATTTAATTTTTGATTTTATCTTTACCACGATGATTGTATATAAATGTAATAACAAAATATGCCTTAGTTCTAAGTAGTCGTGAACATTCTTCCTTTTTTTTACTTTTCGTTTCCTACTTAACGGCAATAATTTTTTACTTTCATTTTTAATTTATTTTGTACACATTAAAATTTAAATTGCCTTATTTTTTTAACCCAATCATATTTACTGCTTATATAAGATTTTGTAATATTTAATACATTCACGAATAAATTATTACTACATTTGATATTCAATTTAATAAGACACCCGAATCGCTTTTGAATCGTTTTCTTTGAGTAATTTTTATCTTTGTTCATTGCTCTCAAAAAGTGGTCATTTTTTAATGCCTTAATTAAAAAAAAAAAGAAATGATTAAAAACTTTGAGTTCAACTAATGAAAAGAATACAATTACCTATAACAAAAACGAAAAGAAGAGCAGCACACAGAAGCTTAGCTGTTTTGGCTGAGTTGAGAAGTTATGCGCGTGCCTCGTTTTAGCTAAAAAAAAAGTTTATACCTTTTTTAAGAACTTTTCTACCTGTGACAGTGGAACAACTTCTAATTAATCATCAGTCAGAAAACTTTCCTCTTACCCATATCACAGCTAGCACAGTATACAACTTGGGACTACTTTAGAGCTATAATTTATTAGTGAGAGGGTCTTTTTCGCATTACTTAGGAAGTATATACCTACCAAGTCGGAAATTTGCTATGTGCACCCTCAGGGTGGTGAAAAATGTCTATTCAAATTTACATGCTCTCTTGCGATATAATGGAGAGTGCTGGAAAAATTGTCAGCTAAATTTACTTAGGAACACGCTCAGTTATGTAACGTTGAGTTATTTTCCAATTGGTGAAATATTGTAACACAGTGAATAACAACAACAGTCTCAAAATTAAAAGAAAGTATGCCGAGCATTCAAATATCCATGAAAAAAAAATTTGGAACTCTTGGAACATTTATTTTCTAGTTTCTGGCCACAATAGATGAACTCTGGTCGCGTTGTCCGCAACAGTAAAATTTCCTAGTTGATGACATTATAAGGCATACTGAGTTTATCAATTTGATTGACAAGCATAGAAGTTGGATTGGATTTTTGCATGTCTGTTTATCCATCTGTCTGTTTGTCCGTCTGTCCCTCCGTCGTCTATCCACATAGTAAGTCAGTCAAGAATGCGTTTACTTAGATAGGTGAAATTTCTGTTTTAAGTTTAATTTCGAAAATAACGCAAATTGGGTAACTCCTTCGTAGGGTTGCAATATAAAAAATTTGTTTTTCACTATATATTTTGGCACTGCCTGAGAACGCGTTGATATAGAGAGCTGTGTTCTGTACATCGCGTTTTGATGAAAATAGTAAATGCAATTTCAGAAATAAACTAAATCGTATAACCACTTTTGGTTTATCACTTTATTTTCATCTGGGGCATAGTAATATTATTGGTCTAGGACTAGTTATAACTTTTTCTCTTGTTCAAAAATATTACATTGAATCACACGAATTAATATATTTGGGAACAAAATAGATGCATCTTACAAAGAAAGAAATCTATTTTTGTTTCGTTTTAAAAATCTTCCGGGATCCATTCTTGGGAGCTTTGTAAATATGGATACTAATTTATTAAACAGCTCGAAATTATTAGTAGGTACTACAGATGATTTCAATTTCAATTCGAAACTATAATTGCTGGAAATGGAATTGAAAACTCTCGTCACTTTCAAAATGGATATTGTAGTAAAATTCAAGATCGTATTTCCTCTTGTCAAGTTTTTTAGTTCAACTTATTTACAAAATTTCTACTGAAATCTCATATTCAGACACATACTACATGCACAAATCTAGAATAACTTTGTCTCCTCCGAAAGCTTATTACTTCTGATTTTGTTGATTGTTTAGCACTGATATAATGATTAAGAATTTTAAGTATCTCCCTAGAAATTACTTCTCTGGTAAAACTTTCTACCTATATTACAGCTTGGTCAAATCCAAACGGGATTAATTTGCAGGCAGTTGTGTTTTTCCGGAATAATAACAATGGCCTATTTATTACATATTACCATCACCTTTCCATTTATGAATTATATTCCCAATACGATCTCCAATCTATCTAAAAACTTTTTACCGTTTACGTTTTCCTTCTCTAAACAGTAGCTTTGTTCAGAGCTTCTGAATGTTCCCATTGATCTTATTATTAATTTTTCATTACTGGCAACCTATTTGGACCATCCTGTACAATCATGGCTATGTTGGATTTACCTCACATGCCAATAATATAAATATTGACAATAATTTAGTTAAAACTCAATTTACATTATAATTCTCCTTTGATCGCCAAGAAGCCTACACCTAAGATTTAAAGACAAACCTTCATCTTCAAAGTCTTCCACATTGAAATATGTCAATGTGTACAACAGTACCCACATACCTACTAATTTACATCATTTTATTTCATATTGAGTGCTCATCTAATCTATATAGGTAATTCCACTGAAAGCCCTCTAACTACTTATCAATTATTCACAAGATACTTGGATTGGCTTCATGTTTCCTATCTTTGATTTATGAGATTCAAGCTCTTGGCAACTATACCTACCTATGTATATTTACCGCTTTCAATTAGGTATATATAGAAATGTAATCTCTGTATGCAGATATTATTCATGGTGGCATTATTTAAATAAAGGATAGGTTCTAATTACGCTCAGGTAAACTACAAATGTTGCAAGGTCATAAAAGTGTGGTCGGTTCCTCAGAAGTGATTTCAATGTTTCAATGCAAAGTAATTCTCAGAAACTTGTGGTGTAAAATGACAGTCTCCGGTCTCGGCTTTTATAACACCAGAACGAACATGAGCCGCTGAGGTACATATACAAGGTGTGAATATGCTATGGAAACAAAATACTTAGCTCCTCGTATACATTTTCACATATTTCTGATAAAAAACCTGAGTCGCATCGTAGAATAATTTGCTTAATACGAGAGCGTTCAAAAACAATGCGCAACTCAAGTTTTAATAATAGTTACCACCATCTTTCTTTCAATCTCTGTGGTCTCTGCCATAGGGCCTAGGGTCTAAACTTCCCATCCAGATCCAGCCTGTCGTCAATTCGTCATTCTATATTATTCCGTAGAAAAATTGCTGCTTGCTATTATTATCCATCCATCCGTGGTATGGTGTTGTCTGTTATTGCCATCTTCTCCTATCCCTGTATATATGTATGTACCTACTGCTCATTGACTTTCAATTGGAGTGCACAGCATCCCACCACAGTTGCTCCATAGTCAACATTATAATCCAGATATACATTTTATGACCAGATAGATACGAATGCAAGTATGCACGTCGCCATATAATACGCCAGAGACAGCCATTTATTATAAATGATAATAAATTGGACATGATTGATAAACCCGGGTCGATAGCGACGGATACTTCATGCATTTGTTACCAGCTGTCTATGTCCTGCTGTTTTGTATTTGGATAAATTATTATTCCGAGATTATTATTCGAAATTGGGAAATGCTATTATTTTCAATTCCGTTCTTTTGTTCATAACAGAATATGACAATCAGATGCAACTGAATTGCCAGCGGAAATCGATCAATTTTGAAGTTTTTCGATGAAATAAAGCGAAATGAAATGAAACTGGATGAAATTTGAATATTCGTTTGTATTTGCCTGTTTTCAGCTGGGTAATCTTACTAAACACTGCCATCTTCCATGTGTCAACTACCAGTTATGCCACATTTCAAATAATATAGTACTTAATTATTTTTTAATAAGGTGCATAGTTTCAAACCATCAATCATTAGATAATGCAAGCTCTTCTGTATATTTTTAATATATGTCTTTCCAGCTCACTGTTCCCAGATGCCTGGAAAATTTGTGGTTAGGAACAATAAAACAGTCCGTTATATAAAACCTGGAAAAACTGATGTCGGGAAAATGTTGGAAAAGTTAGTAGCTTACTTGAGCCTTGCCAATCAAACTTCTGCAAATTTCATAGATGTAAGATGGCACTTGAAGGAGACTATTCATGTGGGCTTGCTTTGCACGATTTTTCTAAAATGTTTGATACGATTAACCGCTCCAATCTAGCCTCATATTTCTAAGTCAATTCGACAGCAGTATTCATAACTTTTTGTAATCTGCCAGTTGCAGCAAGTAAAAGTAAGGGAACGATTTTCTGACACCTTATCACTTAGCTGTGGTGTACCTCAGGGCTCCATTCTTATTCTTCTACTCTTCAGCGTGTATATTAATGACTTCCCTGATGTTTTTTAGTACTGCAAAATTCATCTGTAATCGGGCTAATGCAAGACTGCTTGACCAGCTAAACTCTGACTTGAAAAATGTTCCGCAAAAAACATCTAACAATGGTTCAGTGTTAAACCTACAAAAGTTAAAATTTATTGCTTTCTATCGTAGTCGATTTGATGTATCAGGTCTTTCGCACATCATTTTAAACAATATGGTATGGTTTGGTATACTGAACGCATTAAGAGTCTTGGGGTTTTCCTGAATTCAAATATGAAATGCTGTGACCATGTAAGTTATATGGTTCGTAAGCTTTATGCTGGTCTTCGGCGGTTGTGGCTGCTTTCTGTGATTTCATCTGTGAACTTTCGTTTCTTGCTTGTAAGATCTTTCCTTTTTCCCTTCTTTACTAATGGCTACATATTGCTCCCATATACGGGTTGTTTCTGCAGCGTCCGGGTTATTTCTAGTATGAAATTAAATGTGGCATTCAACGATTGTACCAGATTTGTGTTTTGGTTTAGAGCATATTTCCCCTTTTACCAACCGTCTGCTAGGATGTTCCCCCAATATATATATATATACGGGAATGTCGTCAGGGTTGGCCTGCCGTCTAGGTCGCCCATCTGTGGTTTTTTTAGTTTTGACTACTAGCGCCATCAATGTTCTAGCGCGGAAAAACTTCTCTCAGTAACAGCGAACTTTTCGTAAAATTACAGATTTGTAGCGTGAACGCAAAGCACGTGTGGTTGAAAGAAAAAAAAAAGTGTTTTTTTTTAGCAGCAGTGTATATGGCCAGAAAATGAGGAGAAAATATGCAATCGTCAAGGTAGGCATTGTCAATGTGTTGTTTGGTTCATGCTAGAAAATAAACCAAGAGGATAATTCAATCCTGCAGCATGTTTGGTTGTGATGTGACACGATGCTGCAATGGGGCTAGTCGTCAAGGCCGACCACTTTTGTGTAGTCAGGATTGGCTCACTGTGATTATGTGCTTAGAAGACCAAAAAACATCCAACACCAGTCTTAACGAAGATGCCCGCCTAAAAAAGTGCAGAAAAATTCCTCTTTTGATAACTCAAGAAAGAAGTACATTTGAAGTGCGTCACGGAAAGTATAATGGACAGTAAATAGTGTGCCACTCAGATTTTTCTAAAAAAAAAAAACAGAAGAATACATCAAATTCGTCTTTTTACTTCATTTAATTAATTTTTCCAGGGCATTTTCAATCATTTCAGCACATTTTTCGTAGGCTGGCCAACCTAGACAGCACTGACGGACCTTGACAGAATTTCCCCTTTTTTTGAAATCCCTATAATTTTTTTCATTTTTCATCCAATCAATTTGCAATGTTCAACAAAAGTGTTTCTTTTCCTAGACCTGTCCAAAGATGTGCTTTGATTTACCAAATTCTTCCGATATTCCCCTTCATATTGCGCAGACTTTTTGTGTCTCTTCATTTAATAATTTACCCAAAACTAATTGATTATTTATTTAATAAGTCAGAATTTTTTAATTCTAGTCATTTTTGAAGTTCTTCATTCAAAACGTCAGATTTCGACTTATTGGTGCCTAGATTTTACTATTTTATAATGTAACACTCTTAGTCATTTACTTTATTATACAGCGCAAGAGCCTGATTTGTAGTTTTGGAAAAACAATAGTGCAGTGAAAATATTAATAATAATTAGTACTCACATTAGTAAACATGTAGATTTTGAGGTAAGTATCTGCAGTAAATTTTGTTTTACATACATTTTGTGGTACTAAAGCTGCAATAAATTATCCATAACCATTTACAAGTTAGTTTGAAGGCATTGGGGGCATTCAAAGTAACTGTTCAATAGTGTTGTAAGACCACCCGAAAAAGATTTTAGTTGCCAAATGTATGAATTCAAAAATGCTAAACCGTGTAAAAGATAAAATTTCAGATTCTTCTGCTACGCACAATTTTATTTCTATGGATAGGAAAAATTAGGTTTTACTTTTTAGTATATTTTTAAATAAAAGCTTTTCTTAAAAATATTGTTTTTTTTTATATATATAATATAATTTTTTTATTTTTTTTTTGTTTGGTTTTAGCTCCATACACTTGTCTATACTGTCTAGCGTCATTATTACGTGGCTTCTTTCTAGTGATTTTTGTGCAGTGGGGCTCATCAAATACAAGTCCATCGAGTGTTCTATTCTGCTTCGCATTTTGCGAATAGCTTTGATCCCAAGTATAACACAGCGTGGTCTACAGAACTACCTTTCATCTTGTTGCCCATGATAAGACTATTGGCATGGCAGCATTCCGTTCAAGTGTGTAAACTTGGCCGATAACTGCTTTGTTATTGGATTAATCTTCTGAATCAAGTTTATAATTCTATTCTACTCGTAACGCCTATTCATTTGATACCCATATCATGGAGATTATGAAGGAGAAGGTAATCCGCCATCTTGGTGTGTCCGCTATTTTGGTTTAAGAATAACGTCACATTTCTCATCGTATTCTCCTCTCCCTTTCATTTGATACCACATTGTCATTCGAACTCACGTGTGCAAAATTTCAAAAATCTAGCTCAATTGAATGGATGGAATGAAGATGGCTTGAAGCCTCTTTAAGGGTCTCTGGAACATACGCCATAGCAAAGCCCATTACTCACCCTCAAGAATTGCTCATGGGTCCCAACAGGACGCTCTTACAAAGTTCAATATTGGACTCCAACACTCTTTGCAGGGTTCATGCAGTATCTGTATCGCTTTCCTGAGAGGGCCAGACAGTGAAAATGAAAGTGAGTCACCGTTTCGGATTCCTCTCCGCATTCGCTGCGTACAGGATCATCAACAAATCCCATCCTATGTAGGTGACCCCTTAGAAAAGGGAGCCCAATGAGAAATGACACTGGGTCGCCGTTCGGCACAAATGGAAATATTAGCAGAAGGGTGTTTTGTTGCAATCCAGATTGTGGAGGAGGATGCCTTCGAGGCTGCACCGATACGAACAAGGCTGTCCTCCTTTTCGCTTCAGCTGGCATCGCTGTGACTGACACCCAAAGAACGAATACCCTCTTCGCAGTATCTGAGTTGAGGAGATACCTTCCCGCTTCCAGGATGGTCTGACTTCCGCCTGGAAGAGTGTGACATGGCTTTCAAGGTTTATGACAATTTCCATATGAAGGTCCTCGCAGAAAGCGCCTGCTCCGGTATTTTCTTCAGATTTGTAGCCGTGTGTGTAAATAATAGCTCAATTATTTGAAATTTTGATTGGAAAATTTGTTGCAGACAGACAACAAAGGAAGTTAAATAAAAGCTTATAAAAACAACTTAATTTTCTAAATTTCGGGGTTTTTACTTCTTTAATTCGACACTGCAAGACGATGACTCCGCAATCCAAAAGAAGACTACTACTATGTATCTATTATGAACAACCCCAAGATATTTAAACTGCCATATCTCGGAAACCTCTTGGGAAATTTCACTCATTATATATGTACATGTAGAAATGTATATAAGGCAGAATCTGTATTATGATTTTTATAAATTTGGATCCCTTTCAGCCTTTGGAAAACCAGTTTAAATCCATTATGATTAGAAAAGTTTTTAAATTATCAACACTAAAACATCTTTTCCCCCTTTTCCTAAAACTATGAGGATACTCATAAAGGCGAAGAAAAAGATTAATAAGTATTTAATAAAATGATTATTAATCCAAGATTACCGTCAATGTAATTAATAAATTAGATCAAAAGAAAATTATTTAAAGGTTCTATTTAATCTGGAAATATTTCCAACTGAAAGCTACTCAGTCGCAGAACTTATCCAGAGATAGCTTGTTTTTTCAATTACATTATGTATAATGAAACACTTTATCTACATAAGTATGTTTCGTCCCTGCTTATGTCTTCTACAAAAATATTCAAATTAACCCTAAACGCTATATGAAGACTCTACATATAGAGGTTGCTTGTTATGTGTATCTACTTCGAAGTCATTTACAATCTTTGGATAATTTCTTGGGAGTACAAAGAGGCATCTTTCATCTACATAGACCTCTTCACTTTGGTTACATAAATCTCTGAAAGCGTGATTTTTTCATTTCACAGAATGCATACTTCACCGCACAGAGCATCTATTTATTATGCCCCAACACTTTATCTCTAGCAAAAACTTTCGGATTTTTCCTGTTTTTAGCAGAATGTATCTAATTACTAGTGAACAATGCCTTTACCCCAGACTTGAGATGATATTTGCACAGAATTTTGATGTTTACTTCATATAACAACTCTCGAAACGTCAGTCGTTTATCGTGTAACTGGAAATGAATATCTGCTTTCTTGGTTAAAAAAAAAAATTATAAAAATAGGCTAAACTATAGTAAATGCATGGAAAAACATCTTTGAATGTCTTTTTACCTCCGTTAAATAACTTTCAAAATAAAAAAAAAAACCTATACCACAGCCTGTGCTAGATCATGTGTAGCGGATGCAGCTGTTAATCATCCAGAACACGTTCGTATGTTGACACAGCAGGAAAAATGAACATTTCGAAATTTCTGCATAGTAATTATCCAGAGCACTTTGCAGTAAGTGATATACATATATACATACCTACTTACAAAAATGGAAAATAATTAACATTCCCCAAACACCGATTGGGGTTGGTTCGTGTAACTACTTGCTCCCTTGCATACCTTTTTCAGAGCAAAGATATGAGCAGACATTGGCAGGAGTTTTTGCCTTGATTAAGTTTGTTTAATAAAATTTATTTTTACCTGAGAGAATGCTGCTTGCGTTCGCTATTCTACGAGCATAAATTAATAAAAAATTCATAAATTTATATATTTTTTTTTATAGTAGGTACCCAAGGCTCAGGAGATATGCTATGATGATGAAATGCACAACTTTAACTAGAAATTAAATAGGGAAACGAAATTAGCAACATAGAGAAGAGTGAACATGATGTAAATGTATATGTAGGTGGTAGGAAAATTAAGCGATAGTAAATCATTCCGTACCCGCACAGTTGGAAATATAAAAGCATGGCAAAACTTGACGGTACATCGAAGAAGGGAATTTTTTTTTTTTTTTTTTAGGATGAAATTGCTTGATGAAAGTTGATTACCAACAATTATGCATAACACCACTATTACATATTAGTCACGAGTGCCGTTTATATGTCTGTCAAAGAAGGGGGGGGGGGTGTTCTAAATTTTCAAAAATCATCCAATAAAATCCAAAAATCATCATGGCAGCATCGATATTCCTAGAAACACTTAAAAACTTCAGTTTCACAGCTGCGAAAAGCGCGAAATCCAGATTGCTAAAATGTCAGATCACCAAACCAAAGATGAGTTTCTCAAGCACCTTTTTAAGATATACAGAATGAAATTGTACACATGCCTAACTAAGATCACGACAAAGTTCACTATAACTCAATTCGATATGACTCCGTACTTTTGTAAAACTTTTACACATACAGCACAAAATTACCCAGGCACATCCATTTCTTCTCCTATATATCCCATAGCTTTCCCGGGATAAACAGGAAGTGTTCAGTACGTACTTAAGACTCTATTTCTAGGAATTATTAGAAATTTCCCATAACTTATTACCTGGGATATCCCACAACTACTCTATACGGGAAGATACTCAGTATTTTACAGTCAAATACATACGGGATGTGTGCAGGACAAATTTGGGACAAACATGGGAAAGTCGTCTTTCCCTCTTCCAGAAGCTTCTTATAATATGAATTTATTTCAGTATGTGCTCCGGTTTTCATGGTTTACATAGTTATCTATGGTAAAGGTACTAATTAAACTGTATGCATTCCAACACGGTACAAATGTGTCCGTGGCATGTTACTGAGAAATCCTGTTAGGATATATAAATTGTCCCTGAGATTGGGATGTCCCTGGTAGATCCCATGCCCTTCCCACATAATTTTCTGTGGTTGTACTGAGGCACACTTAACGCATTCAATAATCTGAAATTCCCGTTGCAAGAGTACCGCGGACGTCTTACGAATCTCCTAGCTGGTAGGATGTACGGAGGAATATCTGAGGATATTGTTTGGGATTTTCTCGAATTGTAGAATTTTTTTTATACGTAGGCATTTGAAAAAAAGAAGTAATGGCTGGAAAGTATATGCCAGAGCTGTATGCACTTACACAAACCATAAATGCAATATTTCTAACACAGCCAAATTGAATTTCTATGACCAAATAACTAAAATATAACGTTAAGAAACTTTGCTAAAACAAAAAGAAATTGCAGAAGCGAATAGAATTGTAATATAGCTGGCTTAAATAACGCAGTTCTCGTTTGTCTTCTTTCCATACATATTTTGTTGTGCTTTCACCAGAGAACCACGCGAACCACTAAAATCAAAGAAGATACCGAAACAAATTCTGAAGATGGGAGAAAAATGACTTTCCCATGTTAGACCCAAAATTGTCCTGCACATCCCGTATGTATTTGTCTGTAAAATACTGAGAATGTTCCCATAGAGAGTAGTTGTGGTATATCCCAGGGAATAACTTATGGAAAATTTCTAATAACTCCAAGAAATAAGTTCCTAAGTACATAGTGAAAACTTTCCGTTTATCCCGGGAAATCTATGGAATCTGTGGGACAAGAATGGGATGTCCGTGGGTAATTTTGTGCTATATGGGCTCTGTCTATTGTAAGTCTAAAGGACCTACTACAACCTATATCTATGTATCTCATTAAGTCAAAGAAGAAAAACTGTTCCAATCAATATACCAACAAAAGCACTTTAATGTACACCATAACTGTTCTTAATTCATTTACTATACATCCAGCGACCTGAAAATTGACAAATTGCAATTCAATTTCCTCAACTCTATATACCTACCTGAGGACATTTTGAAGTATACATAATAATTTTCCACCTCTCCTCACACATGCCTTGCCAAAAACGGAATTTCGACGCAACTATTTAAAATAAATCCGACATTAACGACCCATTTCAGGGAGGAACAGGCGAATCTCTGGTTAATATCAATTCCAGCGAGAGGTAATGCATGGTAATTTGATGATATGCACGATTGCACCATTGAATAGCGTCAGTAGATTCGTCTGATTGCGATCAATAACGAAAATTTCGTGATAAGGCATTAGTAAATTCCGTGAATTCTCTCTAGTACAAAACCAACACATTTCCTGATTATCAGCACCCGTTCTCCGGTCACGAATTATACTAAACTCATACAAAAAGTCATAGAAATGGTTGCTTTTCAGTATGAAAGCCAGTTCCGTGCTGCCAAAATTGTTAAACATCGCACGAGTGGTTTTAAAAATTCATAAATTGTTCACATCGCTTAATGCAAATTTAAGATGAAAATGTATGGATGTATGAATGTATGTACATTTCAGTGCACACCCACGCGCATATTACAAAAATCTTAAGAGTTTCTCAGTCCATTCAAGTCCAGTTCAGCACATCAAAGAAGAAATGTGAGAGTTCTGTGTGTGTTTTCTAAATGAGGACAGCAGCAGCAGCAGCCGTAGCAGAATCGCTTCAACAATATTGAAAGAAGGGACAATACTGCACAAAACTGAATATTTGCCCCTATCTTGTCTGTTCTGCACGACTTCTCAAGAAGATAGAAGTGCAGCAGTGCTAACTTCTGATTTCTAAGGAAAACCGCCGTAGAGCATGCAGAAAAGATGGAAGACTTTGTTCTTGCACTTAAGAAGTTTTCTTCTATCATGTGATGATGCTCTTGTAATTTTGTTTTCAACTTTAGCCTCCTCCATCCTCTGGTCTGATTATATATGTACATCCCGCCTTCAGTGAAGATAGACTTCTAACTATAACAAAAGGAGGGGAAGAGGAGTGTGCCAAAGGAGCCCATCCATATACTATATGAGATAACTCTAACACACGCAGACAGGCCAGACACAATCTTTGCACTTGAAACTTTTTTGGGATAAACTCAAAGCGAACATTAGCGAAACTGAAATTTATGGGTTATGACAGGGTCACACAATGAATGGCTTTGTTAGGCAGACAATAATGTTGCATTATGGCCGGACAATTATTTTCAGTTCTCTGGCAGGATGTACGCCATTATAGAACACTTGAAATAGATGAGAGCCTTCCCGCCAGTATAGAAAACATTTTAATGGTCCCCTCGAAAAAAATAAAAATAAAAACCCCCATTTACAGCGAGCAGCAGTAGCATCGCACTTTATTCTAGTGCTTCTTGCATATGCGGGATATTTTTCTGTAATGTACATACATAAGTATGTCGGCTTGTCGTCGGCACGTCGCGTTGTGCTAATTTCTGTAGCAGGTTTTAATGGGCTAAAAAATGTTTATTGAATTTATACAACGATCGGGTACAAACCTAAATGCATTTTGTACACAGTCATACACATTTCTTCTTAACCTCCCTTCCTCTGCTATAAGAGTTCTTTGAATTTCGTACGTTACTTTCTTTCATCAACCGAAATATGCAATTTAGCACGGTGCCAAGGGGGCGCGATAATGACTATTAAACGGGGAAATGGATGGATGCAGAGAACAGCAAACAACCAATTTTGCAGCCTGAGTGTGGAAAAAATTGCAGAATATTGCACAAAAATCATCAACAGGGAATAACACTGTGAAATTCCTTGTTGTCACATTCATCAAGCGAAAAACTCATAAAAATTATGTTGCAAGTATAAGAAACACTACAAATGGATAATAATTAATGAAAAAAATGGTGCTGTACTTAGTCACGAAGGGAGGAAAATTTCGATTATTATGTTCCTCAGATAGAATCGTACGGTCGGTGTGGTGGGTAGTTACGTTTGTAATGCATAAAAATAACGGTGATACAATTAAATGGAGTATACCACTCATGTTTAAGATTATAAAACATTTCCTTGGGGTAAAAGTTATTTCTTTAAACTACCAACACCGGGATTTCCACTAATTTCACCTTCGCTAGTGTTGACTTTTAAAAAGTTTTTATTGATTGATACCCCCACTGGGATTTCCAATGCACCTCCTACTGCCGACGTCTACTGCAGTCTTCACAAATTTCCAATGACTCTCGTAGCTGCTTAAATCAGTTTGTAGTGAGTGTAGACTACTTTTGCTTAAACTTGAGTATGGCCATAGGTAGAAGGGTGGGGGTGCAAGGTGGTGCACTTGCACTCTCTGGTTTTGCAGAAAGAATAGAAAAAGTTTTATTAAATATTTTTTTAATTAATTTTTTCTACAGTAATACAAAAAAAAATTACGGAAAGGTACTGTTTGAATAAAAACTTGAGGCTTGGGAAGCCATATCGAATTTGTAGTGTTTTCGTAAACCCAATTCGAAAGCTACCTTGAGACTTGGAAAAGGTCTCGTAAGTAGGCCTAGATTTTGATGACCCGACCAGAACTAAAAAAAAAATTAAATTATTTCGGATACCTGCTTAAATACTTTAAAGAAATGTTTTTCAAATAATTTTCATTCTTTCTTGTAGAAATATTTATAATTAATGAAAACATCCAGGTAGGAGAAAAGTTTGGCTTTCAGGGGTGCTTAAGCAGTTTAATCCACATCTCTTTTTTATAAAATGTAGGTATATGCCATTTAATTCATCTGTATCACTTGTATTCACCTCAATCGAACCGACACAAACTACTTATATCCTATTATGGACAGAAATTTTATGATTAGGTACATATTATTAGCAATTTCCTTCAAATTTATCCTATTGACTTTGAAGTAATTGAAATTGATTTTCTCAATTTATTTGCCATTGGAGTACTAAGCCACTGAATTTATTGCAAAGAACAAAATTGATAATAAGAAATTAACCGAAGTACTGCAAAGTTTTCTCAATATATATATATATATTAAGTTAGCAACTACAATTAAAAAGAGATTTGATTTTCAAAAGCACCCCACACCACTTCGCAAGGTTTCCCAAGGTAAAAAGGGGTTAATTAATGCAGAGCACAGGACATTTAAATACTACACACATATCTATGTTAGATCATATACTAAAGGGTTTTCCAATAAGAGGTGTTATTTTGATATTCAAAGAAAAATGCCATTTTTTTTAGATAAATGATCGGATCTTTATTTCATTATAAAGAGGAAGGTATGCCGTTAATAATGGAAATTAAAATCAGCAAAATGACTACCACGACCACGCCTACCGGACCATATCCTTTTCATGAAATTTTTCATAACCACAAAGTGGCTCCCCTATGTCCTCGATAGCCTCACGAATTCCATCTTTGAGGTCTTGAATCGACGCTGGGCTGTTGGCGTAAACCTTCTCTTACACGTGGCCCCAAAGGAAGAATTCGCAAGGTGTTAAGTCACAAGATCTCGGTGGCCAATTGTGATCACCTCTTCGAGAGATAACACGGTCCGGAAACTTTTCCCGTAAAAGATCAATGGTTTCGTTGCTTGTATGGCACGTAGCGCCGTCTTGTTGAAAGTAAACGTTGTCCAGATCAATACCATCCAATTCCGGCCATAAAAAATCATTAATCATCTGTCGATAGCGCAATCCATTCACCGTAACTGTTGCTTCAGCCTCATTTTCGAAAAAATAAGGTCCAATGACCCCGCGGAACCATAAACCGCACCAAACAGTCACACGTTGAGGATAAAGAGGCTTTTCAACAATAACTCTTGGGTTTTCCGAGCCCCAGATGCGACAATTTTGCTTGTTGACGAAGCCATCGAGGTGGAAATGGGCTTCATCACTCAAGATGAGTTTTCGATGGAATTCCGGATCATTTTCATGCATTTCAAGGACCCAATCAGAAAAGACTCGACGTTGTTGATAATCGGCCGGCTTGAGTTCTTGTGTTAACTGAACTTTATAAGCCTTAAGACCCAAATCTTTAGGCAAAATACGGTGTAATGACGTTTGTGGAATGCCTAATTCCAAAGAACGACGAGGAATGGACAAACCTGGGTTTTCTTCAACACTTTCGGCTACAGCAGCAATATTCTCGGCTGTTCTTGAGCGACGTGCACGAGTTTTATTCTTCACATCACTAACTTGTCCCGACAGCTCGAATTTTTCTACCAATTTCTGTATTGCGGTCCGACAAGGTGCTTCACGACGACCCAAAAATGTTCAAGTTTTACGAACCGTCTCTGCCACATTTTCACCATTTTTATAGTGAATTTTAATAATTTCAATGCGTTGTTGAATCGTGTATCGTTCCATTTTTATTAATGGCGTAGTTTCTACTTGTCAAATGTCAAAAAATGACAGCCCCAAAAGTTATATCTACCGAAATAGCGGGCTAATTAAAATAACACCTCTTATTGGAAAACCCTATTTTATATTATGGCAGTAATATACACTGAAAACCGACTAAGACAACATAAGTGACACAAAGAAAAAATGGTTGAAGCTCCACACCTGAAGAGCTTTTTAGGAATTTTCCGTTAAATTTACAAAAAAAAAAACGCTTTATGAACGCAAAAACCATCTGACAGATGTCAAGCACAAAAACATAAAGCTTTCAGGCTGATTGTTAAGCAATACTGCCATAAGCAACAAAAATATGAACTTTTCACATGTTTCTAATTCTGTGGCACATGACGTACACTTTCGCCACCTTAAATTCCTAACAAATTATCATGCGTAGGCATGCGTCATGAAACTTCATTCTCAATTGGTGTTACTGATGACAACGGCTTTCGAAGTTGTTGTTGTTACTGTTGTTGTTGTATTTGTTGCAATTGTTGGTGTTTCAGTTGTTGTTATTTGTTGCATTTTTCACGTTTTCACAGTTTTCACGATTAAAACCCAGTGCTTCTTCAACTTTCTGTGTAGCTCAATATTATACGGAAATATAGCTGCTTAATGAGCAAAACTGGGGAACTCAAACAAATTTCAACCAATTTTAATTAACAAATTCTCATTGAACATAGAATCAAATTTGCTATTAATGATGTGAACAAAAAAAAATTTTGTAGAGCAAAATAAGCCCTCAAATTGTTGTCAAAGTTGAAAAAATGCATAAAAAATGGTAAATACGAAATATATGGTTAGAAAAGACTATATTTTATCTTTTATATACCACAAAAAAAATCGACATCGAATAAAAAATGGCGGAGCTATAAATTATTATATACCTACATAGACCTACCCCGTTCAATTTGGAACCGAAAATTTTGAGACTTGCAGCAAAACTGCTAGATACCTGAGACGAACATAAAATCACAAGTTATAAGAGATAATATTGTAATCTGCCTAATAATAATAAATGGTGGTGTAAAATTATCATTCTTATACATATATTTTTGTTTTTATCAAGAACCAGACCTACTTACATAGATACGAAATTATTTTGTATTGTTCCATTTATGTTTTCTAATAAAAAATTCAATTAGGATCATAAGATCACAAATCTCCAGGAAAAAAATACATCTAAATTGAGTATTCCATTGTCATGTTACCCCAAGCGTGATATCGATAAGAGCGCTTTGCTCAGCACTTAAATGATGAAAACGTGACGCTCCAAACGGTTGACAGCTCAGTTTCTTTCGTTATTTCTAGCACGTTATAGTCGGATGGATGTTGTCTGCCTGGGTTGGGCCTGCACTACAAAAAAAAAGAAAAAAGAAAAAAAGAAAACCGACAAGTTCGCCTGCCTTTCTATGTATATATACCTAAATACGAATGTGACCGTGTGCATTAGCAAATATTGAAATGATAAAATAAACAAGTCAAAACTTAAAATGTAAATAAAAAAGTCTCGAAAACGAAATGAAAATAATTAACTTCTCTTGTTTGCTGATGGAAATTGAAAAACGAATCGAATCGTCATCCACTCATCGCATCTCGTCTTGTCACACAGCACACAACGTTTTTTCTCTGTGCCTTGCCATAAAGGTTGGCCCCTTGCGCTCGATAAAAGTAGTTTAACAAACCATCCCGAAGGAAAGGCGACATCAAAGTGAGGGGAAGGGAGGACAAGAAAATGTGAACGTGATCCCCGATACCCGGAGGGATTTTTTTTACGAAACATAAAAGCAAACTCTCTGAATTTATACCAAACGACAAGCATTTTTGTACCACATGCCAGGAATGATTTCTGGAGCCTCTGTTCGAATTGCTCTCTGTCCTGTGGTCTAATCCCAATCCCATCTAAACAACAAGCAAAGAAAACAAAAAACGATACATTAGCAGGAAATCACCACCAGCAGCATTTAAAAGTGATCCCCAGGAGGATGGAAAGATGATAGTCTCAATTTAATAACTATGCTGACTCCAAAAGTGTTTTCCATTGTCCCGTGAATGTGAGGGTACTCGTTAACCTGTACTAGGTATGTCTAATAACTGTAAGATACAAAAGAGCACAACAACATTTTTTCCTCCTAGGGAAAATTGTGCTGGCTGGCCCTATCGGCCGGACCGATGTGATATGAACTGAATCCATTTGGTTCTGTTGATTTTTCTTATCGACAGAAGCATAAAATTCATTCTTTTTCCCATCAACTTGGGAATCCATGGATTATTTGTGATTCCCGGATGATTTATTGATGATAAGACTGAACAAATAGGCCGATCTGACAGTGTTCAGCTCTATAATATGTAGGCCGCCAGAAGCAAATGTGTGCCCAAAAGATAATCACTTTCGGCGGAAATTGGAAAACCCCTCCCTGACGGGCGGTATACATATATATGTGTGTTATAAAAGCGTGCTACTAAATTAGATTAGCTTGAAAAATAGAGCTACGTACCTACCCATACTTGCCTACGTTAGCTAGTTTTTGTTCTTATGTATTACGAGATATCGAATTTGTTATTTATTTCATTCATTAATGGTAATTAGGAGATTATAGAGAAGGAGATTACCGAATGACTCTATTCGAAGTTTTAAGGTAGAATTAGAATATAGGAAAGTAATTTTGATGAAATTGAAAGTTACAGGATTTACGATTTTGTCGTTGATGTAGTTAATGAGGTCCCTTTTTATATCACTCAACCTTTTTTTTCTTCGGGCCACATATGTACATATATTTGTAAAGCTACGCGGGCCGCAACACTATACTGGTATGACAAAAAATATCATGAAACCCACCACCCCCGTTTTGTTGGAAAACCATTTGAGATTTTAAAAATAATAAACCAAAACAGAATAATAATAGTACATATCATTTATCATCATACGGTTCGTTAAAATCAAAAGTAACATGTATCCAAGCTTTTATTTTGAAATTAGTGTGATTTTTGACATTGGGATAAATTTTCAACAATTTTAGACAAATCGGGTTTATAATTGTTGCATGCTACCCTCAATACGTTATCAAGGTGAGAATTAGTAAGTCGATTCCTGTATACGTTTTTTGCATATTTCATTTTGGAATATGATGACTCACAAAGATATGTTGATGCAAACAATGTGAGGAGCAGGCAGGTACAATTTTTTACAGTCTTGTATTTTTCAGGAACTAATTGCCAAAAGTGGATGTATTCCTTCCCCTCTCTTTTTTCTTCAAAAATAGCTTTCAGATTAGTATCGTTGTTAAATTCAATAAATTCACCAAAAAGCACTGCATAATTATATCCCAATGCAGCTAAATGTGTTAAAGTTGCTGTTTCTAGGTGCCAGGGATTTTCTATAAGTAACAAAAAATTCTTGATACTACGTAAGTCCTGAAATCTGCTCTTAAATTCCATAGCTAAAGCAGCTAAATAATTTAAAAATATCTTATAGTTTTCTTCAGAAACATGTATACCATCTTGTTTAGCTTTTATAACAGTTGGAAAGTTATGCAATACTTGGTTCTCTATTTCTTCGTGGTAAATGTTCAATTTCTCTTCAAAAGCAAACACTTTATTCGCCATCTACGAAATGATTTTATTTTCGCCCTGTAGGCTACAATTGAGTTCATTAAGTTTTTCTGTGATATCACACAGAAAAGCTAAAAGACACCACCATCCGTCATTATTAAGTTCGCTGTAAATTTTATTATTTTGTTGTAAAAACAAAATAATTTCATGCCTCAAAGAATAAAACCGTTCCCGAACTTTACCTCGGCTTAGCCATCTCGCCGAGGTATGTAAAATAATGTCACTATAGTTACTGTTCAATTCTTCCAAAACACTTTTAAATTTCCTGTGGTTCAGTTCTTGGGCTCTAATATAATTAACTATTCTTATTGCCGTCTTCATCACGGCGTCTATTTCGGCAATGAAAATACGTGCTGATAAGTTTTCTTGGTGTATGATACAGTGGAAAGATAAGAGATTTGTTAAATTATATTTCTCTTTCAATAAAGCAACAAATCCTTTTTCGGATCCGATCATTGAAGGGCATCCATCCGTGCATACACAAACCAATTTTTTAATATCAATATCATTGTTTTCCAGAAATGTGCTGATAGTATTGAGATAGTCCGTGCCTCTGGTTTGATTTTTCATAGGAAGAAATTTCAAAAAATCTTCATGAACTGAATTGTGTCCTGTACAGTATCTAACAAAAACGGAACATTGTGATGTTGCTGAAATATCGGTGCTAGAATCAAAAGCCAAACTAAAATATTTGCATTTTCTCAAATCTTCTATGATGCGATTAAATATGTGTTTTGCAATATCTTCAATGCGTCTAGCGTAGGTAGAATCAGAGAGCTGCATACTTTTGATCTGAGATATTATTTGATTTTTATTGCTAAATTTATCAAATAATACGTTGGAAGCACTGAGGAAACATTCTTTCACAACCTCTGCGTCGGTAAATGGTTTCCTATATTTACCAAGTATGTAAAAAATTTCATACGACGCTCTTGTCACTGCTGCGTCATGTGATACTGCCATTGATATAATATTTTGTTGATGTTGTAAGGAATTCTTGAAGAATGTTAACTTTTCACGTCTTATTAAAGAGCCACGCTGGAAGGTATCACTAAATGTTTTGTGCTTCGTGGTATAATGACGAAGAATGTTATATTTTTTCAATATAAAACACTCCCACGACATATCAAGCATGTGGTCGAACCATGTTTATTTGACACAACGAAATATTCTTCTTCCCATTTGTCTTGAAACACTCTTTTTTCGTCGGACATTTTTCGATTGGATTTCGAAGACACTCCCGCCATTATGGGTAATTAAATTATAAATTATAACGAAACAATTCCGCGTAATGTTTACTTGAAATAAAGCCGCAACACTGTGACTGTGACGCATTCAACTTTGGAGCTGTCAAAAATGTATGTGTTGCCACAAGCAAAATTATTTGCGCGCATATTTGTCTGTCAAATGTTTATTTTTTTCGAATAAATCTAGCGTGTGCAGTAGCAACACTTTTTTATTTTAATAAATTTATTTTAATTATTTTAATAATTTATTTTAATAAAAATTATTTTATTTTAATTATTTTAATTATTTATTTTAATAATTATTTTAATGTTGACACGACAACGACAATCCTCTTCGGGTTTCCATGTCTGTACTTCAAAGTCGAAATTAATCTCAAGATATACGAAATATAGAATGCCAGATTTTGTAAATCATGTTCCTGATAATAAATGTGTTGAGGGCCGCACAAAAAAGCTTAGCGGGCCGCAGGTTGAGTTACACTGCTCTAAATGATGAAATTATAACTCATACGGTATACTAAGTTTGTCATGATGGTATTTTTAGAAACAAAAGTTACATTTACTACCTTTTTTGTAAAAACAAGCAGGTCAAACTAAAACAAAAAAGTTCGAAAATTCTACATTTTTAATTTAGACCACACTAACTCCTGCAAATAGAGGGTATGCAGCTGATTTAGCAGTCGTTGGAAACGCCATGAAGTTCTACATACAATAAGTTCTTGGTGGTGACCGTGTACCCCGCACTTTTTATACACATACAGGGTGTTTTATGAAAACCTATCATATTTTCTTAATCACCCTGTAACTCGGAAACGGTTGATATGCCCCCCCCCCCACACTGCAATTTTTTTGTTTGCCTAGGTGAGAACTATCACCACCTCCCACTCTATGGAATACCATGGAGGAAATACTCTGTATAATTTCAAAAATGGACTAAATTGGGCAACACCTTGTTGGCGTTGCCATACAATACTTTGGTATTTTAAATTATTTCATTTCTATTTTCACCTATTATTGGTATTAGACTAATTATAGCCCTTTCTCTTATTTTTCTTTGTTTGTTTCTTAGACCCTTATATCATCCATTCCTCAAAGACCGGAAGATTAGAAATAATAGTCGTATATCGTTTTTTAGAAATAATGGGAGAACAGAAAAGCGAAGGTGGGGAAAGGAAGAAGAAATAGTGGGCAAATGTGCAAATAAGTAGTGCGGGGCGCAGGAGTAAAAACGTAACGATCTTTAAAAAAAAATCCCAGCATTGATTCACCTGAGACCTAAGAACTGAAAACCTACAGGACCAATCGAAAATCTTTGAAATAACTTTTTCCCATACATTGAGAGCCAGTGCCTTAGAATATATCTGATCAATCCAAATTTTGACTGATCTATAGCTTACTGAGCGACTGTTGTAGAGAGGTGATGTTTTTTTTATGTGGATTTCAATATAAAGAGTGTTTAAAGGCAGAGTTGAAATTGAGGTTGGGAAGAGTAGAAAGTTATTAAAACCACCAAAAATGGGTTCGATTTCGTATAAAACTTAAATCAAATAAATTGGCTAGGATTACCTAAACCTACTTCTTAACCTAAAAATCAGGAGAACGTTTTCTTAACAGGTCATCTTGGGATGTCCGTTCTTTTATCCGTTTATCGTAATATTATTATATTATTTCGTCTGTTCAAATCAATTTGTATAGTATTACCGTTATTAGAAGATTTATAATATGGTATAAGTTTGTCGAATTTGATTTTAATGTACTTTCATGATTTTTAGATTAATAGTGACATGGAAACTGGTTGAAACCTTAGAAATTTGATTCAATAACACCAATAAGGTTACTTTAGGACTTCCCCTCACGCTGTACGAGATTTTTAACAGAAACATTTGCTGAGTTTTATGGTAATAATTGTTTCATATTTAGTTAATAAAATCAGGTTTTTACCGGAAAGCCTTGAAACTAATATTATTGGTCTACTATAATTTAAATGGAAAACGATAAGATAGATAGATAGAGACAAAACTATAGACATTCATCCTCCATTAAATCATTATCAGAGGGTATATCGTTCATAAATTATAGGGTGATTAATAAAATGTGAAGAAACTTTCGTTAACCAGTCCCAGCTCCCAAATGGCATATTTAATTGGGGGTGGTGTTGGTGAATAATTTTTGAACGGAAGTAGATATTGAGGTGATTCTTATTATTCTTAAAAGGACTGTTATGGATCACATTTTAGAGAGAGAAAAAATATATCTGTGGTGAAGAATCTAACTAGAAAAAGGATAACAGTATAAATTTGTATGAGTTTTTTTCATGACAAAAATAGACCTAAATTGATGAAAAAAAAATTTCGCCCCTAAATGCATTGAGAACACAACTTGAAAACTTAAGAGTTTAACTAAAAACATTATGAATATTAATTTACAAATAATTAGATAATAAGAAAAAATTAACAAGATGCATTTTATTTAATATCCTTAATTTTTCTATTTTCTAAAAGACATCGCTTTTATAATTTTGCTTAAAAGATTATAGTTTTAAAATAATGAGGATAATGTTCCTGTAATATTTAGTACCAAAGTTATGATTTTTTTAATACAACCGGTGATACGTATAACGTGAACTGCTTGATTTTCTATTTCATTTGGGTCAAATTTTGTTAGCAGGGGTGTGACAATTATCTTAATGTCAAGTTTCATTTTCGCTTAAATATTCATATTTCAAGTTCAACAAATTCCAAATACATTCAAAATTATTACTTTCATTGAAATCTTATCTTCTGTAACATCAAATATTTCTTAAAGTTAATTTTTAAGGAAATAAAATTATTCAAATTTTTGTCTACCTATCCCTAAAAGTAGGTATGAGGGACATAGAAGAGATTACAAATGTTGTATAGCCATCTATTTCTATTCTATATATTCATTTGGATAATCCACTGAATTGAGACTGGACTATGGTGGATATTGTATAGAAATTATTATTTGTAGTTTAGAGGAATAAAGTAGTTAAACCAAAAAGAGACTATAGAAAACTGATCTCATTATAATGAAAGCAATTTCAGTAGTATCAGTGGTCTATGTTATGTCAGCGAATACAATTAAGTAGTATGCATCGTAGAACAAAAAAAAATAGTTGTATTCTTATCTCATAACTACTTAACTTTCAGCAAAAGAACAACTAAATTGGTGTGGTCGGGTTGAAATTCAATTTAATTCCTATGGTATGACTTACCCTGTAAGCTTAACATTGACTTTGCAACTTCTTTCGAAGTATCTATCATGCTTTTAAAAAAGAACCATAACAGTTTCGAGATGACCGCAGCCATATCGGCCATTCTAATCCATAGTCACATAACTCTTCGTTCATGACTAAGCTTTTAAAGAGCATAGGAACTTTCTTGCAAAAGCGGCGTTCTTGTAAAGTACATGTCCATAATCTGCAGAATGGTGTCAATGGCCGTACTCCCATGTGTTCGTAAAGTAAAGGCCTGTCAAACGAGGTATGACTATTTTTTATATTTTAAGCAAATGTTCAAAGTGACCGTTCAGAACTTCTCTCGTATTCTACATAGAAGTCGAATAAGAAAGAAGGGTTGACATTTTCAAAATATAAGTACTTATGTACTAGAAATTTAAAATATGAATGGATCACAGTTTCTCAACTTTTATAGTTCATATGCTCCTCAGAGATCTTATTTTTATATAAGTCACATTTCAAGGATCAAAAGATTACAGATCATTGTTCTGCCTGAACGACTGTACACGAAGTTTTGACCAGAGTCCGAAAAGATGGAGCTCTTAAATTCGTGGTAGTGTATTTATTAACAGTTAACGTGAGATTGTTTAAGCACCATTTTATCTAATGACCTATTATGCGCCCATCAATTTAAAGAATTAAAAGAATCGGAACAACAATACTACTCTAAGGAGCTCTGAAAATGTTTAATAAATCTCAGTAAAAGGACTTCAGTTAAACAAAACCTATTTAAGAAAATTAGAAGATGCACAAAATTGGTTGAAAGGAAGGTTCCAGAACTCTGTGATTAATTCAATCGAAGGAACTGCTGAAGTGGAAAGATGAATTACATATATTCCCAGCACTTCATAATAATGAACAACATTAAAACAACATACATAATCAGAGATGGCTGATATTATTACAAAAGTACGATCGAAAAATTACCACAAACTGCGATCAGTAATACAAGGAAACCTAGTTAAATGTGAATATATCAGAGTTAGTGCCATCCTTGTAACCATTCTCTCCCAACGCTTTTATTCTGAAATGGAAAATGAAAATTGGCATTGCTATTTTTGTACTAATCTCATGACAACTTTTCTTGCTAAGCCATAGGTTTTCTTATTAGTTTAAACTTGGTAACTAAATCAACCTGAAACATCATTTTTGGCAGCTTAACGTGTTAAGGTAGTTTTTTGTATATGGTATTGCTTAGAAACTTTAAGTGTGCCCTTTTTCTTTCCTTTGACAACTTCAATAGTCTTTTTCATTGCTTTCTTATCCTATGTTTAACTTAAATTTTCTTTGAGATTCTGGGAGTCATTATCAAAATCAAAAATATAATAATAATATTATCGACATACATACTTCGCGGGTAATATACCGTACCGGGCCATATTTCAATACCTATCTTCGATATTATCGGCATGCTTTAATACAAACATCCCTAATGCATAATAATAATAATAATTGCTTCCTGTCATAGATGACACAGGAAATAGATATCGCATTGTATACTCGGACAGAGTAGGTATACCGATTTTGAAATGTGTGGCGCATTCCGGAATGGACCACAATATGTTTTAGAGCACTCCGAGAACAAATGTTGCTTTAACAGTAGAAAAATTAGATCTCACATAAAAATAAGATTTAAAGTTACTAAAATCGATTTCCGGTCATAAAGTACTCGGACACCTTACCAGCTTCGCTATAATTGACTGAATTACTGCGACAAAAGGGCAGATCACACAACAAGCCCATTCTATCTACCCAATGCATTATTTCACACAGAAAAATATACAATAAATTTTACGAAAAATGAAGTAAAATCAATTAAAATTGTAATTAGTTTTCAGCCTATTACAGTGTAATAAATATTACTATATCTTTTATTAAAATCGCATAACTTTTATTTCAGTATGACAATAAAATATATTACTGAAAAGTAAAATATATTACATGGCTGTAATGAAAATAATTGCAGAGTTATAAGATCTACTATAAATATTTTTGTAAATCTTATTGGAAATTTAATCGAAAATCTTTTAAAAGACACCAAAGTATTACTCTATAACTATATTACTATTACTCCTTATGACTATATTACTATTACTCCTTATGACCCATCCCTTCATGTTCTTATTCTTGTTATCTAGATATTTCATTCCTGAAAAACTTGTGCTTACTGCTAAAATAAAAATTTCTTTAATAGTTTCAAAATATTTAAGTATTAATTATGAGTTTGCCAAGAATGCATACACATGATAATTACAGCCCTTTAACTCTTATACTAGTAGACACATCTGTTATATGTAGTGTAGCTAATGTAACTCAAGATACACATTAAATATATTACAAATTATTTTCAAAATCCTAACCTACCATGTTTACTGATTAATTTTTCTATAAATAACAAATATTCAATTAAACAATAGCCTGTAAATATGGCTTTCAGATGCGAACGATTTTCCTTATCTAATGTGTTCCTCAATGTCAAATCTAACATATGTATAAGCTGTAAGGTACGCCTGCTTCGTTCACTTCATATAATCATTAAAATTGCACCTGACGGAATAGTTGTTAAAATCGTCATTCATGGTTATTACATTGCTTAGAACAATGTCTGCCACAGAACTATGTATGATTTATTTATTTCACCATATTTTAAACCTTATAGTTATTATCACCATTTTCTACAGATTGTTGGCACTGCACGGAATTAAATACTCATTTGGAAATCACTGCACATTGCTGTTTAGTAAAAGTAAAGTAACTCAGTAATTTCGTGTAATGGATTTTACTAGCATAATAAAATCTGTATTTTAGTGCCTGTAATAAAAAAAAATAGTAAAATATGCTACCAATAATTATTAATTTAGTAAAATTTATATAAAATAATTTTGCAAAATTTATTACACAACAGGAATCAGTGGTGGATTCAAAGGGGAACGGGTTATCACCCACAAGTTTAGGTGATCCAAAATCCTCGAGAAACACATCCCAAGCCACGAAACATACTCCCTAAATACCACATCAGAGCCCTAACTTAATCCTAACTCATTACATTCTTATGTAAAACCACTGTCATGTATAATACGTATTGACTACGTCCATACAAATACACTGCAGAAAGTGGGTTCACTTATATATAGCGTTCTCTTTCGGTCTAAGCACCAACTCCCAACTGAGAGGGTATGATGAATGCCCGTATGAAATTTTTGCATATATTTCTAGAACGGTTCGTCGGACAGAAAAAATAATTATAACCAATTTTATAGGATTTTTTATTCTGAAGAAATTTTTCGTACAACCAAAATGTCTAGGACTAATCGTTTTCATAGTATCGGTAAAAAACCTAAATTTTTATATGGCAACACCAAGAAGAGGTTGCCCGATATATTTCATTTTTTAAACTCTATTTGCTAGTTCTATGAAAACGCCATGTACCAAATTTCAGCTCTCTATGTCGACGCGCTCTCAGGTAGTGTACAAATATATAGTGGAAACCGAAATTTTTATATGGCAACTCCACGAAGGAGTTGCCCAATTTGTCTCATTTTCGAACTTAATTTTACTTTTTCTTTTAAATTCCGAGTGCAAAATTTCAGCTCTTTAAGTACACTCGTTCTGTGGTTATCGTGCGCACGGAGGGACGGACGGACAGGCGGACATGCAAAAATCAAAATAACTTTTAATAATATGCGTGGGTATGCAATACATGTTGCTCTACCATCATTATTTCTGTGCGTTACAAGGGGGGTGGCAAACTTAGTATACCCTATAGATTTCATCTAGGATATAAAAATAACACATCATCCACACCGCTTAATACAGAAACCTTCCTGCGGTGACTAAAATAAGCGACTTACGGCTCTGGAGGCAAATGGTGTCCCAGTTGATGTTTTTTTTTTCTAATCTTAATTGCAGTAAGATGACCCCCCTAATTTCAATTCCAGATCCGCTTCTGATAGCAATTGATTTTACTACAGAATTATTGGTCTGTGTGTTCCTTTGGAAAAACTGTGGTGTAATATATATATCGGGTAGGCCATATTACTTGACTTACTTTTTACAAAGTTTTTTAATTTATGTTTTTATATGAATTTTAGATAAGGTCTGAAGCAAGGTAAAAAGATTTAAGACTCCAAATAAGTCCAATATATAATTAAAAAAAAAAAACGAATTTTTATCGCCGTCTTATCATACAAATATTACTCGGCTGAGGAAAAACGCTGAATTATGAAGGAGCTCTGTAAGCAATAGTTCCAAACATCTTTTAATAATCATAGCAATCGTATTATATACTTATATCTATACTTACTAAATCAGAGGCTCAGAACACTCTATGCTGCTCTATAGCTTTTATTTTATATTAAGTTAAAAATTTCAAGGCGATATTTATGCGCCCTTCCAGCCCTATTTAGTTCCCTATTGAAAACTGCAATTTAAGAATTTTTCAAAATTGCATGATACATTTATCTTCAGGGCTTTTATCAGAAGAAACCGCATAGCAAATTTTCATTCTATTGTTCTTCGTTGTACATACATACATACTTGTGAATTTATTACCTTAAAGGTGTTTAAAGGTGTGCCAAAATATATCCCAAGGATGAATGTAGGTATCACTTTATTTAAATTCTCTCAATGAGATTTTCTTTTTTCTCTTTTTCTAAACTCTAGAGGACGATAAAGTTATTTAAATTGGTCTAAAGCGTGATCCATATTTTATCTTGTCTCATATTTTTCATCTTGAATTATGTAACTTCTTGAATTGAAATGTATGTAATGTAATGTTTTTGTATGTAGCTTGTGCATTATTCGTACCTACTCATGCTATTCCTCTAATGACAGTCTCATATTTTCAAAAGTTTCAAGTCTAAAGTTGAACTACCTTTCAAGGAACTACCAGGAACTACAAGATGGGGATTCCTATAATACATATTACTCAGAAAGGATGCTGGTGATGGTGGGGTTCTTCATCATAAAACCTAATTCAACTTGTGTAAACTCAATTTTTCTGGCCGCCATGTTCGCTTTCTCATAGCCAACGGCACTCGAAGGTCCAATATAGCTCCGGTATTGATTACATTGATGTATTGTTATGCCCCGTAAAAATTTTTATTGGACTTTGAAGCATCTCAGGCTAGGCTATAAAGGGAGTTCTTATACATCAAGACCAGGACTGTGTGTTCAGATACGTGGTAGGGGTTCCATTGCCGCTGATGGTGCTGCTGCTTTTGCTGTCGTCGCTACACAAAAATGCTGCTATCAAAAACTGGGTCTCTCTTGTTCGCTAGATTTTTATGAGGTTTCTTTCCTACTGTCGCTTGGTTCAGTGAAAGTCTTTGTAAACGACCATTTTTGATTAAAAGCTATTTGACAAGAGAAAAAGTTTATTTTATTGCGTTGACGACCTTTTCATCGGAAATTTTATGTTCCCCCTCCCCGCTCCCAATACTTTCGAACTACAGCTACTATATCCATTCAGTTGGTGCTAGAATTCTTGGGGGTGGTGGTGACGCTGATGTTATTCAGCCTTTTCAGAACTGTGAAGAATATTTCGAAATATTATTACAATTGAGTTCTTCTTATTTGATTGAAAAATACCAACGTAACGAAATTGAAAAATTATGGTTAATGAAGTATTGCCATGGGTATTGATATAAAGCGCTCCGATATCTAAGAAGGGTTTCTCATTGAGTTAAGATTGCTTCGATATGATATGAGTTTTGGAATACTTTATATTTGGGAATGTTAATTATAAATTAATTTAAATTTTTTTGAGGATATTGGTTTTTGTTAAGAGTTCTGCTCTTTGACATTCGATTGCAAAAACTCAAATCGTTAAGACACGCGTCTACGGTAAAGAAATCGCGGTAGAGAGGTAGTGGCGTAGCAAGGATAGAACGACTGTGGCGGTCCGCCTGAGGCATCACAATAAGGTGACACTAAGTCTTTTGGAAAAAATGACAGTATTATCGCATATTTTGTTGAATTAAAAATGTTGGCTCAATATTCATAACTGACTCTATGATTCATAGTAGGCTTGTGAGTTCACAAATTTGAGCATCTAACCTTGGATACTCTTGAGCTCGTAGTAATGAAGTTATAAAGTTACAACTTGTAATTTTGTAACACTATTAATGAAGGTTTGGCTTGGTAGTGGTAGAACTAAAAAATCTAGTCTAAAATTGCTGGTGAGCATCAACAGATTTCATTTGTGAACTTATTTTTGAAGTAATTTATCTTATCTTTACTACTGTTTTTAGAAAAATGAAGAGACATCAGGAAAGTGATGCTGAAAAGTGAAAAAAAGCGAAAGCTATCAAAATGATAGTCCGGCTCTTCAGAGCCCACTGAGCTCATTCCTGTTTACGACGCTCCTGTGACTGTGACCAGTGGCGATATTTAGCTTTAACGATAAGTAAATCTGCACAATAGGCCGCTATGGCCTCCATGTTTGGGATAGGGTCTCCCGTCCCCTTCCATTAAAATTAAAAAAAAAACTGCTTTTCACTTGGTTGTACGCGCACTGGACTATATACCAGCTTATTCTGGATGTTTATCCGAAAGCTAGGTTTGCTGCTTGCAGAATCCATTCACTCAACCTCGCTGGCCTTCATGCGGTGAAAACACCGTCTTCATGACACTGAATCGACTTTTCGCTTTCTTTCCTTCATCAACTCACTGTTGGGATGTTTTGATGAACATAACTGGTTTCAGTTTGAAGCGCCTGATTGAAATGAGATGGTGCGCTCAAAACGTCAAAGCGAACTTCTCAAAAATTTCAGAAGATTCAGGAAGGAACGAGAATACCAAATACCAGTACTGATCCTGCTTCGCTTTTGGTGGTCATGCTATCTTTTTCTTTCCACAGTTTTTTTTGGATTTTAGACACAGATTCGGTCGAGGTGAATACCGTCCAAAAGTACTTGCAAGCGCGAGGCCTTAACTAGCAAAATTGTGCTCAGAAACTAAAAGCGCTGTAAAATTATCTGACGGAGATTCGAGAAGTCATTACGAAAAACAGGGTAGATTTTGCTGAAGAGAAAGTTATCTAAATTTATTGAAGCTTCTCCAAAATCTGAACACCTTGAAGCACTGAATGTGGAAGGACCCTTACAGCTTCTGCGCTTTATTCAATAGTTCAGCCTAGCTGACTTAGTGTCGAATATTATCGTTATGCTACAAATCATCTTTACCGTGGACTCACACTCGTGACTTGCGAGAAACGTTTCTCAAAGTCGGAACTTATGAGGAATTCTAGATTGAACACTCTGGCGATTTTGTACATTGAACCAGATTTGACTGTCTCAATTGACCCCCAGAGTGTGATCAACGACTGTTAGTCAGAAATAGTTTTGTGAACACCTATGTCAAAATATAAATTTTAGTTAATTAAAAATTTTCATATCATTTCCTGTGTTGAAAATTTTAATGGCACGGTAAAAATTAGGGCACCGTTTTCACAGTCCGCCTTTGGACCCAAAAGCCCGTGCTACGCTACTGTAGAGAGGTTTAGCAAAAATAAAATCACTTATGTTGAATTCTTCTTAATGAGCTCTACATGGGTGCAGTGGACCTTAACGTGTGGTTGTTTTTGTAATGCAACAACAAAACCCATATGGTCCCAGTCCACTGGTGTAGAATATTTTTAAAAAGAATTCGACATTAATCGAGCTCTACACACAACATCTGTATGGGAGATTGTTTCTCTATCAAGTAAATGCATAGAGCTATTTTTGGTAGAACTCTACAGAATGTCTACCTACTCTCCAAGTTTAATAATTTTGGTAGAGCTTCGGTAGAAATCAGAAATAATAATATGATACTGGCTTGAAATGTTTCATTTACACTACGACATCATTGCTTCTCAATAAGCTCAATTGGCAGCTGCAGTGTCTGCTTAATTATTGTTAAATGAAGATAATAAAAGTAAAAAAATGGATTTGAAAACAAAAAGAAAATAAAGGTTTTTATACACATTTAATGGTGGAACTAAGAATTCTGCACATAAAAATTTGCTGCATATTGTTATTGGAAAAAGTTACTTCATTAATCTAAAAGAAAGATTTCGTTCTTATTTAACATAGCAATTTTCTATAAACAAATAGAATGATGGAGTTCTACCAAATTATGAAATCAGTTTAGACCTGTGAAATTCGAAGTACAACTACCAGTACCAGAACTTGGACTTAAAATCTTTTAAGGGTACTTTAAAAATTTGCAAGTATATAAGTCCAATACTGGTACTTAAAAATTTTTGAAGTACAAGTCTAGGTACTGGTACTAATAAGTCCCATATATAAGCGTAAGTACCCTATAGAAACTAAAGCTCGCACTTACTACATTACTACAAATACCGCCATAATGCGAAGTACTTCACCTCTGTCCTTGCTCCTAAGCCTCTATTATTAGAAGGCATATTTAAATAATTTACACGAGCTGAAGTACTTTGCGTTATAGCGGTATTTGTAAAAAGTGCGTATTTTGGTACTTATGCTTATATATGAGACTTATTAGTACCAGTATCTGGACTTGTACTTCAAAAAATTTTAAGTACCAGTATTGGAACTTGCACGTGAAAATTTTTTAAGTACCAGTACCGTGACTTGAACTTGTACTTAAAAAATCTAAGTCCAGATCCTGGTACTGGTACTAGTACTTAATTATCAATGCACTTAAGTACTTTTCAGGTCTGAATCAGTTTAATTTGTTGGTAGAGCGCTCTGAAAAAAATTGTACGGTAGAGCTGTACGTAAAACTCTACAATTATTTGCACTTATCTATCATTTGTACGTGTCGATGATTTCTCTACCGTGAAAACCTGCTTGAAAACTAATTATTTTCATTTGAAAGGCAATTTTTAGGATAGAATTGTTATAAAATAAATCTATAGGACTTTAGATAATTAGTTTTGTGGTATTTTATTTTTTATTTCAAAGTGACATATACATAAACGTTTGTGCAACTTTACTATGCGAAGGCATCCTACATCTAAGCTGATCTATATGGTTTTACTATTTCTTTAAAAAAGATTTATGATATTTCCACAGTTTCCATGGTTAATGTCTGCTTTCTATATCAGTGGATATGCATATACATATGTGTATATGCCGAGGGCGAGGACACATCTGTTCACCCCAGTCAGACTGAATTAATTTAATTTCAGTTATCGAAATTTTGGATTAATAAGCTATAAGACTTTCTTGGTTTAAGTTAATTAAATATGAAATTATTATTATTAGTTTATGACATGAATTATTTTAATTAATTGCCAAATATATTCTTTAAGTTGCTTGGCTATTGTTAGTTAAGTTTAATTTTAAATAACCACAGAGAAAGAGATCACGACGAATTGCTACGTCCAATCAATATCATTAAAATTTGAATTGTTTCACGTGCCGTATGAACTTCGGCGCCATTATGCAGAACTCATTTGTTTTCCAGTTCTAACTCGTCTAAATGAGACAAAATTTAGCAAAATATCTTAATAGCGTATACCATTCACTATTATCTTCAAAACAATAGACTAAGATAATAACACCTCCAACATAAATTATGCAACACACTGTGACTGATATAATGGTCGTTAATGGACTTGATAAGGATTTTCCGTACTCCATTAATGACTATTCTGTTTGTTGACCATATTTAGGTAATCATCACTTCACCATATCTACGTTGATGGTAATTTTCTTTCGTTTATGAGTTATGCGAATTTCGTATGTGAAAACTTCTTTTTGTGAAAATTTTATGTAGATATAGTAGTGCACGAAGGACCGAATTGCGGAATACGGTGACGAATAAGTGTGTAGCTTAGTTCTTATTCAATACCATCTATTATGCTTTGAACATATTTGCCTAAGTGTCTAGTTTGAGGATAGATATATTTAGTGATAGTAGCAATTCCCCGGAAACTTTCGTTCAAACGTTTAATATTGTCTTTTGATCAGGCATACATTTGTTTTTTTTTTTATAACGCAACATTAGCCAGCATTGATTTTCAACATAGATTTCTACGATAAATGAACTTAATTATTCCCTCACGTGTGTACTCAATAGCTGCTAAATATCAACTACCACAGTTATCTTATATCTAAGATGGCCAAAATTTTAATTATAAGACCTGTTTTTAACACACATTAGAGTTATCGGTTCTTGTTAAAATTGTATCGTTTTTGTTTTTACAGCTGTTTACTAACAAAAAGTTTTCGAATTGAGGCAGCATACATTATATCATGCTTATACTTTAAAGACAACATGTATTTGTGTTTCTTAGGGTGCGGTTAAAAGGAGTCAGTACTCAACTAAAGTTTCAATTTAGATACCAGCGAACCTGTAGGTAATAAAATTTACTGTACGTAGGTTTGTGTCTTGAAAGTCATAAAATTCATATAAAATTAGCCTAGACTTAGAGCACATTAGAGACATCTACCACAAAAGACAGAAACCCAACATCCGATAAAACCATACAATTTAAGACGAAAATTGAAAATTTGCAGTTCACATAAATTGAAAATTTTTAACGAGAATTAACTCTCCTAATTTTTTTTGCCCATAATTGTTAAATATGCTATTTTGGTTTGTATTTAAACAACTTTCACATAAATATTGCAATTTGTCGTCGATAAAATGTCGGAAGAAAAAACAAGTACTATTAGAGTCAAATAATTATAAAAAGCGCTACTAAAAATGAAAAATCTCGACGTTATTTGCTAGATCTAGGCCTTATCTTTCTAAAACAGTCACAATTTAAAGAAATGAGAATACCTACCCACAGGAATTTGATTTAAAAGACTTCAATTTTTACCATTTTTTACAAGTTTCCGAGCTAATATCTCCATTCCAATACACTTTTTTTAATTTTTGCCGACGTTGTTTATTAGGCTTCTTCATTACCTTTAATTTAAGATATAAATCGTTGTTCTGCTACAAACAGTTTGCCAGAAATTTACATTGAAAACTGTATGAAACGTGCAAATATTGGTACTGACTTCTCTTAAGAGTTGACTTAATTGGACCGATTTTACGAGCAATTTGGCGCGTCTGTGCACCTTAGCAACATTTATCGCTATGATACAAGTATGAGAGAGAATGTGCCCATCCTCTTACCCTGCTCATAATGGACAAACTGATAGTTTCATGTAGTTTTCCCACTTCTGAGCCGAGTTTCTGATTAGTGCTCCCTATTTCTCACGTAATTTCTTGCCTTCTCACTAGTTCTCTGTTCTCCCTATCCAGCGTTAGTTTGCTTTCCCTACCTCTCTCTCTTTTACACCAATTTCTTTCAATTTGTCTCTTTTGCCCTTAATATATTTCTCTTTCTCTATATCTTTATCTCTATCTCTATCTCTATCTCTATCTCTATCTCTATCTGTATCTCTATCTCTATCTCTATCTCTATCTCTATCTCTATCTCTATCTCTAACTCTATCATCTCTATCTCTATCTATATCTCTATCTCTATCTCTATCTCTATCTCTATCTCTATCTCTATCTCTATCTCTATCTCTATCTCTATCTCTATCTCTATCTCTATCTCTATCTCTATCTCTATTTCTATCTCTATATATATCTCCATCTCCATCTCATCTAACTCTATCTTTATATCTATCTCTATGTCTATCTCTATCTCTATATCTATCTATCTCTCTTGTCTAAATAATATTATACGAATTAGGTATATGACTCAATTTTTTTTTTCAATAGACTGATATTTTAGATATTCGGTAAAATATTGTTTTTTCTCCTGACCCTAAATTTGAAAAAATGTTTAGCTATCTATATTTCATTCACACTTATCGTCCGATAATCTTAACCCCCTATAAAAACCCAAGAATATTTTCCTTAACCGAACACACAGATGCAGCAGACAATTACGTAAGTCGTCTGCACAGATAAATAATGTTAGAAGTTGTCAGTTTTTATTCAAATCCAAGTCCCATTTTTATTTTACTTCCTCCGCCCCTTATATCCTCCCATTCTGTTCTTAAACATCCTGTTCTTTTGCTTGTTCGAATTCAATGATCCTTGACATGCATATTTTCGTTCACTATATTATCCAGCTTTATCCAGACCAATTCATTCGACCACCCGAGTCCCGCAGAAATATGTATGTGTGTACAGAGAAAATTGTTCCCCAAATTGCACTCATTGTTCTCGGAACGCTGAAAAATTATCTTCCCCCTACTGATAAATGGCGCGATATTACATCCATGAAGTGCACACTGGATAAATTGAGGGATTATTTGGGACGGGAATTATTACACGACGACTCGACGGTGCCCTATGGTGTGCATATAACGGCAAGATTAAGTGCTCCTAGCCATCCGTCGTGTGGGGCAAAAACGTAAGTAATACAAAAAAAAAAAGTAGAAGAAGCGTGGAGTCCTACTTCCCTTGCTCTGCCTGCGGCCTCATGGTGTCCTTTATTTTGTGCAAAAAGACTGTACTCGGGACGAGAATATTCAATTGCATTCCTGGTCATTGCTACTGGGGCGTAGACAGGCAGGGGCATCGCATATATGCCATCGTAATACATTCTTATGTATACATAACATATGTATGCTGTATGCTTGTGCATAGTTATGTGCCTACGCTCCTGAGTTTTATCTCAGTCACATCCTGTCCTATGTGATACTATTATTCTATACAAGTCGGGGCAATATAGATATCATGCCCCATCTATTCCAGGGACGAACGCATCCTGAATACGGGTAAAGTGTTTCATGTTCGTTCCTTTGTTTTGCGCTTTGTTGAGACTTTCGTTCTTACAACTTGTCGCAGTGTGAAGCTAAAGTATCTCTGATAAGAGCAACAGATGTGTGTCTCTGCAGATAAAGGAAATCAGTCACAATACTGTGGCAGAGATGCTATCCTGCGGCGATATTATTTTGTCTGTTCACTAAACAAAACAAAACAGAAAAACTGCAGTATTGAACTCTGCCGTATTTAAAAGAAGTGGGTGTGGTTGACAGCATTGAGTTACAAATAATAAGTTTCTATTGTTTAGAGCACACAATACGGTTTTGGTTTTCCTTCGCTATTGAACAGACGCGCTATGTTTCGAGTTGAGTGCAGAATTTGTTCATAAGATATAAAAATTATCCTGAAATTTATAATTATTCTATCCTGCATAGACTTCTTTAATCCTTACAATGAGAGGTTAGAATGGCGGCAGCTATTAGTGCTGGTATAGATAAAACTCTACATAAGCGTTCACTGAGAGTCTTATAACTTCCGGAGGAAAATAAAAATATAAATAATAATAATAACTTTCTTGCAAAAATACATGCTTTCTTCAGTTTAAAAAAATATTAATTAACACGTTAAACACAATTCGTTATATTGCACTTAACCAGCAGTGCGGGTCAAGCATTAAATTTATTAATGTCATTCAGTCGTAGAATAAGCCGCATTGTTTTATTTTGTAATCTCTGAAGTCTGAATGGATATTCCCCAGAGATTATCTTCGAAATCTAGTTGAATGTCTGTAAAGACTCCTAATTACTTTACTAATTCTTTATCCAATTCAATAGTGACACTATATCAATAGTAATGTTAAGTTTTTCATTCTAGTTAATGCCCATAACTTTAATTTTTGCACTATTAAGAACTTTCACTTATTAATTTTTAAACATTTGTGAAGCTTATTCCAGTCACTAGTCAAATTACACCTACACTCCAGGTGGTATATAAGGTGGGAGTCCAGAGGGTCGAAGTCCGCCAAAATGACCGAAAAAATAAAAGAATTATAATATAATGAAGTTGCCGCAATTACTTGCAAAGTTTTTTCCTTTGAGTTTAGTACATTTTCAAAGAATCGATTTAAATGTTTTCTTTCATTAATAGATTTCTTCGCGTTCTGCTCGTGGAAAAACTTACTCGTATAGTGGAGTGTAAAAGTATGGAAAAGTACGCAAACGTTTTTCCTGCAACTTTGTTAAAAACAAGAAAAAGAGAAGTGTGAAATGACATTTGAGAATTAAGTTTAGTTTAACATTCGCAGTGTATCGCAAAAATAACTGAACTTTTAATATAGATCATAGAAAACGTGGCCCAATCTATTTAATGCTAGCATGAAAATCGAATGACTGTTTTCATTTTAATGACATTATGTTTGGTGATTATGTCGTAAAAACATAATGGAACAAAGATCAAATATCAAATTTTATGTAAAACTTGAAAACAGTTTTACTGAGACTTACGTTTATGTAAGTGACTGTATGAGTCGTACACAAGTTTATACGTAGTTTAAACGATTTAAAGATGGTCGGCAAAATTTAAAGGATCATCCAAAACCTGGACGTCCACAAGCTGCAAATAGTGCTGAACTAAATAATTGAAAAATTATGTGAAATGTGAAAAATTTTACTGTGAGAATATTGGCAGAAGAATTAAATAGTTACAAATGAGGACACTATTAGGAGAATTGTAACTGAAGATTTTGGGAAAACGAAAAGTCTGTGCACGTTTTATCCCACATCGAATAAATGAAGAGCAAGAAATCGCTCGTGTAGAACATTATAAAGACATCATTAAAACTACTGAAAACGATTCAGCATTTTTTTTTAATGCGATAATAACTGGTGATGAAATATGGGGCTTTAAATATGACTCAGAAACTAAACAGCAAAGTAGTGAATGAAAGGCGAAAGGCTAACCAAAAACCAAGAAATTGCGTTGCCTGAAGTAAAGAAACAAGACACTTTTTATGATTCAAAAGATCCATAAGGATATGGCTTCAGAAGGTCAAACTGTTACTGGAAAATACTTTTTATGAGTTTTACATCGTTTGTGGTCAAGAATTGTTAAAGTTAGAAATTGGCTGCATCATAGTTTTCGCAATGCTGAAATCTTTGACAGTTCGTATCAAATTTTTAGAAGAGATAGGTATACTGATTCTGAAGCTTGTGGCGGTGGCGTACTCCTCGCCTGTAAAAACCACTTAAATTGCGGCCAAGTTGAGCTTCCTAGTTTCTCCAATACTCTCGACTTTGAACTTATAGTTCTTAAGCTGTCTCTCTTAAACCATGACTTATACATACCTTGTTGCTATATTCATCCAGACTCCTTAAATATCGTCGACGACGAAGGTCAGAATATTCATGACCTACTCATTTTAACATCTAATTTTATCCATGGTAAGATGGAACCTCTTGACGAATTACTACTTATTGATTATTTTAATTTACCCAATATAAATGGGTACTTAATGAATATGACGATGACTATCTTCCACTTAATAACTTGCCAACAAAGGAGTCACTCTTCTTGGACACTATTTCATCTCTTGGTGTCAGACAAATCAGTAGAATGATATTGGTAGGCAGTTAGACCTGGTATTTTCTACTGACGCGGGTAAGTTATTAGTTGAACGTAGGCCAATTATAATGTCTATTCTTGACAAATACCACCCCCTCTACTACTTTCCAGTAGACTTACCACATTGATTTCAACATATTTCTGTCTTGCAATAACTAGTGTTGATGAAAACGTTTCTAAGTTTTACATAATTCTTTTTAATTTATTCTCGTCACATGTTCCCCGTGAGCGTCAGCGGTTCTCTAAAACATCTCCTCCATGATTCAATAAAGAACTGAAATGTCTTAAAAATAGAAAGAATAAACTGCGGAAAAGTTATATGAGGGACAAGGACATTATAGGTCACAACAATTTCCTCACATCCTATAATGAGTTCAAAGAACTTTCCTCTACACTTTATAATGAGTAGGTATATTCAAAGATGCGTACGAAATTATTTAATGACCCTCGCATTTTTCTTAAGTGTATTAATATGAAGAAAAAAACAGACTACTACCCCAATACTATGAGGTAAAAAAATTCTGCTAGTGATGATAAGTCTGAAATTTGTGATATGTTTGCTTCATTTTTTGACAATGCCTTCGCCTCGTCAAATTTTCAGCCTCAAAATAGCAACTTCAGTCATATGAACGACTATCGTAACTTTTCATTCACTATCCCTTCAATTTCAGAACGGGCTATACTCGATCATATGAATGGGCTTCCAAATGACTTCACAACTGGTCCCGATGTTTCCCGCAGCTATAGAAAAATTCGTTTGTCATATCTATCCACAGTAGTAAAAATTAAATTTTCAACTATAGGCCTACTGCAAAATTATCCTGCAGGCCCAAATTATTCGAATCTATCATTTATTCTCAACTATCAAGCTCCTGTAAGAATTTACTCTCTTCTAACCAACATGGGTTTATTTCGGGCAGGTCTACGATCCACTAACTTGTTGGAATTTGTCTCGGATACTATTTGCGGGTTTATAAAAGGCTATCAGACAGATTGTTTTTATACAGACTTTAGTAAGGCGTTCGACGAGTTGTCTCACTTCATGATACTGTTTCAAATGGAAGAGTATGGATTAGCCCCAATATTTCTAAAATGGACGGAGTCTTATTTAGATAACAGAACATATGAAATCTTATTCCGCCATTCCATCTCTAGAGTATTGAACGCTTCGTCTGGCGTACCTCAAGGGAGTCACTTAGGCCCGTTTTTCTTTATTCTGTCTATTGACGACATTGTCTCTGTTGTGAGGTACTGTAAGGTCCTGATTTATGCTGACGATGTTAAGCTTTTCGCTCAGATAAAATCTCTTAACGATTGTGAACACAGCTTCAGGGTGACCTTCAAAAATTTTACAATTGGTGCAGGAGCAATAATTTTGATTATGAGTTCTCGGATTCCACGATTCGCCGTGTGGGTTCTGTCTGTGACTTGGGTCTCAAATGTGATCACAGATTGAATTTTGTCTCCCATATAGACAATATGGTATCAAAGAGTAATTCTATGCTGGGCTTTATAAAACGTTAGTCCCAAGAATTTTTGAATCCCTTCCAAGACATTGCGTTTGTACACTTCTTGAGAATGCTAGCCTGGTCTTGTCTCCATTTTACGGTACACACATTGACCATATCGAGTCTATTCAGCGGAACTCTCTCCGCTCTCAGGCATCTACCCTGGAATAATTCTTTAGTTCTTGTACCCTATAAGGATCGCTTAAAGCTTTTCAATATGCACTCGCTTGAAAAACGTCCCATGGTTGACGATGTAACTTTTGTGCATCAACTCTTAAAAGCGAATATTGATCCTCAGTCGTTACTTAATAAAATCTCTTTCCGTGATAGTAGGCACAATTTAAGACGGCTACCTCTGTTGCATGTTAACTCCTCAAGGTCTAACTTTAGCATGTATGAACCTATTAATCGCATATGTATTACTGTTAATAATATGGCTGAGTTTTTTGTAGTTGACGTTTCTAAGCGTCTGATCTATCACTGTATGACTATTTTCTATTCCCTAAAGTGAAAGTTTCAATGAAAGGAGTGTTTTATGAAGATATTCCATTTCTGTCAGAAGCCGTGACACAGGCTCTGAAGAACATTCCGGAAACTGACATAAAACCATCTATGAATGCATTGCTTGATCGTCCTAAACGCTATATTTAGCCAACTGGAACTTATTGTGAATAAATATATGTACTTGTAACCGTATTATAATCTGTGCTTTGTTTTGTATGTAAAAATTTCGGTTATTTTTGCAAACACAGTTTTGGTGAAATGAGAAATTTGGCACGTGATCTGATTTAGATTTTGGTAAAGAGGCAGTAGAAATAGAAAAAAAGCCAGGAAAACAATGTAGCGCATGCTGAAATAGCTCCAAGTCCTACAGCAAAGGCCTTACGCGATTCAGTGTACTTATAAATTTAGCAGCTCCAATTGGCTATTCCAAATCAAAATTCGTCTAATTTTTGAAAATTATGAATGTATATACACCAAAGCAAGCAGTAAAACTTTTAGTTTTCAAAGCTTGTGTCTATTTTCATTTTGTTCATATATTTTTATGTTTTTTTTCTTTTTTTTTTTTTAGCATAAACTTTTAAGGAAATTACAAATTTACAAGAGTAAAGAGAACTTATCTTATGACAGCTGTCAGTTTTCCTTGAAAAACTGTTGCAGTAGCTAAAGACTTCGGGAGACGAATGCAAAATTTTTTGAACGAAAAAGTAAAGAAACAGGAAATGTGTAATTTATTTCAAATTTATTATAACACATTGTCTCAGAAATGAGTACGCAAACAGGTCTAATGTGATGGAAGAAGAATACCATGTACAGTGTAAATTGCAAAATGGGTTAAATAAAATTAGCTTGCTTGCCATTAGTTTTAATACTTATTATAATAAATTTTGCATCTCGCCAAAAAGCACATTAAAAATGTCCGCGACTTCAATTGCTTCTTTCTTAACTTTTACACCCAACGATTGTTATTTTTTATATAATGTGAAGAAAAACAAATTAATTTTCTTTAGTAGTTGATAAGCCTACAAAATTACAAAACTTAGGGAAATCTGATAGCATGGATACCAATTACACATCTGTGAAATAACTCTTGAGCAGCTATCGCTGATCGCCCATGCAAGAAAATTACATTTTGTCTTTATTTTGATTTCATAATTAGCAAAAAATACAAAACTTAAAAAGGACTCGAAAGTATTGTTTTCCACATTAGAAACTTTTAAATCTAATAAGATATTTATTGGGGTAAAAATTGTAATAGACATAATGTACGTATATTATTTACATGATTTCTTTTGCATGATATTTGAAAATTTGGAAACCCTTCCCCCACCCTGTGACGCGGCACTGCCTACACTGATTAAAATTGTCACCCGTATTATGCAATAACGCATCATCTGCAAAATCGAGATTTAAAGTTCTTATTAATATAAATAATAAATAGCAAAGTTTCCATGATAGAACCTTAAGGTACTCCTAAATCACAGTTTACTGGCTCTGACATAAATTAGTGAACTTTAGTCCTCTGTATCTGTTCGATAGAAATCAATTCGCTTTTTTTTCTCTCATTCCGCACTTATCTAATTTGTCCATGAAAATATCTATATCTACCCTCTCGAAAGCCCTCTTCATGTCTAGAAAAATGCCGATTATAAATTTGCCTTCATCAATTCTTTGTTTCCACTATAATTCAGTTGAGAACTATTTCACAAGAATACTGCTTTCTGAAACTTGATTGATATGCAGCAATAATGCTATGCACTTCCATATATATATTTAATAAGTTGTAATTGAACTACATTTTTCAAATATTTTCCAGTCAAAGGGAAAATATTTCCCGGTATAAGGTTCTCGTATAAATTCGATTTTTTTCACTTTTTAGATAAGAACGATAAGGAACTTCTAACAAAACCTCCGGAAGTTTACCAGTTGACAATGTAAGGTACGTCCAATGATACTGCTCATTGTTGTCTCTATAAACATATGCAAGAAATTGACGAAAAACTAATAACAGTCCACTACGTTCGATTATTAGCATCTATCACAGATAGAAATAGAGAAGAGCAAAGAGTAAAGTACAGAAAAGGCAAGTAAAGAAAACAACAGGCGAGCCCCAAATTGTTACATAAAGATAGTCCCATAGTTGGTTGTGTGGTTTCCTTGAACCAAACTACGCAAATAATCTTCCGCGAGTATGCCAACGCTCATTATGGAGACTAATGCATAGAATCATTGATAGAAAGATCAGGAGCTCTGCAATGTACTCTAAAAAAATACGACTATAAGACAATTTTAATTTTACTAAGTTCTACATGACGAAAAAAATGATAAAACTAAAATTCTTGGTTCTTTATAATGCAATAGGAAGCGGATAGGCATATATTTTTCTACCCACTTCTCAAATTGTTTTTAAGAGCGACGTTTATAACATATCAGTGAGCTCTCCTATGACTAGCATAAGAGATTGATGGGATATTACTGGAATCTATGGATGTGCCAACTAGAGAGCCCACCCGACATATAGTCATGAAAAATTCCAAACATTTTTTCTACATTCTTAATCACACATCAATAAAAATATTTACCATCTTAAGATCTCCTCCTTGTCCGTTCTTCTATTCCGTCTTTAATTTTTTAATTAGTAACTTGTAGAATTTATAAAACTAACCTCCTTGCTACTAAGATTGCTGCTAATACTCACATCTGCAGTCTATATCAGACACAAGCACCTCTAACTTATTTTTCGTGAAATCCCTCCTCTTTGAAGTTCTTAGATCTGCAGGATAATATGGTAGCACGCTGCACATCTTCCTTAGCTGATCTTCTGCGTATACTATTTTTCGATCTTTTCATTTAAATTGCATGGAAATTGTCTTATTCGCCAATTCTTAAACCAGAAAAGATAAATGATCCCATTAAGACCAATAGCTTTTACTTCGATCATGTGAAAGATTTTCGAAACAATCATTATCAGAATGTTAACAAAATATTTTGAAACGAGCACTATCATTAACGATCACAAACATCATTTCTGGTCGGGCCAATAACCAGACGAGCAACACGCTAGGACGTATTGCTTGAATATTTTGAAGGTCTTTGATATATTTTGATACGCTGCGCTTTTAATTAAACTCAAACAAATTAGTATGGAATAGACTTGTCCTACTATCTTGGATTGAAGGTACTATTTGACGAATTCATGATGCCAGTGAAAATAAATACGCCACACATACTCAGTACACATGAAAAAGCTAATTGAAGTATAGAAAGACTAAAAAATGAAAATAGAAAACACCCAAACAAAAATTAGGGTAGAAAACCTAATTAAAAAACTCTAGGAATAAGGCCTATTCAAATTACGAACTTCAAAATCAACAGAGAACGCAATTTAATGGAAAACAAAAATAAATTGAACTGAAACCTTCCCCAATTCCCACTGGTTCACACTCATCAAATGCAATAAATTCAAAGCGGAAATGATGAATAACTACCAATTAAATTTTACCTAAGCCAATTCAGGGGCTGCCATGCCCATTGGTTTCCACAATTTCCACTTGGAGGGAACCCATCAAGAACAAACAATATACTCTCCTGCTCCTCCTCTAAACAGGCAGGGCAGACTAACAGCTAAATCTGTTGCAGTCGTTATGTGATATTTTCGTATAAAGCCGCAAATTTAATCTTCTTTAGGAAACAAAACGCAAATCAGAACAAGCAGAAATTGAGGCTATCCAATGTATCTACAACGAGAGCGTGGTATTATCATGAATAAACCCCGTGCATACCAACAATAAGAGTAAAAAAGAGAACCAAATTGATCCAATACTGTGGTCTACCTACCCAGGGCCCTTACAGGTAAGTACAAGTCAAATACAGTGGAAGTGAGGTGTGGGTATTTTTTTTATTTTTTTTTTTTTTTTTTTTAATATTAGATTGCATTTGCGTCTCCATCCATATTATCCATCACCAGACCAGCTGTAACTTTGGCCTTTGAAATGCCATACTAAACCACAAGTCATGCTTGACTGCGCCAAAGGATGACATGGCAATCTCGATGACTTCTCTTCTACAGCACATGCACGTTTCGGCTCAACTTAATTACCGACGTTGTGTAAATTAATTACAAAGGGCTCGCTTTACGTCTAACAAGCATTTCGCAAGGCTTCTCTATGGGTTAATAGATGGACCCAGCCCTTAATTCTGCCATCAGACTTGTTTCCTTAACACGTAATCATTAGACGCTCTGTCAACCACTGCTGTTTGTTGTTATCGCGACATGCTTTGAATTTCTATATAGAACGACGCGTTGTTCTGCATAGATAATAGGAATAAATTTAGCATTCTAGAACTATACATACCTATGTAGATCTAGTTATTCTGTAAACCGCATTGACTAATATAAATCCATTTTGTATACGATGGGATAAATTACACAGACTCGATATGGTTGTTGCGTTCAAGAGAAAAACCATTACCGTCACACCTGATACCAATAATGATTCTCACTCAAGGCATGTAGGTATAGTTCGACCAAACGGCAACGAAATAGTGAACTCCAGAGTTCAGGGCAGGAGACAACAGCTGTACTGTTAAGTGGTCGATGGAGCATAAGTAATTCAACTTCTTAGAACATTTTCATCGGTGAATAATTTTCTTCAGATTTTCCTGGTCTTCTTCATCCCAGGATGTGCCACTTCAAACCCGTTATAATCCATCAGTCCACCCAAGCTTGAATCAAAGGCACAAATCCGTAGAGAACACTTTATCCCTCTTCTGTCTCTTTCTATCTCTAGTTAGTTGCGTGTAACAAATTTATCGAAATCAAAATCCGAAAGTGATTTATTTGGATTACTGCACAATTGGAGACTGACTAGGTACGTTCCCTCGGAAATGTTGACTGAGTTAATTTTTTGTTTTTTTTTTTTTTTTGTATGGACGGACAATAATGTTACCATGAGAAGGGACTCAAACGGAAGACGAACAGACAGAACCAGGTAAAATTGTGGACGATCCGTAGAAGATTTTTCATGCAATCGAAGGAACTGAGAATGTACCTTCTTCATACATAAATGTAAAATGAAGTAAGTACATCCAGAGAGAACAGGGGAACATTACAGGAATGTCGAATTGAAGTACGTTATAATGGTAACTATATGGTACGCGTTGAAACTGCTAGCAAGAAGTGTTGCATGTCGCTTTGACGGACTACTCACAAACCCATTAGCTCTCTGCAATAGATAGGAAGGGGGTAGATGATTGGATTTAGACCCCAGAACACAAACTTGTTTCGATGAATGTACAAAAATGGATGTGGTTAATGGATTTTATTCGTTTAGGCACGAATGAAAGAATTATATCGATACTCGATAGTAAACTCGTGGAACACGAACTGCGGTTTTTTTTTACAGTCGTGATGCTAAGTCATTCATTCTGCGCATGCATTTTTGTACAGATTTCATGTTGGCATATTCCAGTTAAAATTAGAATAGCCAGAATGTTGTAGTTTGGTAATTTAATTTTCATGGTAGATTTATGTTGCATTGTATCCCTACTAAATACAGAAAAAACAAAAACATTTTTAACCAGTCCATCTGCTCGTAATTTGTTGAGTTGCTCAGGCAGGCAGAAATTGGTATAGAAATTCGTTGAAAATATGATTGATCCACGAGAAATATAAAGCTTCATAAGGTAGCATATCGTTTTAGATTCCATCCATATTTTCAGCATTTTCTGTGAACACGTTCTGATAAGCTATATTTATTTGCCCGAAATATTCTGCATGTTGCGTGTAAAGTATGCTTACCACATCATTGATTATCGATTCCTGCGTTATCCTCTCATTTACATTGGTCAAAATTACCTTGGGAATGATGCATGCTGAGCCCAGTCCTTTCCATACCACCAAACTACGAAACAATATATGTATATATGGATTTTTCAAAATACTTAGTAAGTAAACTGCGGGTGGAGACTTGCATGCTAATGATTCAACTACAACAACTACTACTACTACTTTGAGGTATCTTTATTATATATGTATATATATAATTTTATTCATTTATTCATTTATTTAATTTTGTTTTGTATATAAAGTAAAGATTTGTGCAACTACAACTTTATGCCTAACACCTCCGGTCATGAAAGATGTCTTAACTGATGAATTATGATATTCTGAACATATTTTATTAACAATTTTTATTTCAATTAAGCGAGGGAAAGCTTGGCGGTCAGATATAGCTTGAGCGACATTCTTGGGTTGAAAAAGTGAACTTTTCCACTTCTCGTGATTCCGCGCAATTGTTAAGTCGTGGAATATGAGTTTCAATGAGAAAACTATTAATAATATAGCAATAATGGCCATAGAAGACAGAATTGCAAAAATATATTCGAAATGTAGTAGTTTTGATGTATATGACCCAAGTGCATGAAAATGGGTTTTCCGTCGGCAAAAACGTACTGAGAAAGGTACAGCTTCCGATATAGTACTAGGGGAAATCATTAATTTGATATGCAAAATGCCGTAGCTAGTAATGAGGTAAGGTGAACAGTGTGACCCGTTTTACGTTCGGACATAACCCTACCGAGTTAGAGCCGATCTAAGGTGCGAAAAATCTTGTACTCCAGTTCGAATAAAAAAGAGGGAAATATTAAAAAAGTGAGTATAAAGATGGCTATAAATAGCTATTTAAGCTTTCGAGTATATGAGTGTGGGTACTCAAACTTCTTCTCAGGAGCTAAGGAACTCTATTCTGTAATAGATTTTCTAAAATGTACTAGAACAAACCTTGACCACCCCCAAGGCTTCCTCCGCTTAATTTAAATAAACATGGTTAATAAAATATGTTCAGAGTATCATAATGCATAAGTTAAGACATCTTTCATGTCTGGAGGTGTCGGGCCTAAAATAAGCGCTGCAACAATGGGTGATGGAGTTGCTATTTTTATTAAGAATTCGCTACATGCTCGTTTAGTGACTCAATTAGATCCTAATTCGGAAATTGAGTATATATTTGTTAAAATTTTAAATGCTTGATTAGATCTGTTTACAAACGGCCGAATGTTTCTAATACTACCACTTTGGAAACTATTCTTGCTGGATTTCGATATCTATACACACATATAATTATTTCTGGTGATTTTAATGAGGATTTTCTTGGACGCAGTACTTCAACTACTGAATTGACTAACATGATATAAGCATTTGAATTAGATTTTGTTAACACTTCTACCCCAACACATTTTACATCTACTTCCTCTACCTTGCTTGACTTATTTATAGTTGCTAACAAAATAGCCGGAATTTTTTTAAATCAAATTTCTGTTCCTAGCTTTTTTAGACATGATATAATTTTTATTACTTATGATCTAGTTTTCAGTTGTATTATGAGACCTTAATTGGGATATTATTTATTCACTCACATCAGTTGTTGATCAAATCAGTTGTATTGAGAGCTTCATTGAATATTTTTTCGATAAATACGTTCCAATCAAAACTCGAATTATAATTAATTCCTGCCGTCCATGGTTTACTAAAAGAATTGAAAGTCTTATTTCTCAACGTGACTTTGCGTACAGTAGATGAAACCGATTTCGCACCAATGAATATTGGAATGTTACTCGTTCTCTGCGTAATGCCGTAAAAAAAGAAATCTTACATTCCAAGATCTTTTACTATAAATCCAAGTTTGATGACAGAGTTTCGACTAAGAAACTTTGGATGAACTTTAAAGATATTGACGTGGGTAAATCTAAACCTGTTGACGTGAATGTTGATCTTAATGAACTGAATCACAGCTTTATTTTAACGTCTAACTAGGGCAGTGAAGATACATTTAAAGGTAGATATACTGTATTCATCTGTTTATTCCTGTAGTGCATATAACTGAAAAGGAGGTGCAGCAATTATTGGTATAAGATCGAACGCAATGGATCTTGAGCGCATATATCGTTGTTTCGTTAAATTTATTTTGCTTATTTTAGTACCGTATCTTACATACAACTTAAACGCTATCATAAACTCCTTGTGCTTTCCAACAAGTTGGAAATTAGCTAAGATAATACCAATTCCTAAGAAATCTTCATCATCATACCGTCCTATTCCCTATTCTTTCATTCTTAAATAATAACTTGATATCCGAATATCAATCTGGTTTCAGAGTTAAGTATAGCTGCACAACTGTTTTGATTAAAATATCCGATGACTTTCGTGTTTGAATTTATTCTAATATGGGGCAGTACTTGTACTACTGGTCTTCTCTGAGGCATTTGACAATGTGGATCGCATACATCTGGCTGTAAGCTTATAATGTCTTACATTAATGTCCGCCAGCAGTGAATTTGTTAATGGAAATAGAGCCTCTCATTTTCTTTCCGCTCTTGTTGGGGTTCCTCAGGTATCAATTTTAGGTCCATTGCTGTTTACCATTTTTATTAATTAGTTAACTTTGGTAGTCAAACATTGTAAATTTAATGTTTATACTTTCAACTTTATATTTTTAAGCCCCACCACTGGAATCAATTGATAACGCAGTACACTGCACCAACATACATTCTTAGGCACTGCAGAATAAGCTAAGCTAAGCCTTAATTGTCATATTTAAAGTTGAGCTTAATACGTCTTTTTATCCTGCTTTGAAGATTAATGATGTGGTTGTTCCATGTAGCAAATCAGTTAATAACCTGCGTATAGAATTCAATCAAATTTTATGCTGGAGTGCTTGTATTAGCCATGTTATTTGCAAAATATTTGGTACCTTCCACAAGCTCTCAGCATCTGCAGTATATACTCCTCAAAATACCCGGATATTTTTAGTTAAATCACTTGTAGTGAGAAAGAGAAGCAGCAATGGATGTGATTTCCAATCCTTGTTATATAACCTCTTTCAATAGTAAAGCATGCAATATTCTATAGTCAGTAATATGATTTCTTTATTTATGATTTAGCATACACATTAATTCTAAATATAGCTGAATTAAATATACCATATATAAGTCTTAATGTATTATTAAGTATTAAGCTTTGTTTTTCGAATTTCCTGCACATAATTATATATTGAAGAATTTAATTGTGCAGTTGTGTTCCCTAAATATACTAAATAAACTGAATAAACTTAAAACTACCTTTTATAGCACTAACACTAACACTAGTAATTCATATAGAAGTGTCTCTCATATGGAAATTCTCTTTTTGACCGACAAATTTTCTATTTCTCTCCTTTTTAATACACACACTCTAAATAATTTCGGGAACAATAGATACTTTTTTGCGCTATCTTTATCTATAAATATAGTTATACTGGCACTTGCCCAAAATATAGAATTATCCTTCGCGCAATGAGTATGGATTCAATCAATTATAAATCTTTTTCTTTTTCTAGTAATCACAAATCTGATTCCTACGGATAATGACTTTATATCGCCCTGTTGTCCATTTTGAGGACAAGAATAATGAAGGATTCATTCTACATATTAATCAACGGTAAACTCCCCATCGCATACGTATATGCAGTATCAGTTCAGTATGTGGCGGATATTTTCAAAAGTAGTATAACAAGAGGATAAAAGAACGCTTCTACAGAACAAAGTTTTTATTTCAAGTAATTGGGTTGTCATTACTTATTGATCGATTGATATGAAAATGTGAATTTTTTATACAAAAAAAAAAAGACTTTCCACCAACAGTCATGCGAAAAATTGAGAAAATGATGACATATGACGATCGCGGCGTCATCTAGATCTAGAACACAAATGCAATAAATTGAAAATAATTGGACTGACTAATTGTTGAATGCAGGCTGTCAGATTCGAGATGCTGTAAAAGTTTGCTGACCTAATCTCTCTCGGAGGATATTCTGAATATTTTCCGGTTTTACTTGTGATAATGTTTGTCCTTTGGTAAAATCGTCATCATGTTAGCGATTGAGTGGAAAAACTTCCTTCAGTTTTTTTTTTATATGACTGTTTTTTTCTTTCCATTTTCTGCACCCGATTTGGAAAATTGCCATTTCATTCTGTAAAACTTAAGTTTGATATTTCTGATTCTTGCAATGTGTTTATTTTGGCATTCCATTTTTTCTGTCGGAAAATTGCTACTACTGTACTTTTCATTAAATAAATTTTGGAGGTTTGTTCGTCGAATTGGTGCAATATTATTCATATTTTTTTTTAGCACAGCCATTTATCACCGAATTAGTCTGAAACAAACTAAGTTTTCGCTGGTAAAATATTAAGTTCTACTGCTCTCCATATCGCTGTTTTTCCAGCGAAAGGAGTAACAATAAACGAAAAAAAAAAATCATCTGAATTAAAGCACACTTCCCTGTAAGTTTGAAGATTCATAGTCATTTTCAATAGTTCTTCAGTTGATCTAACATAGTCAATTTCTGTACATCTTCTTCCTTAAAACTGTTTTTTTTAAGCCAAGCTCAGCATGGCAGGGATGAGATAGGGAAAAGATTAGGGCATATGAGGAGAGTGGCGGAGGTGTCGATGTATGCCGGAGGAAAAACATAAGATGGTAAACTGTTCCATAGTCGCACTATTCGGAATAAAAAAGCATACTGTACGGCCGAAAATAATTTGAAGAGTAAAAGGATATGCGCAGAAATCACTCTACAAGGGATTAGACTAGATATTTCATTAGAACATTGACCATGCATGTAGCGATAGAGGAGTGAAAGGCATCCAACATTGCAGCGGTGCTCGAGTGAATCGATATGACAAGCTATTGCCATATCGCCATCGCCAATGAGCTTGAAGGCTCTCTTTTGGACACTATCCAATGAAGCTAAGGCTGTGCGACCAGCGCAACCCCATATATGGGAATTGTATTTCATTCTAGGTCTAATGTAGGACTTGTAGAGGAGCGCTAGATTTGAAGGGCTGAAATATTTCTTACACCTTTTCAGAAATCCAAGACATTTCGATACTTCTTTGACAATAGAGAAGATGTGATCTGTCCAGTTTAACTTACTGGAAATATTAATGCCAAGAATGCTAAGTGACCGTGAATCTGATATGAATGCTCCATCAAAAGAAATGGAAGTAGTTAAGTTATGGTCTCGTTTTAATGAGATGAGACAGCTTTGGGTTTTAGATGCATTGAATTCGACGCGATTCGCTTTGTCCGAAGCGAGCATATTATTATGATCGTTATTCAATGATCTAATCATGCAATCTCGTATAACATATGCGGCATTCCCCTGGATGCCGCAAAAGTGTCAAAAGAGTAAGCGAAATCAAGGGTTATGTTATCAGCGAAAGTATGAATGGGATTGAAAGTAAAGGAAAGCAGTTAATTAATGAAAATTAAAAATAGAGCTGGGGAGATAACAGAGCCTTGAGGCACACCGGCATTTATGGAATGTGGTTCAGATGTAATGACATCTAATACAAAACGAAATAGACGACCAGATAGAAAACTTTCAATTCATAATAGAAGAAGAGGGGAGGGACCAAGTAATTTAAGTTTGGCTAAGAGGGCAGGATGCCAGACTCTATTAAAGACCTTTGAAATATCCAGAGAAATAATGTTGGACCTACCAAAATTATGGAGCCTACGGTTCCAACGTTCAGTTAGAAAAGTCAGCAAGTCTCCAGATCAGCGTCCAGTCCGGAAGCCATATTGGCGATCGTTGATGAGTTGATTAGTTTCTAGATACATCATTATTTTGAAATTAATGATAGATTCAAAGCCTTCGAAAGAATCAAATTGATTGTATTGCAATTGGTCGATAATTTGAGGGATCGCTACCCTTTTCTTTTTTTGGGAATAGGCTGAACGTGAGCTAGTTTCCAAACAGTTGAAAATTTTTTCTGTCGAATAAGGCAAGTAGAATAGTTTGCGCAGAGGTTTAGCCAAGGATGAGGCACAGTTTTTAATTAATAAGCTTTGGAGACGTTAATACCATTGAGGACCTTGGCACATCTGACATACGGATGTGTATTGGCTCTTGTACATATGCAAACCAGGAGTCTGTGAAGTGGGTGGAGGACAAGAATTTGAGGTAAATGTAGCAGCCAAAATATTAGCTTTATCCAGGGAGCGCACAATAACTTCACCATTATTAAGTAGTGAAGATATAGAGGAACTGGTGCAGTTGTTCCTAATTGTTTTGACCAGGGGCCAGAAAACTTTGCTGCCTTTCCGGTTTGCCAAGATTCTTTGTTTAATATTCTGGTCAAAAAGACATTTTTCTTTCTGGATAATGGACTTACAGGTGTTCCGTGCAGTCTTGTAGACTCTTTTCAGTTCCGAACATCGATGCAATTGATAGGCGCGAGAATCAGACTCTTTCGCTTTTATAGCTTGATTGCACTTATCGTTAAACTAAGAGAATGTTGCTGTTGTTGAGATCTGCTGTAGGAATACGTATTGCATTCACGCATGCCAAGACTTAGTATGTTACTAAATTCTAATATGCATTCATCAATATCCCTCGAAGCAAAACAGACCGACTAATCAATTTCTCTAAGATACTGATTGAGACTTTCCCAATCAGCATTCTTATAGTGCCAAAGAAGCCTACTTGTAATTGCAGAAGTAGCGCGGCACAGGTTTAACGTGGTAAATTGAGCCGTAATTAAACAATGGTCTGAATTACCGAGAATGGAACCGACTGAGATGGAATATTTGTCAGGATGAGATGTTAGAAACAAATCCAATAAATTAGCTCTATCTCCAGCTGCATCAGGAATTTGCGTCGGTACATCCACTAGCTGTTGCAAGTTAAAAGAATCACTGAAGAGTTCAATGAAACGGACCGCAGGACTTGTGGTAGAAGAATGTCTGAGCCACGATATGTTATGGACATTAAAATTGCCTGCCAGGACTATTTCGGATGAGGGGAAGACAGAAAGTAAATGATCAATATTGTTGGAGATATTGTCAAATACGGATACTGTGTCATCATCAGACATATGTACTGTGATAAAGGAAACAGAAGTAGATGATGTGCTGATATAGTTTGAAACTAATCCAGAGGTAATTAAACTCTGGATTGGCAGAAGGAAAATCTTGAAGAGTGGTAAAGACCACATTAATTTTGAATATCTTTTGATGAAAATAATAAGTGTTACTAACAACCAGTTGCTGTAGTCAACGTACTTGAAGATTTCTTAAGAATTTGTACCTTTGCTAATTTCTCCCTGTCTCTGCCTTTAACATCTCAACGCTCCGGTGGAATTTAGCATGTTTACAACACGACCTCGTCTCATGGTTTCTAAAATAGTTTTCATTAGAAATGGTTTTTCTTATAAGAAGTGGACAAATTTTCATAATTGCCTGAAAATTACTTTAGATTCTGTATTATGGAAGCATATGCATACATCGCTTACACAATTCACATGGCATACAATGAATACGATTTAAGAACCGTGTGATAGGAAATATAACAGCAGTTGCGAAAGGGAAATCTTTTTTCAGTATGCAACATTCTATAGTATAATAACAGCAACAATTAACTATCATTATAGTAATGGTTACCACCATTATTGACAATAATTTAACGCAACAGTCACCATTTTGCTTTAGCGTATTCTAGCATTTTAATCAACATCAGTTTTCTAAGAAGCAAAAGCATAATCTCTATTACAAATTACAATCAATAGTGGATCTTATGACTGCCACCTATGAGAAATTTTGTGGCATTACCCTTAAGTGCATCAGGGCTTGGTGTGGCAGGTTTTTCAGCTCATCCACAGACAGAAGGGCAGACCCTTGAGTATCCAGCCTGCACCGGGCGAAGGCCGGACACGCACACAAAAAGTGTTCGGTTGTCTCGGGCTCTCCTTCCAGGCAGGACAGACACTCAGGGCTGTCAACAACTTCCATTCTTGTTAGATGAGCGTGAAGTGAGCTGTGGCCGGTGATGATGCCAAATACAGTTCTACATTGTTTCCTTCCGAGTCCGATGAGGAAATCGGAGATATTCCCATTTGGCCTATCAAGAAACAGTTTTGTACACCTGCAAGTACTCAGGTTGGCCCATCTCTGCTGATGCTTTCTATGAACATCCGCTTTGATGAAAGAGCCGATACTCGAGGTGGCAACGCCTACCACGTTCCGATCCGAGGAACGGAGAATCAGAGCCAGCCCTAGCTAAAAGGTTAGCATTTTCATTTCGCATGTTCCCACAGAAGGAACAACTTGTTGTGGATACACAACTTATCCACAGACGACCTTCAATCCCCCAGTAACTTAGAAGTTGTCCGAGGACCACTCAGAGCCATCAAGGCTGCCTGACTATCCGAAAGGATAGCAATGTCCTTCCCCTTGATTTGCATATCAAGGGATAAGTACGCTGCCATTGAAATCGCGAAGACTTTAACCTAAAAGACAGTTGTGTATACCAAGTGAGTACTCCATTCCAATATCAGGCTCAGGAAAGTAGACACCCGCACCAGCTCCGTCATTAGTGAGAGAGCCGTCGTTGAAAATCTTTAGAGCGGACCGGAGAAGGCTCGATAAGGCACTTCGCTCAGTCCACGATTCCCTTACAGCAATGCTCACAGTGAAACGATCATGACGGATGCACCAGTCCTCAACTATATTGAGGCTGCGTTGTATAAAGGCACAGGCTGCGGTCATGCTGTGCCTGGAAATGAGCAGAGGGATGTCATCCGCATACGCTTCACATGGGAATCCCACGTTTTTCAGCACCGTAATGAGTGAGTCACCCAAGTACTGGAGAAATCACGCCACCTTGGGCGCAGTCTCTCTCCACCAGCACACTGAGAGAGGTTTGGCCGCCCACCCCTAGAGTTAAGTATTGTCGTCTTAACATTTGGTCGATCCATCGCACTACAGTGCGGTCAACACCTTGTCGACGAGCTGCCTCACATAACGACTCGGGGTGGTACACGATCCAGTCCCCGCTCAATGACAATAACCATTGAATGGAGAGCCGTCTCCGTAGATCTGCCCCTCCAGTAAGCATGCTGTGAGGTGTTGTTTAAGGGAGAAGCCCTGATATATTCATCCACAAGCCTCTCCAGGTATTTCAAAAGAAATGAGGAGAGGCTTATGGTTCAAAAACTCTTCGAGTCCATGTAAGAAGCCTTACCAGGCTAGTGTCAAGAATTTTGTGTATCAGAAATTAAAAGAAACCCGATTGGTAAAATATTTGGATTCAGTTAATATCCACACTTTTTTCATGAATCCCTAATTTGGGTGCTATTTGAAACTAATCAATACCTGTATGCCGTTGATAAAATCTATACTTTCCATAAACAGTCTCCCAAAAAAAAGTGGCATATTAGGTTTATATGTAGATTTCTAATTATGGAGGTACTTATTTGATATTTCCGGTTACTAATTAAATTTGAATTAATTTTAAGCAGTTCTTCGGTATTCATCGCTTTTGAATTGATATTTATATACGCAATTTTGCTTCTAAGTTTTGATTTTTCTCATTAAAAAAAAAAAAAGAATAAAAACAAAATGTTAAAGTTTTGCTCGTAAGATAAAAACTGTCATTGAAAATATGATAAATTGACAACTTGTCATAACTTCCATCGGATAGGTAGGTATACACTCTTCGTTCGAAAAGAAATTTTCATAACAAAACAGTCAGCTTAGACTGATTGATTGTGACACAGCTGGTAACATTGACCTGATATAAATGAAGGCATCTACATAATATGTATGTATGTAGAAAAATGTTGATTTTTAGGCCATTGTATGAATAATATCTGAAATATTTTCGTTCAAGCCGCAAACATCTCTTTCAAATGATACCTTTATCTGGTTTTCTCACCATATGAGAACTCATCCGGCATGTATTCAACTTCAGCAATAGCAAAATAAAAATTCATCATACTCGATCAACGAGATTAACATGGTGTCAGCCTTAGGTCTCCATTTGTCGTCTTTATCTTTGAGACTTTTCTCAGACGACATTGTGTTCATGCATCGAAGTAAAGCAACAAATAATTTGGCCTTTTTGAACTAAAAGGAGAGTCACAAGAAGAAGGAGCACAACGTGTAAATATGTATTATAAAAGCCAGCAAAAGAGGAAGAAACTAGAATAACTTGTTAGATTTCTGGCATCATGATAAGGACAAACATGTCTTGTAATGTACCTAAAAATTCACAGATAACAGATAAATTATGGGGAGAAAACTCACAGGAGCTCAGCCAGTCCTCGTCTTCTACATAATGTGCTAGCTACCCCATATAGGTACCTACATATATGTATTCAAAGAAGTTATCGCACATCTCCATACTTTCCGCAGGCACCCATATGGCGAAGTAGATTATAAAGAGATTCTACAGTGCACAAACCATATAGAACCTTTATATTTTACTTACATGCATATACAGTTTCAGGCAATTCTTTAATGTCCTGATTTACATCCTTCTCTCTTCGTGTACAAAAAGAAAAGAAAGTTAACTGCCACCTCACAGAAGAGACCCAGTACGTTTTAGCAAAGAGGACCAAGAAATGAACCCATATTTAGAGCCAGACCTAGAAATTCTTTTTTTGTTTCCCCAAAGGACGTACATAGATAGGTACTGGAAAAGTTTTGTGCTGTGTCGGATTTAAATGGGTCTACGGGTGCAGGATCAAATAGGACAAAAGGATGTAACGCGATGAGTCGGCTTGTTGGGTGATATTGGAGGATTGGTACTTGCTACTGTTCTGCTGTGCTACTATGCTTTCTAACAAAAATTTAAATGAAAAAGCGAAAAACAGACAAAAAAAAACCTATACGATGAGTACCTACATTTTAAAGGGCTTCCTGTAATTTTGTTCGCTTTTGTTGTAAATCCGTCAAGGAAGCACGTCACATGGCTGAACTTTAGTTAAATCCTCTTACATTTTCCCCAGGCTTTGTAATTCATTTGAATTGATTTTAGACACGTTTTCAATACCAAAAGTAGAGTGAAGTTCTTCTTTTTGAAAGCAACGGGCGGAGATATGAAGCTAAAGTAAAATTTCAGTCTTTTCAGGGATTTCCCTGTTCTGAAGAAGTAGGCATAAATGTGTGGAAGATGATGTATTATATATTTGTGTTTTATTAGTACGTTTACATGACGAATTGAAACAGGATTGGACTAGGAATGGTAAACTATGGACTATATACACAGTTACATGGATATGAAGGTTTGTTTGTAGACATACCATAAATATATGGTGCAACTTATATTTTATAAACTTTGGATTAACGTTCAATATTTTACAAATCCTTAAGAAAGGTATTTATATTGATTTTCTGGAAATTTGAAGAAATTTTAAAGGACCGTTTTTATAATACTAGTTTACTGCCCCCGTGGTGGCATACTCCTCATTTCATGAAGCTTGTTGTTCGTTACTGCTGAAAATTATTCTCTTACACTTTTATTAATTAAAAAAAAATTTTCCAATATCTACCAAATATTATTAATATTACTTTTAAATAAGAATATGAAGTTCATTTCGAATTTTTGTCTCAAATTAGAGATATAGATTATAGATTATGGAATGTCTGCATAGAAAAACTAATAACGTACAAATACTGGACTGGACTTTTCTCGAATATGAAATCGACGATGCCTCGACTTGTATTTGATGAAGTAACCAAAGACAGAAATGCCTCGCTCCAATATAAAATCAATGTTGCCTCTGACCCGATGAAGGGAAGCCCCAAATTTTTTCTTACACATTTATTGGAAATTTTTTCCTTAGAATTGTTATGAAGTATTGGAGATCGACAATGGATTTTTGGTCCGCTAATAATTGTTATGAGCGTAGACGAGTAGATGAGCAATAAGAATTCATTTCTGCATAGAATTTTACAGAAACTGTTTCGGCGGAATTTTTATTCAGTCTGGTGGCCGACTGAAGTTATTTTCAGATACAATGTGTGCCGTTGTCGGCCTCCAAAAATGCATATAAATTCTAAAGAAAAATTTTCAGTAAATTTCTAAGAAAAAATTGTTACTTCCCTACATTAGGTTGAGGCATCGTTTTATATTGGAGTACAAGTCGAGGTATCGTCGATTTTATATGGAGAAAAGCGTTGTATATTTTTGTTCTACTTGTTCATGGTTTGTATGTATTAGTTTATCTATGATATCTGGCTTTAGTGAAACATGTCATTGACTACATTTATACCATAACCAAAGTCCGAATTTTTTTTGCCATGTAAACGTGCAAGTTCGAAACTTGGACTTGCCCCAATTGAATTGGGTCTAGGCCTGATTTATTTGAATGTGTGTGCAAATTTTCTGGTCCAATTTGTGCTGTTTATACGGGTAGCCCAGATTTTGGCATACAACCGGTATCTAGTCCTGATTTGGGACTGTCGCATAAACGTACTCATTAACCGTATGTATATTAATAAACCATTTTTTTTTTATTAAAGTATGTAGTTAAAGAGAATTTTTTATTCTTTTATAACGCAGTAATTTTGGTATATAAATGCACCTATTACCGGCCACCACTACTTCCCAGCAGCTCTGCCAAAATTACCAAAATAAATCCATCAAATTACACATTAAAATCCTTTAAAATGTCTCCTTAAAAAAACTGGTTTGTTGTCTAAGTATTACAAAAGGTTTGACAAAATATTGCGCACTCTTGAGAGTGCAGTTTACATTTTATTTCAAGTCTACCCTTTGCAGTGCGCGACTTTTATTACATGCAATAAAAGCATTTTATTTGAAAAATTAGTTATTTAGGTGTATATCTCTCATCAAATAAGTGTAAGGTTAATAAATTAGTCAGAAAATAACGAAAAACTATGTAGTACCTAATAGTAAAATTATGCTGGCCAGTTTTTGAAACAATTTTCTGATGACTTTTTAACAACCAGCCACAGATGGCCGGAGTTTAGATTTCATGTATTATATACCGGCCAATAATTTAAAGAAGGAATATAACTTAATACACCTATACCTCGCTATACGGCATTTCGCTATAATGGCCCCCTTCAATTAAGGCACATTTTCGATTTATGGCCTAAAATGTTTCGCTATAACGGCAAAAAAAACTTTTTTTCGAGCCTGGTTATAAGGTGTCTAAAGAACGATTAACTTTGCTACTTGGTGCAAATGCCGCGGGTGATTTTAAGCTAAAACCACTTTTAAAATATATTTGTGCGAAAATCCAAGGCCTCTTAAAGGACTAAATAATAATCAATTACCCGTCATATGGAGATCCAACACGAAAGCTTGGATGGCTAAAGCTACTTTTAAGGATTGGTTCAAAAATCACTTTTGTACAGAAGTGAAAATATATTTGCGAGACAATAACTTAAGCAACAAGGCTTTGATAATTTTGGATAATGCACTAGGATATCCTACTAATTTATGCGCACTATCTGAAGATGTCATGCTTGAGTACCTTCCGAAAAATACAACAGCTCTGATCCAACCAATGGATCAGGGTGCAATATCCACTTTTAAGGCATATTACCTACGCCGAACTTTCTGACAACTTATAAGGGAAACCGATGGTAAATCTGCAATTAAAACATTTTGGAAAAACTATAACATCAAGGATGCTGTTGACAGCATCAGTGAATCATTGAAGGAATTAAAATTAACAACAATGAACCATGTTTGGAAAAAAATATGGCCAGAATGTGTAAAAAGTACTGATTCAGAAGTTAATTTCCTTCCTGAAATTAGGCAAAACATTTTGGATCTAGCACATGATCTCGGCTTTGAAGGTTTGAACGAACGTGATGTGCTTGATCTACTTGAAGCTGATAGGGAACCCCTTTCATATGAGGAACTTATTCAGTTGCAAGCAGAACTGGCATTGGATGAAGAGACAAAGCCTGTTGTATCCAAACATTTAACATCAAATCATTTGTCGAAAGCTTTTTCCTATTTCGAACAAGGAATAAACATCCTCCTTGAAAACGATCCTGACGTCGCACGTAGCGCTAAAGTTTCTGGAGGAATTAACTCAGCCATTAGCTGTTATAAATCACTGAAGAACGAAATAGACAAGAAGGCAAGACAAACAACGTTGGACAATTCTTTTAAGCCAGGCCCATCCTTACCAGCAAAAAATGATGCCGACAGTGATCTGCAGGTTACCATTTCTTCATCGTCTTCAGATTAAAGCCACTTTAAAAAAAATTATGTTTGTATACATACACATACTTTATGTAACACGGTTGTTTCATTTTTGTTTATAGGTTATTGTTGGTTTTTGGAGTCTGTTATTATTTTATATACAAGTGTATGTACTTGTTATGTACGTATTTTTGATTTAAATCAAATAAAATGAATTTTGAATGATAAACCATATTACATATTTAACAAATTTGGAACCGATCCTATTGAATTTATATGAATTTGTATTAGAATAATTGATTCCTTATACTGCTTTTCGCTTTGCGGTCAAGTTTCGTGGAACGTATCTAGGCCGTAAAGCGAGGTATGGGTGTAGTACAATTATAATGAATAATTCTTTAGAAAATTAGAAGGTTATTTTATTAATAAACGAAATTAGTTGATACATTAAATTAACATTATAATAAAATCCTTTGGAAACGCGTTCTTTGAGAGACACTTGCTTTCAAAGAAATCAACTTGACAGGATAACAAAAATATTTTTTTTGTTATTAAATAAACTCCAGGTTATTGTAGTAGTTTACATTACAGTAATTTAAATTATAAAGTAAAATATAAAATAAATGCTTTATGGAGTGTTGTCGTTATTTTACAAATGAATTTAAGTTGTGGCCTGTATCTAACGCAGCTTTTGCTTGAAAGAATTTATTTACCGCCACAGTACAATTTTCGTAATTGGAATGCAGTTGTTAGATGATTTTAGTTTTTCTTTTAAAATGATGTCTTCAAAATCGAGATCATACACAGAAGATAGTCTAGAATTTTAAATGGGGACGAAACTGGGTTCAGCTTAGTTATGTCCCAAAACTGGACGGGTATTGGCTTTAAAAGGATACCGCAACGTATACAACATCAAGCCAAGTAAGGAAAAAGATACTATTACCGTGTTATTTACCATCAACGTAAATGGAGAGATCATTACACCCTACGTAGTTTTTTCTAGATTCTGGATGGATGAAGGGAAACATATTTTTTGAGTACCTTGCTGATGGGCTAGATAAATGGCTAACAGATAATAATGCTCAAAGGAGAATTATATTCATTGTAGACGGACATAAATCTAATTTAATACTGGAGTTAAGCCAATATTGTCATGATTATGAAATTATATTATATGCCTTACCGCCCAACACAACACACATGTTAGCGTGTTCAGACCGTCAGAAGTCAGAGTGGAGAAAAACTGTGTCAACTTGACAAAGGTCTACAGGAAGTGTGGAAAATGTAACCAAACTAACATTCTGTTCTCTACTAGAAACAACAATGGAAACACTTCCAGAAACTATTCGCAATGGCTTTAGAAAATGCGGAATATATCCCGTTAACCCAGATGCCATTGTAAAGATGCCCAAATAGTTCTTATAAGAAAAATGAATAGTCAGACTAGAGAGATGGAGAGAGTGTATTTGTATGTGTGTATTTTTTTACACAAAGTGTGTACGAGATTTCATTGACGAAAAAATAAGAAAGATCGTACCACCTGAAGAAGGTTCAGATCGCTATGATACTGCTGCAGAGGCCATCAAATATATTACCCCAAATTTACGGCTAAGGAATATAGATGTAGACAGGGTATTGAAAAAAATTGAAAAAGCCAAAGGGATACCTTCAAGCGCTCTGAACGAGTATCCGATATCTGATCAGACTATTTTAGATGCTTCAAAAAAGATCTCAGCACCGAAGTGTATGACTTCGAAATGGAAAATGTTCTGGACAGCAGTTTTCAGATATGTGAAACTTCCAGTGCTTTACTGATCCAAACATGTGAGGCAAATTTGTCTGAAGGTCACATATCGGAATCTGTATCACAGATTTTAACATCTTCATAAAAATACATACAAAGTCCTAAGGCATCAACATCGAAAATTAGTGCATAAGTTGGGTCACCACCACTGTCAACTAGTCGGCTTGCATCGCGATCTAGTACTCTCTGTATTCAAGAGAATTTTCCCCGAGTGTGAATAAACATTTGTCCATTCCTTTCAGCAAACATATTATTTCCAAACAAAAGAGAAAGAAAGGTCAGAAAATGCCAAGAAGATATTGCGTCCATAGATTGGAGAAAAATTATTGTTATGAAGGAAAATGAAAAGAAAGATAAGCTTGAAGGCTTAAACACAATTGCGACGACAGACGACAAACGACGACGATATATCGCTGTCAAACTTCTAAAAGCACAGCATCTTATGCGAATGCACCAAATTGCGACGAACGACGTTGAACGATCGACGATATTATCGTCGGGATTGATCAATTTCTAATTTTGCCGTCGTCGCTGCAGTTCTACCAACAAAATTAATCGAATGAAAGGGTTTTGGCATTCACTTTTGTCTTTTTTAGGTGGTAGCACGCCGCGGTAATTTTAAAATAATGAGCTTTGAGAAAAAATTGATCGAGGAAATGCGAAATCCAAAAAATAATTTATAGTTAGTTTAGAAGACAGGCAAGACAAGTGGACAAAAAAGACGTGGTTTGGATGGATATTTCAAGGCGCTTAATTTGGTTAATTTCTGCATTTTCAGTTTTTTTTCCACACTTTGGTTCATTGAATTTCTTTCAATATAATATAAAATATTCTTGATAAAAATCTCCTTTTAAAACGCTCGAAACATTTAACAAATGAAATTTCAATATCTTCTTCTTTCACAATCGTCGAAAAACAATATATGATTTGTTTTCAAAAATGATGTGTGAATTATATTATCGAAAATATATTTGCAAGTAATAATAATAATAACTCATTTATTGAATGTTCTCTTCCTTAAATCCGAGAAAGCTTAACATTTCGGAAATTTTAATTTTGGTGAAATTAAACTTATTTCCTCATTTTATCAGAAAAAAAGACATTTATTTTTAGGAAAAACCGTATCTTAACTTTAGGGGATTGTCCTACTTTTTTCACAGTGTATTTAAGAAGCTGAATGATATATTTTAGATGACAATGCAATTTTCAATAATTCTTAGATCCATCATATTGGAATCTCCGTAAAATTATCCAATTATGTATCATAAAATTTTAAATATTTATGACTTCCCATTTTGCACATACAATTTTAGTTAGAAAGCTCAATATGCCATTGTCGATCGGTTAAAATACCTAAGTAGAAACGTTTGGTTATTAATTTCGAGAAAAACGTACTCAAAGCCCGGTATATATCTCGAAAGTCGGCAGGACCCTAAATTAATCCAACAGTGCCAAGTTCTTATTTTAAAATCCACTCAAATCTCCAAAAACGATCTTTTTTTAGTTTTTGAGAAAAAAAAGTACCAAAAGCTCCGGATTACCTCGGAGATTACCTCGGAGCTCCACACAATCGAAAATTCATTCGATAGAGCGAAGTTAATATTTTAAATACTCAGTAAACTCCCAATTTTTATTTTTATTTTTAATTTTTGAGAAAGATAGTTTAAAAACCCCGGATATATTGCGAAACTCTCCTTGATTTACTCGATAGAGATGAAACTCATTTTTTAATCCATGGTTTACCATTGTTGATTTTTATTTTATTTTGTTTACATTTAACTTCATTTATTGAGGTTTTTTGATTCATTGATTATTGTTACCATTTGTATTAAATAAAAGGATAAATGGTAAAAAGGGGATATTTCATATCGGTATAAATCTGCGTATTCTAAAAATTTATATTCCACGTTTTCAACTGGTATCTTCAGGAATACCTCAAGGATCTACTTTGGGTTTCCTTTCAATCAATTATTTATTTCATTGTGTTATGTACAGCAAACTGAATCTTTATGTTGATGATGCTGATCATCTCAAGACCAATTGGATTAGCTGAAAATTGTGTTTTTATATTATATATATATTGACATCATGCTATATGTTAGCCTTACCAAGTCGAACTGCTTAATTATATACAAAACAATTTTAGATACTTCTTATTTCTCTCCTGTCGTAAACAATGGAGAACAAATAGCGGTTCGCGATTCCGTTTCTAACTTGGTAATTATTATCAATATAAATATTCTGCCCGTAGTCAAAGCGAACGCGCAAATAATGACGAAATGTGATGGAAGTTATAACCCTGGTTCAAAGTCAATAATTTCGTAGCTTAATTATACGGTTCACTAAGTTCACTACACTGTAACTCGTACTCCAACTAGATTTTTTTTTAAATTCAATAAATGCTATAATTTGTAATCAATATATAATATATATATGCCTGATAATATTATTTCAAAACCACAATTATAAATTAAATTCTTCTGTAAAGCTAAATTTAATATTGAATAAATGTGAAAGAATAATTAAGATTAAATTAAATTTATGTTTAGAAAATTTTATTGTATCTGACAATGTACTCACTCGATCAAATTGGTTTTCTAATTTATTGAGGTTTGGAATTGGACTATTTTTTATTCCAGTGGATATTCAGAATAAAGTGAGGTTATTAATTCTGACTGCAGTCGATACCCACATCTTATTCGGTCGATACCCGCAATAATAATCTTTATTCGGTCGAGACCCGTAATAAAGTGGTTTAAATTAGTAAACTTCTTAATCGGTCGATACCCGCAATAAGAATCTTTATTCGGTCGAGACCCGTAATAAAGTGGTTTAGATTCGTAAATTTCTTATTCGGTCGATACCCGCAATAAGAATCTTTATGCGGTCGAGACCCGTAATAAAGTGGTTTAGATTAGTAAACTTCTTAATCGGTCGATACCCGCAATAAGAATCTTAATTTGGTCGAGACCCGTAATAAAGTAGTTTAGATTAGTAAATTTCTTATTCGGTCGATACCCGCAATAAGAATCTTTATTCGGTCGAGACCCGTAATAAAGTGGTTTAGATTTATAAATTTCTTATTCGGTCAATACCCGCAATAAGAATCTTTAATTTAATCGCTATTCAAAATAAAAATTTTAATCTAGTCGATACGCAGAATAGAAATAATTATGTTAATTGTCAATTAAATAAAGTATCTAATCTGTTAATAAAATCTAGACCACATGGAAATAACACTAGGAAATAGATTACCAACTTGATCCCTGCACTGCTAAACTGAAAAAGAGATGCAGTCAAGTCAGATTCCGATTTATATAGCCATGGGTTGCTCATGGCACCAAAGAACGGCATTCAAAGGCGCATGGCAAATTGGCATAGCAGCTGCACTTCATTTTATATTGTTCAAAATGCAATCAGAAATTTGTTGTTGACTCATATTTTTTTTGTATAGATATTCGTTTTTAACTTACCATGACAAATGCAGTGTACTACCCATGTACCGTTGTTTCTGTCTACCTCACTTCACTGCAGCGTTGTTGATTTAAACTTCTGATGTAATTTTACTTTAGTCTGACAAAGAAAAATTACCATGCGTGAATGCAATGTACTTCCTGTGGACAGTTATCTGGCTCATCTCTCTCCGAAATTCTTACAATTTCGACGTGAATTTTATTTCTTTTCTTTAGGTCAGTATGTACATGTGTTGACATGCAATTTCGCTAATATTGCAAATATCATAATATCAGGATTCTTATGAATCATGAACAATAAATCTTTCCTGGAGGCCATCATATTAATACCCTAATTCGAAAAATATATGTTGGGCTTCATTCACTTTGGGTAACCAGTAATTTTCTCCAGTGCAAGGCTGTTTAAAGCTAGTTAGGAAGATTCCCGTCTCTATTTTTACCTATGGGTGCGAAATATTTTTTTGTCTTGACTATTAGTCTATTTGAAAACTATGTACTACTTTCAACGTTAGTATAAGGTATATTTTTGGCGTCTATCGTTTTAACTATATCTCTCCCTACGCAAACTCCATCCTTGATTGCAGCCTTATAATTTATTACAAATATTGCGTTGTTATTTTATTGGCTAGGACTCTTAAGTCTCGGAACGCTACTACTTGTATTTTTCAGATTACGAGATCAAGTCGAGTTACTACTTTAATAGTGCCTAGACATAATTGTTTAACATCTTTTGTATAATGCCATCTATAAATAAATAAATGGAAATTAAAAAAATATGTATATATTTTAATTAACTATTCAGTTGGAATTTTTAAATAATTGTGCCCCAAGGACATTTTTCATATCTTAACTTTAATTCAGAAACCGTTCTGTTGGGAATCCTCACATAAGCAAATACGTAACTCGAGAAACAAAACATAAGTATTATAATAAATATATAATAGGTATATAAAGACTTAATATAACTCATACTCCTTAAGAATTTAATGAAAGAAATCACCAGGTCAAGGACATCCATTTTTGCATTAACTTAGCACCATGAATAGAGGAATTGTCATTCTAGGCATTCTCTTTTTCCACTCCCACTTGATAACTTTTGTTTTAATTAAAGCGCGCATAATTCCTTTTAATTAGTTTCGTCCTCCTTAAAATCTCCAATTATAATTTATAATTTCTCTTTAAGTCGAGTTCCAAATTAAGATGACAATAGGAAAAAAAAATTCTTTGAATCGCAAATAATATATTCTGCGCCCATCTCATTTAACATGGCGGCGATTTGTTCGTAGTATTTTTCCGAGCTCTTAGCGTCCTCGACAGAAAATAGGTCAATTAGCGTAGGACGAGTTCATTTTCCATAAATAGATAGTCGCAGTTAAAAGAGATTGCGATTGTTATTATGATGGAACAGCACATGCCTTTAGCCCAGAAGTGCTGTATTCAAAACGATTGCTGCTAATGAGCTTTGGCCTTATACCACTATGCCTCCTGGGTTGGAGTAGTTTAAATTATTGATTGCTCTGTAAATATATGCCACACCACCAGCCATATAGCTTAATCACTTTACACCAAGAAAATATTGTGTTGAAGAAAATTGTGGTTACTTATGCCAGGTCATGCGAAGAATATTTTCAAGATAGCAACTCGCTTTCCATGGGGGTACTTGTCTGGTATGGGTACCTACATACATATATTCATAGTCAGATGATAACAAAAAATTGTCTATCCATTCATTTGGGAGATTACATTATCAGCAGTGTCCCGTTTTCCATAGTGCCGAGCATTTGGTTTTTCTTGTTTTTTTTTTTTTTTACTGTACTCAAGAGCAGCATTATAGAGTCTCTCCCCTACCGGGAGCTTTGGCCTGTTTGTCCAATAAAATTGTGCAAACAGACGACACGTGTATCATGGCAAGCGTTAGACTTGAATTAAAGTCGAACAGGGACGAGGGAAAATTTTGATTACTGCGGAACAGGAGACAAGGATTCCACTTCATACTAAACACTATCCATATATATAGCAATCCATAGAGTTCAGAGTTTTGCGTAGGTGGTGGTTGGGAGGACGATTATCTCCTCTCATGTGGTATGGAAACAGTTTTAACTTGCACACTTCTGTAATATACAATGGAACATGCCAAGCCCCAATTTTATCAATGTAGCTACATACATATATTGTAGTTCTCCTGATATTGTGTGTCATATTGTTTCCTCATAGAGGAGAGGTTAAAGGATAATCAAAATCCCTTAATCGTGTCAGGATGTATTTACATGAAATTTGTTATTCCCCTCTGTCTATAATCCAGTGAACAGTATCGAGCAGCGCAACCAACGTCCAACAACGAGTTTGTATGAATTTTAATGACTGCACGTAATTGGGATTGAGCGCATCTGAGGATTACAGAAGGACTCTTAGGCCATAACCGGTAGCTGTATATAGTTAGGTAGGGAAAGGTAGTAGATAAAATGTACTTTACTGATGACACCGTTATGTATTTGAAAATTGTAGTCATTTGCTAAATTCCTCTTAGGACGTTCATTCTTGGTGAACCGGAGTCAAATAAAAAAAAAATCCCTTTGAAATCTGTCGAAGGACTTTTAGTTGAGAATAGTCCTTATCATGGAAATTTGAATTTTGTTACGATATATGTATATACATATCTATAAACCCTAAGGGGTTTGCAAATATTTAGGGCAGACGATTTTTGGGCTTATCCCGTTCGTACCCATAAATGACATGTGGTTAAATAACTATGTCCTGGGCGTGTATGTGTATGTATGTTTACTATTATATGAAAGGATTCCCATTCAAGATAACATTCACCCAGATTTATCTCGTTTTCATGTTTTCATTAAGATTTTCTTTGACAATCAGATTTATTTCTGTTAATCGTTATTCGTTGTTATATAAGTTTTCTGTCCCTTTGCAGCATAAGTATATTTTGATAGAAATATTTGCGTACATATTTATGTGTGTGTATTAGGGAAATTTGTCAAGATTTGACTTTAAGTTTTGTGTTAATTTAGTAAATTGAGTCGCCTGCCTGCGGTATTTAATCTAGGCTGATTTTTATTTGGAAAATTGAAAGAAGTGCTCTAGTTATGAATTCATATCGTCCCTGGACTTCATTGAATATTTTATAGATCAGAACTGCTGTGTATCATGTAATACAGTATGATTTAGAAATGTTTATTACTCAAAACAATATGATGTATTAGTTCAGGTGGGGTTTAATGAGGATAATTTTATATAGCAGTACAAGACTTTTTAATTGTCTTGAGATTGCAGGGTGATCAAAAAGATACTTTATAAAATAATTACGAGAATTATTACAACAATAATATTGAGAATGTGTCATTCAATTACAAGCGTCAAATATATTTATTCAAATTAAAAATAACAAAAACATTAATTTTTCGTTATTTTCCCTTATTTTCGTCCTAATAATGGGTAGAATAGAGCCATTGTTATTTCGTGCAAAGGGAAACAGTGCAGTTTGCAGATTTTTATAGAATAAGTAGATGTTGCTCCACACAATCAATTAAATTTTCAGTTTAATAACAAAAACTTTTATCAAAACCAGTTCATATGCAAAGACCATGGTGAGAAAATTCCAAAGCACGAATTCAAATATTTGCTCAAATGTGTTCGAGGGGGCAATAGTAACACCCAAGGCCAGATAGAGGGGGTCAGGAGAACCATATGGAATTAGCCCCTAAATTCATGGTAACTCTAACAAGCATTATAGGAAAACGTTTTATTTTGTATTATTGTTTCGATTACATACATATATCGGGATTAACAACGCACTTTGAATTCTTATTCTGTAAACAATTATCTAATGAAATGTTATAAATTCAAACGTCTAGCTAGATTCTTGTTCACACTGACGAATTAAATGAGGAGCAATTAAAAACCTCTACGCGTATATTACAACAGAAATATTCAAAGCAAATTTCATACAAAATATGCGACGGAGTGATTGTTATTAAGAACATTTAAAGAATAAACTTTAATTTAGAATTGACTCCAGCGGATTTGCTTGGGAGAATTTAATGCAATTGTTTAGAAATTATGTTTGTAGCACTTAGGGTATTTTTTTAGCCTATAAGTTTTCATTGCTTAGGCAGAAAGGAGCTATAGCGATTTAAAAAGGCTGACGAATTTTAATAACAATTACAATGTCTCAAGAAAGATTAAACGCGTTATCAATGCTTCATATAATTTTTTACATTGCACGGACTATGGACTTTTCAACGATTATAAAGAAATTCTCACAAAATAAAGCTTGAAACAATTTAAATTATTTCACTTCTCAGTTAAGTATATACAGTACTTAGTACATTGTTATTTCATCAGTAATATATTGTTAAAAGTTTTACTGCAAATATGGCCTATACATTTGTATTAATTAAAATTCATATAATTATGTTTAAAAGAAAACCTTTTTTTTCCTTTAATTATTTAGTAGACATATTTTATGACTTTCAAACGGATATAGGTTCCAGTTTTCTGTATGGCTTGATATATCAATGAAAATCAAAATTCTATCGAAACCAAAAATTATTAATCATCTAAGACTGTTGAAAAATTTCGGCTTAAGCATAGAACAATAACTTGATGAGTCTTACAAAAAAAAAAAAAATTAATTAATATTAGTTGAGAGAGATTATGAAACGTAGGAATAGAGTTTTCTACGTTGAAATCTATTGTCTGCAACAGGTGTATAAAATCGTCTTGTGTAAAGTTATTGTGAAGATTATTGAGTTTAAAATTTCCATCTACACTATAAAAAGTATTTCCCTAAATTCGGTGGCAACAATTTGTGCCACAAAGTTTAGGCATATTTCGCTAACATGAAGGAGAAGTACACTTTGGACTCTGGAGATAGGTAAGTTTCACCTATCTATAGGGAATTTGAATTCAATAGGCTTTAATGAATTTTCTATCGGGTGATATTCAATGAATTAAATAAATGCACCATTGAATTAATGTAAATTTTTCGACAAATTTTGTGGAAATATCCGTAAAATTTAGACAGATTTTTGAATAAATTAAGGGTAAACAAGTGTTTGAAGTACATATGTTAAAGGGTCATATTGAGTAATTTTCAGCCGAATGTAGGGATTCTTTCCAAAGGAGCAAGGGAACATTCAATTCACCATGTTTGATGAACCATTAAACAAATGTAAATAATACATTATTATAAATTTTGTTTAAGAAAGAATTTTTTTGGGATTCTCCTTCCTTCTCTTCTCTCTTCTCCTTCCTTTTCTTCTTTATTTTTCAGCCCACTGCGTGGCGTATACAGGTTCGATTCGCTTCGAATGAATCTGTTTCTTTAAACATTTTTTTAAAATTTTTTTTAATAAATAAAAAAATTGTTTTTTTCTATTTTTCTCAAACTTTTCATTTCTTTCTTCTTTTTTCATTTTTTCATTGGTTTTTCAAATCACCCAATTTCGCAATTTGGGACCTGTTGATGAGTCAAACCAAGACTTGAAACTTGTCACCAAAAATTAATGGGTTGTGTGATGAAATAACAAATTAGAGTATTTTTTAGCTTTTGCTATATACCGGAGAATCCCAAAAAATTCTTTCTTGAACAAAATTAAGTTTAACCCGGTAAAAAGTTCAAAAGAGTAATCTTTTTATTTATTATTATAAATGGAAATAAACATAAGTTATAGTGAATTGAAGACATAATGAATGATATTTTGCACAATTTGTGTCTAAATTTTTTTTTTATAGACACAAATACTTTTCCCTCAAGATAAGTTTTCCAAAAATAATTAAATTTTATTAAAGAATAGATGAAAGAAAAAAAAATGAGTGTACAAAATAAAATAAACAAGTTTATTTCAAATAAAATATAGACAAAATATAGACATAGAATTTAGCACAGAGTGATGAATTGTTGCACAAATTGTTCTTACTCTTCACAATTATTAAGTGGTATTACATATAACTTTAAATTTTCACAATTATTGAATTATAAAAAATTTGAGGACATTTTTAAAATGATTAATTCGCGCACGTCTTAATCACACAAAGGTCAAAATAAAACTGTACACAGTGCACACATGCGTACCTATTTCATCGGGTTATAACAAGATAATGTATGCCTTGTATTTGAGTTATTTTTACTAAAGTGAAGGGTTTTGTTCTTCCATAACCTAACTTAATTTCCAATTTTACCAAATGAGAGTATATTTCTATTCGATTTAGTTTTAAGATTTCAGAGCTTATTGGTCACAAAATTATAAAATATATGAAAAATAACACAGCTGAGGTAAAATTAAATATGTTTCATCTAAAAATTCCTTTTGAAAAGGGTCCTATACACAGTTTGAATAGAAATTTATGCAGAATATGTTTTCTTATGTACTATTTGATTAACTTTAGGTAGCCGACAGATATATTGACAATTTTTAAGGGAACACTAGACTTATTTTACGGGAATTCCTTGCACTGAATATGGGGAACCGTACATTATTTTTTGCAGTATATGATATTTTTACGGTAGCAATTAGTAAGCAAGGAATTAACTTTGAAGGGCTCAGTAAATCAGCCATAAATCACTTATCCTGGCAATATGCAAAGTTTAAAAGTCATTTATTGGGACCGATTAAAACTTTTACATTTATGAAGTCAAAAGATTGATCAGAAGAGAATCATTTAACTCTTATAATGTTGGCAAGAGGAGATGAAGGCACCTTTTTATGTAAACAGGTATCCATAACTATTATGGCATGTGCATTACTTGTCAAATAAGCAATCAACAATATTTAAGATATGTAATTTTTTCTATAATAACATTAGGAAGGAGCTGCTCTAATTCTTTAGGAATATTCGAAGTTGAAATTGCGTAATAATATTAACTTGTAGAAAATTCCAGGTGTATATGCAAGTCAAGGCGTTCTAAATTGTTTTATAAAAAAAAAAAAATACAAAAATTTCAGTATAATGAAGGAGTTGCCTGATTTTATCCATCTACGAATATAGGAAGCTCTACAAAAATTACTGTGTATGAAATTTTGGTTCGTTAGATAAATATACTCTCAAGTTATCATGTGGACAGATGGAATTTTTTCAAGATTCTATGAATTTTACAATTCCATTTAATGCAGTTTATTTAAGAAAACAACTACACAATTAAATCCTTCAATTATGTGCATTACCTAGGCAATTCAAAAATAAAAAAATAAACTTAATATAATGCACTAATATTACATTATTATTAGGTTAAGAGATAGTTTTTGTAAATAAAAAACAGTTGTGTTAAAAACAAGCAAAAAAGCTAGAAGACCAATTCTTATGATACCCTAACCCGTATGTCCTTTCGTATGGTCACCCATCTGTGAATGTTTGAAGTGGTTTTTCGCACATATTTCTAGAACGGTTTGTCGGACAGTAAAAATGATTATAACCAATTTCATAGGATTTCATATTCTGAAGAACTTTTTAGTACAATTAAAACGTCTAGGACTGATCGTTTTCACAAGATACGTAAAATCCTAAAGTTTTATATGTCAATTATATTTACTATTTTTATGAAAACACTATGTAAACAATTTCAGCTCTCTACGTTGACGCGTTCTCACTGTTCAAATATATAGTGAAGAATGAAATTTTTGTATGGGCACCCTACGAAAGGGTTGAACAATTAGTTCCATTTTCGAACTTAAATTTACTTGTTTTTTTTTAAGCCCGTGTGAAAATTTCAGCACTCTAAGTGAGCGCGTTCTCGATTTATCGTTTGAACGCACAGATGGATGAACAAACTAACTGACAGATGGACGGATGGATGGACGGGCGGACGGACATACATCTACCATCATTATTTTTATGTGTTACAAACGGAATGACAAACTTATTATACATTACAATTTCATCTAGGGTATAAAAAGTGGTCAAAGTAAAAGAAATGCAAGAAGATCGAAAATTTTGATTTTAGAACGTCGTAACGACCAAAAATCACGAAAAGTGTGACATGACTATCACCAATTTTTTTTTAATTCTACATGCTTGGAGGATTTGTGAAAATAAAAGTACGCATTAAAAAAATGTCTTCTACAATGCGTATCTCGCGAGTTATGGTATTTTCAAAATTTCGCAAAAATGCTGTCCTGGTCTTCTTTAAAAATTCATATATATTTTTTCTATTTATCCTAGAATAGTGAAATATGGCACATTTGAAAGCTATCCAAGAAAAATATAATCTTAACAAGTAAAAAAGCTAGAATTGGTCTAAGCCAATTTTATAGGATCTTGTATTCTGAAGAAGTTTTTGGTACAATAATAATGTCTTGGACTGATCGTTTTCACAGTATACGTAAAAAACCTAAATTTTTATATGGCAACACCAAGAAGGAGTTGCCCGATTTAGTCCATTTGAAATTTTATTTGCTAGTACAATGAAAACACCATGTCCCAAATTTCAGCTCTCTATATTGATGCGTTCTTAGGCAGTGTCCAAATATAGTGGAAAACGAAAGTTTTGTATGGCAACCCCACGAAGGAGTTGCCCGATTTGTCTCATTTTCGAACTTAATTTTACTTTTTTTTTTAAGGTCCGTGCACAAAATTTCAGCTCTATAAGTATACGCGTTCGAAGGACAGACGGACAGACGGACAGATGGACTGACATGCAAAAATCAAAATAACTTTTAATATTATGCGTGGGTGTCCAATCCTGCTCTACCATCATTATTTCGAGGTGTTACAAACGGAATGACAGGTTTAGTATACCCTATATATTTCATCTAGGGTATAAAAATATACGCAAAACAGGACATCAAGGATAATTCTTTTATCCGTTATCCTTGAATATCCTGGAAGACGTACCTTTTATTTTATTCATTTTTTTATATTTTATACCTTTCTTATCCACTAAAACATTAAAATTTCAACTTGAGATCTCAACGGAATCAAGGAGTAGAAAGTTTCGCAAAAATACATTTACAAATAAAAAAACTGTTTTCTATACAGGTTGTCCCGTATGTGGTCTCTATCTACAGGCTATGGATAGGCCATGCTTAGATAAGCAAAATATTGTACGGAAGGTGGAGGAAAATCCTTACGGTTTTCGAGATACCGGTATATAAAAATATTTAGGTATGTTTTTATATATCACCCTGTAACTTCTTAACGTAGCAGCCTATGATGATGATTTAAAATTTCAAAGATTGATTCTCGTTGGACCTCTCCAGTGGTGTACAAGTTATACCTCTTCTCTTCTCCGTTTTGAAGTTATGATTTAACAAATTTAAAATTTCAGATTTTTAGCTTGGTTTTTAACTACTATATTTATCAAAAAACACGTTATCAACACCAATTTTTCATATGGGATTTAAGAAGCCCAACACTCTCCCTTTAAAATAATTTATCATACCCAGCTAAAAAATTCAAATAAATGCCAGAAAGTAGGCAATTAATTTTTAGGAATGATCTTTTTGAGTCAGTTGGTCGACATGCTTATAAAAAGGGCAAGAAACGAAAGACAATTTTTTAATTGTTATTTTTATTTTTACAAACCCTCCAAGTATGTAAAACTGCAACAAAATTGGTTATGGTCATGTCACACCAGTTGCCTAATTGATATGGAATGACCCAGCTTGTCTTATGTTTATGGCCGAATGCAATGAACTCAGATTACTTAAGGGACCATCTCAGTGTAACCGGCCAAAAAATTGTCAATTTTCGCGATTTTTTTTTTTCGGATGGTTAGGAGGGGGATCGGAATGATTTGTTTTTACGAATAATTAGTTTTTATTTATTTTTACTTGTTGTTAATAATTATTTTAGAAAGTGAGTTAAAAAAATGGGGGCAATCGGTGTCCGCGGTTGTGGCCGCAGTTTGCTTTAGAAAGAAAAAAATCAAATTGATTATTAATCTGTAGGGACATAGCGGTCCCTATGGGGCTTTTTTTTTTTTTAAATTTGACAAAATGGCGACGGCTTGAGGAAGAAGTACGATATTTAGCCCTGTTTTTCAACAGTTTTTTGTGTGAAAAATAGGAAGATTTCAAAAAAAATAAAAATCTTCCATAGGGACATAAAGAATGAAGTAAAGAAAATTCCGTAAAAATTTTAAGTCGATAGCTTGAACACTCTCCCTCCCTCTGAGAGTTGACAGCGTTTGTAAAAAGGAATTTCGACAAAAACGCGTTTAAAGCTTGAAGGAGGGTTTTTTTTTACATAAATTGTCTACTTACAATCAATCGGCCATCCCAGCTCCATACAAAATCCATTCTGAATAACAACACGAAACTGACGAATTTGAACACTCCATTTCGGTTATAGAAGAGCAGGTAAGAACCCTAGGTAGGTATGTGCCGTTAGGGACGGAAAAAAATAAATGACGTGCGTCGCCTTAAGCTGCAATCTCTTTTTCTAAGAAAGGTTGTAGCGACCGTAATAGTGCGAATTTTAATTTGAAAATTTGACAGAACACACACAACTATATGTACTTCAATATGAGATCGATTTTTCAAAAATTTTACACTGAGATTGTCCCTTAACACTACCGCATATATTTTACACTGTGTCCTTGACAACCCATACAGAGGTTAAATATATAAATTTTCGAAATAATGAATTTTCCGGTTGTACCTAGTTAAGAATAATTGACAAAGCTCTCACATAAATTTTTTCTAATTAAGTTTTACTTAATTTATAAATATTTGACATAACTTTAATTTTTTTTTTCAGACTTTAATTAATTTCACATTAATATGTTCCAAAAGATTGTGGTTTTCTATCAAAAGCACAAAATCATTCGTGGAATGATTTCATATGCTGTGTTATGGCCAATTGGTAATCTGGTGGAGCAAACATTTGTGGAGCATAAAAATTGGCAGACATACGACTGGCAAAAGACTCTAAGGTACAGTAAATCGAAAAGAACTGTTCTTTTTTTTTCTAGAATTTAATTTATTGTTAACATTCCTCCTCCCCTACATATGTACATAGATTCAGTTTATATGGAGGATTTTTTGTTGGACCAACACTATATATATGGATGCGATTAGCATGTGTTATGTGGCCTAGAACAGATGTTAGATCGTCTCTATGTAAAGCAATCACAGAGCAGGTGTCCTATGATCCAATGGGAATTTCTGCTTTCCTCTTCGGAATGAGTCTTCTAGATGGAAAATCTGTTGAGGAAGCAAAGCACGAGGTAAGACAAATTTAATTTTTTTTTCTCTTTGCCTTTCTCTCTCATTGTATCGATTTATTTACAGCTGAACTCAAAATTCCTAGAGACTTACAAGGTCGGATTGATTTACTGGCCATGTGTACAGACTGTTAATTTCACATTTATTCCGCCAAAGAATCAGGTAGTTTTTACCTCTTTCTTTAGTATGCTCTGGACAGCATTCCTCGCCTATATGAAGTATCTTGAGATGCCGACAGTTGATTTGGATCATCATGCTGTTGACATTCATCTTTTAGAGTTCTAATATTGGCTGTACTTAGCAATAATATTTGAAGTTTTTGCGTTTTTTCTTTGTAGAACAGAAGTGATGTTTATAAAAATGGATGCACTCCTAAATTGCTGTGTCTGTGATGATGAAAGATTCGTTCCAAAAATTTTCCAAAGAGTCTAACTTTGTCGGAAAGTATACAGATAAGAAAAAGTGCCATAGATATAATGGAATTCTCTTTGTACGATAAACATTGTGTTTCTTTGTGATAATAAATGTTGTTTGGAATGTTATTACCCAAGCTCTGATTTAGTACACAGGATGCCCACGTTTTCTGTCCTGAAAAAGAATGTACATATGTTAGACATAGACGTGTGGATGTAAGAAATTGCTACGATTCTACATATATCCCTTGAAAATATGAAATTTTTATGAAAGAATTCAAAGGTATCTTCCTAATAAGAAACTTTGTTGAAAGGAAACTCTCTAGATATGCATCAAGGTATAGTGTCTATTTCAATACGTTGCCGAAGTAGCGGATTTTTTTTTATTCTGATATTGCTTCTCTTCATCCTTTTTCTCCTTTATTTGGGAATTTCAAGTTTTTATATGAACCCAATGGAAGACGACAAAGTTTCAAACAATCTCGAAATTTGAATTTCGTTTGAAACTGTGGGAGTTGTGGAAAGAGTTCTTGGCTATGCTATTTCCTTCCTGTACAATACAGAGATTTTTTTCTGTTAGATGTATGTATGTACACATATGGTTGAGAGCACGTTTTGCTTTAAAGGAAAATTAGTTTTCCTTTTTCAAGAAGTTTTTCATTCAGATTTGGAAGATTTTCGAAGAATTTCATTATTTTCTGAGAGAATATCAATATCTTTATGAATCTAAAGGGACCTTTTCATTCTTACGAAGAGAATTCTAAATTTTATCTGAAGGAAATGAGGAAAAAGATTAATATGGAAATCCAGATATAACGAAGTGATAATAAAATTTAAAAAAAATTAAAATGGATAGTAAAATTAAATTTTGTGGAATTTATAATAAATTTGACAATTGACTTTGAGATGAGAGTGAAGTTCAGGAATTTTTTATATTGGCAGATAGGCGATTATGCCTTGAATTTCGTTAACGACAACTAAGAAGGTTATACCGTTGGACCTATAGATATATTTCAGTATAATTGGGATCAGCAAAGTTGATTGTGCAGAATCGTGAAAGGTTCGAGAGTAGGGGAATACAACAATGTGGTGACATAAAACATTCTGAAATAGTTTACTGTTATGAAAAATATAGCCGGAAAGAAACTTATTATTGCTAGGATGGATACTCGTTTGTTGTGAAGAAGACAACCAAAGGTCTTTGTGCTAGTCTACAGTATCTTAAAAACCACGGAGTGAGTGTAAGTTATAAGTAGAAACGAACTGGTAGTACCTATACAAGTTAGTGATCTCATCTCTGTTGTTAATGAGTGGTTGAGAATATTAAGCATCATTAGTATCTATTGATGGTGTTTAAGATCACTTTAATTATGGTGCCCATACTTAGAGAAAAATGTACAGGGAGTTCCATTTTAACTATGCAATACTGAAACTCCTAAAAGATGAGGTGATTTTCAATTGAAAATGTTATATTAGTTTTTTTTCGAGGGAGTTTAGTTTTTTTTCGAAAATGTATTCCTTGCAATGCTTTTTTGGCTGTAACTCAACTTGTTTTTGTTTTTTTTACTGAGCCGCTATGTTGGTCTTGTTTTATTCGTATTTCTACTGGCTTTCATTTGTAATAACTAGCTTTCAAAAAAGTTTATAGATAAATAAAAAATTAACGATATTTTAGGTGGTACGTGAGTACCATACTGTTTTAAATGCGACTTGTGTTGCAGGCCAGCCAGATGCGTCAAGAGAGTATCCTTAACAGAAGTAAATTATGCCTCCGTTGGAGATAGATGTCTGTCGCTAATTTGAAGTTGTGTCCAATAGCTGGCTCTTCAAATAGGACCCTAAGTTTGACTGTAGAGGAGTCTGCCAACGACTAAGAGCCCTCAGTACCTTGTGTACCAAAGACGACGTCTGTTCATGCTATAGCAAAGTCCTCTGTATCTGAAATATAGGTGTAAGCAACAAGAGAAATAGATCTGACGAAGAAATAAATATGAGCCGTCCCTACGACAGTCCGTGGAGTGCCTCGATTGGTGTATTTATGTTCTCTCTTGGTAGTGGTGCTATAAAAGATCGCAGACCCAGGTTGTCCCTATGACAGCCTGACGGGTGCTCTTGTGATTGAGAAGAGTATCTCTTTATTACTGCGACATCTGGCGGTAGCTCGGTTATGTTGTTGTGTTCGCACAGTAAATAGCACGGTATATCGACCCAATGTCGACAGGTAGATGGGTTGACCAAACTGTATTGCCCGTATCCCTAGAACTTCGGGAATTGATTCAGTTTCTTCAGATGGCCTGTTTAAGTTCCGGACATACCACTGACTAGGAATGTTAGTAGAACCTATAAGTTAGAAACTCTGAAATATATTTTAAATATTTTAGGCCATGCAAAAGGGGCATCGACCAAAGAATAGACATCTAGTTATATTTTTTTTCTTTTTTAATTAAAATTACAAGTTGCGAGAACAATTCTCGAAATATTGCCTATCTTTTCTTAATTGTTTTCGTTTTTACACACCTACTTACGCATACCGTTTCCAGTTCTCAAAGTGGCCTTCGATGAGTTTAGCGAAAAGCAAACAAATTTAGTTCGGCTGCCCAAGGTTGTCAACATCGTGCAGCTGACGTCGTCAAGCTGCCACAACATAACTTCAAAAATGGGAGAGAAATGTTCAAGGTCCTTAAGGAGATCAATGTCTCTCCATAGCTGCAGGTCCTGATAGTTTCAAGCCACTGTCAAATAAAACCTTTGCCTCATTCTTGGCTAGAGCTCTGCGAAAACTATTCTACATGTCTTATTCGACAGGAAAATTTCCAATTGCTTAAAAGCTAGCACACGTTCAGCCTATTCCAAAAAAAAGGAGAGGGTAGCGATCCCTCGAATTATCGACCAATTGCAATCACTCCGATTCAAAGGTTTTTGAATCTATCATTAACTCCAAATTAATGAAGAATCTATTAACTAATCATCTTATCAACGATCGCCAATATGGCTTCCGAGCTTGACGCTCATCTGGAGACTTGCTGACTTTTCTTACGGAACGTTGGAACCGTAGTCTTCACAATATTGGTGAGTTCAAAATTGTTGCCGTAGATTTTTCAAAGGCCCATCATAGTGTCTGGAGTTCAGCTCTTTTAGCCAAACTTAAAGCACTTGGTCTCTCTCGTCCTCTTCTATTATGAATGTAAAGTGCTTTATCTTGTCGCTTAATACGGATTATATTAGATGGCGTTACATCTCAATCTTAGCCAATAAATGCCGGGGTACCTCAGGGCTCTGCTATCTCTCCATCTCTCCTCTCAATTTTTCATTAATGATCTTCTTTTCCATTCTCTCAGTCCCATCCATTGTTTTGCCGATGACAGTACCCTTGGTTGGAAACTACAGAGGAAATGTCACATCTGTCAAACTAGGTTGCATGATAAGATCCTTGAATAACCACCATGATAATATCCTCGCTTGGAGCAAACCGAAACGCATCGAATTCAATATATCTAAGTTTTAAAGCCGTCCCATCTCTTTAACACAAGATCATAATTTTTCCACTTCCTTTTCTTTTGATGGAGCACTGCTTGACTATACACCGGCTTTATGCATTCTTGACATTAATATTTGAAGAATGTTCAACTTAACAGATCACAACTTCTTTATTGCCAAATTAGCATCGAAATATCTTAGATTTCTGAAAAGGTGTAAGAAATATTTCAGACCATCGATTCTAGCGCTCCTCTACAAGTCCTACATCAGACCTAGAATGGAATACAATTTTAATATGTAGGCCGGGGCTCATTGGCGATGTGGAAAAAACTTGTCATATGGACTTATACGAGCATCGCCGCAATGTTGTTTGCGTTTCGCTCCTATATTGCTACATGCATGATCAATGTTCTGATGAAATGTCCATGTAATACTCGCACTGCAAGCCGCGCACATCCTTTTACTCATCAAAATACTTTCGGTCGTGTGCGAACATGGAACAGTCTCCAATCTTCTGTCTTTCCTCCGGCATGCAATCTGCGAAAGTTTAAGGGTGACATACATCAGCACCTTCGCCACCCTCCTTATGTTCCCGAATTCCTACCTTTATCACCTTCTGGCCATGCTGTGCTTTGCATCATAGGTCATGGGATATCTCCTGAGCTTGGCTTAATAATATAAAAAACAAACTAAATCAGCCTTTCTTAGCTTGCCGACGAAATTATATACGTACCAGGTATGTATTTCATCTACTCTGTGACTGCTATTTTAAATAAATGTAAATTTTTAATTCTTGTATTTTACAAAGATACAATTTATGATGATTCGTGAATTTGAATAAAGTACGTTTCCCTAGTTTTATTAACTCAAATGGACGTTTGGGAAGTATTACACTTCCACCATTTACAAACCAAAACAAAATGAATAATCTAACATCCACTTTGACTTTTCGGAGTGGCAAAGAACCTTGAGCAACTTTCATCATTGCGAGTGGTAGCCACTTGCTAATCTCTTCGAATCGTATCTTTAAAATGATAAATTTTGTGCATTTGACATTTGCGAGTGGTGGCGAGTGTCTTCAAACTTTTGTTCAGTTTTCAGCATATACCATTTTTAAGCCATAGTTGCGCCCCCCCTCACCGGTTTCCTGGACTCGCCACTGAAGGCAACCAACATCTATATATATAAATAAAAACTTAACTGTCCGTAATTACCGAATACTTCGATGGGTCATGAAATTGAAGAGAGGTAAACATCTATTATCAGTGCTCACTATTGATGGAATTGTGCATGTGCGAAGATCAAAAAATGGACCAGCGGCGGAGCAAATTCTTGGAGAGAATTATTTCGCTGCCTTAGGTGCACGATTTCATGTGATTCGTTTTTGATTGGATGAGCTCTGATATTGTTGTGGACGAATATAATAATGTACGTGCTATGGTAAATATTCTTAATCAACAGGCAAATGGTATTCAGGTTTTTCATCTTAACGCCAGAAGTTTACTTTGTCATATAGATGAAATTCGTGACATATTCGGCTGCTCTAGTACAGATATAATCCTGGTAAGTGAAATGTGGCTAAAGCCTGAAATCAGTGATCAATCTATTAATATTGCGGGCTTTAGAATTTATCGTAATGTGATAGATGTGGACGAAAAGGAGGAGGTGTTGCTATATTCATTAGGAATGTGTTGAAAAATAAGGTTTTGTTGAAGAGTGGAGTCTGTAATACGGAAGCCGAATATATTTTTTTGTGAAGTCAGATCTAGTCAACATAAATGTTTAATTGGCTCTGTTTACAAACCTCCCCATTATTGTTCTCTTGATAGGTTAACACAAGACCTCATACATATTGACTGCAATATGAACATGCCATTATTGGTGGTGACTTAAACATAAACTTTCAGGTAAATTTTAGCTCTAGTGATAATTTTTGTAATATTTTTACCTCTGTTGATTTATACCGCATTGATTTTGAACCAACTCATTTCTCGCAGCAATCTTGCTCTCTGTTGGATGTATTTATTACGGCATGCACATTAAGTTTAAAAATCAGCTGTAAATTCCTGGCATCTCAGACCATGATATGATTATGATTGTATATGATATCACGTTTGATAATGACGGTTCAACTCACTCATTTTCTTTTTATGACTATAAATCGATTATAGAGTGGGATATCGTACGTGACATTGCTGATGTAGACTCTCAAATCCATATAATTAATGAGTATATTGCTAATCTCCATGAAAAATTTGTTACGTTAAAAACCATATGGTTATTGATAACCCGGCTTGCCCATGGTTTTCAGATACTATTAGAAAACTCATAATGGTACGAGATCAAGCCTATAAACTATGGAAGCGATATCGAATTGGAGAATATTGGAATACTTATCGCGAGCTAAGAAATTATGCTAATTATGTTATTCGTACAGCGAAAGAAAGATACTTTTCACGCAAACTAGACATAAATCAACTCGCTAAGATCTTGTGGAGGAATATGAAATTTTCTGGTACCATGGCTGGTTATCTCCCACATCATGATGAACTTAATAATCAATTTGCGTCAATGGCGGAGTCGGATGATACTGGTTGGTCTAATGTTGCTGAGCTGTCAAATGCAAATAGCATTGCTCCCTTTGACTTTATTATGGTGAATCGTGAGGATGTAGCATGTGCCTTACTAAGCATAAAATCAAATGGAGTAGGTTGCGATGGGATTGACCCTCGATTTATCAGGATCCTTTTTAGATTTATAATTTCACCGCTAACACATATTATTAACACTGGTTTTACAGGTTCGTACTTTCCTTGTATGTGGAAATATTCTAAAGTCGTTCCCATAACTAAAGGTGATGGTAGCAGTGAATACAGACCAATAAGTAGCTTACCGTTCTTCTCCAAGATCATCGAAAAGATAATGTCCACACAATAACTTATTGAATTGCTGTCAGTCAGAATTTAGAGCTCTGCACAAAGTTTCAGAGGATATTCGACAGGCCATTGACAATGATTACATTACTTTTATGCTTTTATTGGATTTTTCTAAAGCCTTTGAAACTATTAATCATGATCGTTTATGTGTAAAGCTCGTTAAATACTTTAATTTTTCACTTCAGGCATCCAGGTTAATTTCCAGTTATCTGAGGGACAGATTCCAGTCTGTACATATTAATGGAGGTTACTCTAACTTTCTTTCCTTTTTGGCAGGCGTCCCGCAGGGTTCAATTTTGAGCCCTCTATTATTTTCATTGTACATAAATGATGTATTTACGGTTATTAAATACTGCAAACCTCATTTATACACAATACAGATTTCGAAAAGGGTATGTATTGGAGAAGAGAAATTTCAAAGATTTGTGCAGGAAGAAAAAACAATCGTACTATGAAGAACTGGCGCGTAAATTTTCCACCGCACGAGATAGCAAAGAGTTCTGGTCTCTGGTAAAGGAGATCAGGGGTGGCAGATTTATAACAGGGAACAACCTCTCCATTGCTAATCTTAAAAATCATTTTGAAGAACTTTTGAGCCGATCTGTCTGTGCGAATCCGATCCTATATGCGGCACCATATGTTGAGGATGCAATCTTGGATGACGAAATTTTATTATGTGAGCTCCTATCAACTCTACAGAAGGCAAAAGATAATAAGGCACCAGGACCTGACCGAGTTCCATACGAATCCTATAAATATGCCCCTGTAGAATTCTTAAATAAGATGGTAAGAGCTTTCAATAACATACTCGACAGTGGGAACATACCGGAAAGCTTCACAAATTCCATTATCTTCCCTATCTATAGGAATGGAGATCCAAATCTTCCGGAAAATTATAGAGGACTGTCTTTTATGGATGCTGCTGTAAAACTCCTGACTGGTATTGCAAACAACGGGCTAGTTTTATGGGAACAAAGTCACGGCATATTGAAAGAATCTCAAGCTGGATTCAGACCAGGATACTCAACGATAGACAACATATTTAACCATTTTAACATCGTTAAAATCAAACTGAAGAAAAAAGGAAGAAAAGTCTATGCATTCTTCGTGGATTTTAAGGCGGCATTTGATACGATTGACCGAGCGGCACTCTTCAACAAACTCTATCAGATTGGGGTCTCCACCAAATTCATAAAATTTTTACAGGGTCTATATAAGTGCACCAGTTCGCAAGTGTGGGATGGTAACACTCCATCCGGGAAATTTTGCACCAATACGGGACTCAGACAGGGATGCTTGATGAGCCCATTGTTATTTGCCCTATTCATGAATGATATCGATGACCTCATGCATGGTGGAGTAAAAATTTATGGATATGTTATTAAGAGCCTCCTATACGCGGATGATTTGCTACTGATGGCAGAGAAACCCACAGAATTGCAGAAGATGATAGATAAATTAGAAGAATACTGCCAAAGATGGAGAATGGTGCTTAATTTGAATAAGTCGAAGATAATGATATTCCAGAAAGGGGGAGGCAGAAGAGCGGCCGCAGAAAACTGGACTTACCGTGGAGAGGGCATTGAAGTCGTCAATAAATATAAATACCTAGGAATCACTTTAACTCCATAACTGGTTATGAAGGAACACTTAAGGCAACGGCTAAACGTAGCTAAAGCGACTCTCAATAGCACGTGGAATAGCTTTATAGGGAACGAACAAATTCTAAATTCAGGATGTATTCAGCGGTATCTAGAACGCTGATGTGCTATGGAGCACAAGTCTGGGGCTTCAAGAAGTATGAAGATGTAGAGAAAGTACAGCGATTTTTCATTAAAAAGGTTTTTTTACTACCAAGAAGAACACCTAACTACGCAATTATGTTAGAATCTGGCCTCCCGAATTTATACGTATACACCCTCAAATACCACTTCACGTACATACTTAGGGTCTTGGGCTCCTACAGCGAAAACAGACTACAACAATATTTAACAAAGAAAGCCATAGAGAAGAGAGCATACTGGTACGAAGAATGGTTAGATCTTGCTGAGAAGCATGAGGTGCAGATTGAATCGGCCGGGCTTAATACTGAAAGGTTGACAATAATTCTGACGGAAATTATAGAAAAGGAAGAAAAGTGGTTAAGGGCGAAAGCGCAAGATAGAGCAAAACAAATAGTGCGACACGGATTTTATGACAAACTGAACTATAGTTTGGGGGAGTTAAACTACTTCAGAGATGATTTTCCCAGGATGAAAATACGTTTGATATTGATGTACAGATGTGGAATGCTCCCTCTGAACGCCAGTCTATGGCGCACGGAGGGTGGATCAATGTGTTCACTATGTAATCTGCACGAGGATGAAGACTTGATGCACTACCTAGCAATCTGCCCAATCCTCAAAGAATTCAGACTCATAACTTTTGGAAAAAGCAGCCTCACAGAAGAAGAAGTTATGACACTTTTAAACGGCAACGATTATGAAGCCCTATAAACATATGCCAAGCTAGCCTGGAAGTTCCGACAAATTCTGATCGATGGGTTTAATTGTTAGTTATCATACTGCTTCAAAGCTATAAAATTATAAAGTTTAAATACTCTACATTCAATAGTTTTAATTTAATTTAATTTAGGAGTTGACTTAATTTTTTTTATCTATTTTTTGTTTTCTGTTTTTTTTTATTAGTTTATTTACTTCTCAATTTAATATGAAACAGAAATAACACAGGTGAATTGCCAACTCGACAGACGACCTCGGGGTCATTGTCGACGTTTATTTAAAACAATTGCAGTTTAAATAAAATTAAGAATAGCATTTATTATGAAATAAACTTATTATTATTATTATTATTACCTCATTTATATGCGGATGACGGACAGCTTACATTTTCTAGGCCTATTGGTTTGTCCGAGGATGGAATCTGCTCTGTTAATGACGATATTGATGTGCTTACCAAATGGACTGCATCCAATGGACTCAAATTAAATGCAAGTAAATCTAATTATAAGTAGGCTAGGTACTGACTGTTCCGATTTTTCTCCAGTTCATATAAATGGTGCAGTAATTTTGCTTGTTACTTCAGCTAAGAATCTAGGTATTATATTTAATAATAGATTGATAGTTGAGGTGACCATATAAATTCTGTGGTTAGGAAAATTTATTATGGGCTGCGACACCTTTGGTCTTTTAGCGCCGGCACTCATTTATTAACTCGGTTAAAACTAGCACAAGCTTTACTTGCACCGATTTTATTATATGGTTGTGAAATTTATAATGGGCTTGATAGTATCTCGGAGAAGAAGCTTCTGGTCTCTATCTATTCCATCATTTGGTATATTTTTAGACTTCGGCGCTATGATCAAGTTTCACCTTTTGTTGTTCGCTGTTCAGGACAGTAGGATTACTATCTAAGGTCATAAAATTTCAATGTCCGCACTATTTGTTTAACTTCTTGCACTTCAATAAATCAAGTAGAGCACTAACTCTTATACCACCTATCAGCAGATTTCTGGTGAGCGATCGACAATTTTTCGCCCAAGCAGAAAGTATTTGAACTCCTTACCAATTGATATAACAAACTCATTATGGTCGGGCACCTTTAGTCTTACCAATAGTGTTTAACTTTGACTACTACTGATCACTCTTTTATCTCATATTTTTTCTTTTTAGTTTATTCTTCTTGTTTTCATGCTTTTTAGTACTGTTTTTCCTTCTATTATTTTTAATTGATAAATACTTATACACTTTCTTTTTGTTAATCTGTACAATTTATTAGTCTGCTTTTACTTCTCTTCTTTTTGCTATAATGATATAGTTTAAGTCTTAATAATAATTTTTTTTCCTGATTAGTAACTTAGAGCATGTACTCTTAAAAGATCTATTCTTAATGTGCATTGATTTGAACAAATAAATAATAATAATAATTTAGAGATCCACCTGTGGAAATTGGAGGGACATGCGGATTGTGAAATATCTGGAAATAGTCATAATTGTAGATTACCGATCAATTTCAGGAAGTGCCAGTTGTTTCGCCAGGTCCTTGCTTCTTGTATCCGTCCAGCTGGATTGGCTGAAAATGCTATAAAATTTAAGATAATTATTACAAAAAAATGCAAGAGGCCATATCGGTGATTTACGCTTTACAGTGTACATTTCAAGAATTTTGTCCAGGATGTTCATCCCACTTTTACTAGAATTATAATATTTTATATTTTCTGGCATTCTCTACACTTTGTCTTGAGAAACATCGTAAAGGATGTTCAGCTCATAAAGTAACGAGCTGCGAAGTAAATAAATTTTCTGATTGTGTTGCTTTCTCAGTATAGCCACATTTAACTATACTGACTTGAAATGTATATTAGTTGAACTTCGTTCGACCTGCCTGAAGTTTATGAATACTTCAAAAAATATATTCGATATAATAAAAAATTATATCTCCAAAAGCTTCATCATGTTTATATAAGAAAACCATTTTTAAGTATCTCGCATCAGTTTAACCAAAACGCTGGAGAATACTTCACAAGTGATGAAACAGATTCAATCACTACTACATGAGATCCCCAACAAAGTCCTGGTATTCTAAAATATTTGCAGTGTTCTTATGTAAAACTGACAAAATTTTGATTCGAATAGCTCCTTCGCCCTAAACTAATGTTCATACAGAAAAATGATGTTCTGATAATCTTAAGCTTGCTTTCTTATCTTTCAAACCGAAATAAAACTTTTATACTTGTCTTAACAAAATTATTTAAAAAAATTGATTTAAACCAAATGACTACGATTCCTTAAACCAAAACTCTCAGCTGTGCCGTCATGGCATGACGTGGGCGATGGGCTGTGATGATATCGAGTATGTAGTTGCCTACAGATACGGATTCCGGCTACACAAACACACATGTCATTATTACTCAGCTGAGAGTTAATGAGCGTAAGGTTACTTTGTAATCAAAACTATTTTATTATTTTGTTAATTAAGGTATATAGTAAGTCCAACCTTTGGGAAGGTAAGGAGCCAAGCTGTAAATTACTAGAGGACTATTTTTCTGTATGGATAGTAGTTTAGGCTGCATAGCATATATAAAGTCAATGTTTGGCACTTTTCCATAAGTATCAATATAGAACGTTTTGGAGAACGGACTCCCAACGCACACATATAGATTTCTGTTAAATGGCTTTGGAAGTATTCTTGCGAGTTTTGGTTTGGCGTAAGATATTATGCCTCGGCATTCATTACTGCAACGAAGGATTGAAAGCCCTTTTTGACCTACATATCTCTACAGATACATCAAAAATATCTCCGTCCTCGTGTTCATTCAGATCCTCAACTTCTTGATTAATCCATTCGATTCCGACATAATCACACTACACATTCTCAATATCCACTTCATTTTAACCACGACGTCGCGTCGGGCAGAAGGAGGCGGAAACTTTGTCTTCGTCATCATCAGTATCAAAATCATATAAACATAACAGTTTTTTGATATAATTTTCGATACTAATGCGTTACATGGGTGGTGTTATTAAGACCATACGCAGATTTTCCTTCTTAAGTCGATTTATCTTTCATAAAGCTATGCTAAAAAGAACAAGAATGACTTCCATTGTAAGTAGAGGCAATACAGAATTGCAATAGATCTGTAATTTATTATGTAGCACTTATTATCTTTTTTTTTAGTGGAATGGTTTAAACACACTCAAGATTTCGAGATGATTACCCTAAAGAACCACAACTCTTTTCACAAAAAAAGGAGAAAGTTCCTTTAGGAACAATAGGAAAATTACCAGTCAAATACAAGATCTTCTTAAAACTATTTTTCCCCTTTTCACTCACACTGAGAGCACAGGCCTTCACATGGCCTCAGAGTTTTTTTAGGTTTAATTTACAATGCTTCTGGAATGCCTCAAGGCAGCCAAATTGAACCGCTGCTCTTTTTAATTTACACCATTGATCTCAACCTGACACTTCCTTCTGAAGGCTCTACTTTAGTTTCTTAATAAAATTTATTTACTATGCAGGTGATTAGACTGCAGGAGCTAACCAACAATAGTACAAATTGCGTATTCGATAAAAATGGATGTAGGTGCGAGAAGCTATAAAAGTAGCCAGCAAACTACACTGTAAAAAATGTGCACAATTGTTGTCACAAACCTTAGGTATGTTTCCCTAATATGTAGGGAATATTTCTTAAAATGTAGGGAATATTACCAAAAATGTAGGGAATATTAACTATATTTTAGGGGATATTTCCTGCATGTTAGGGAAAAATTCCTAAGCTTTGTGGCAACAATTGTGCACATTTTTTACAGTGTAGGTCGAATGAAATATGCATGACTATGACCAATTAATCTACCCATATAAGGCCTCTTGAAAACTATAGGATCGATAAATTTAAGAGGACGGTTGAGAAATTCATCCAATATGGGATATCTAGGAGTAGGAACCATCAATAATATTGCAGTATTCACTCAAATATAAATTTCCTATTTATGCGGTATTAAGTCATTACTCGATAAAAACCATATGCGCATGTATTGTTAGCTCATTACAGCTTTTGGGTAGATAAATTGGTCACGAAAACATCATTATTACCGTAATAAATTTCTAAGTAGAAGCTATTATTTAAGCCATGACAAAACTGAACTTCCAATCTCAAGCGTCCTCTAGACGACGCGCATGCGCATACTAGTTAGATTGTTGCACAAAAGCAAACTAATTTAACATGTATGGGCGGCTAAAATCGTTTAGATTCTATTTGATTGATATTCGCCATGCACCATGGAATTCATGCGACGTCGAAACTACTTACGAATTATATCAAAATGAACCACTTAAAGTGCATCATTTACTGCAGGAAAATTAACATTTAATATCAGAAATTTTTTATAATAATAGATAATTTTTTAAGTGCATCCTCATGGAAGCGCAACGACAAGTTCCTACGTATAACCATTTTGGAGTAAAATTCTAGTATCACGAATTCATCTGCGAAATTTCATGTTAAAATGAATTTGTTGACAGTAAATTACCAGGAAAATTGTCTACGTGCAATTGCCACCGCACACGTCAATGTGGCATGAATGTTTTATATAAAAACGATGGAGTTGCGAGACCAATTGCCAGACTATTGATTTTCCTCTAAAAGCTAAGAACTTTGGAATAAAATCTTAAAGGACAATCTGATGTGCTTACTAAGCATCCGCACAGAAGCTGAGGCAGACTCAGCTGGAGGCCAGTAGCTGTCGTTTACAGTTTTAACGTTTCTTCTTGTGTCACCTCCCCTTGTTGTTCAGACGCCATATGCAGTTCTCTATCAGCCACCGCCGTGGAAAAGGAGATTACATAGCCTATTGGCTATTATTGGGTGCAATGGTGGCAGTGGCAGCTTTCGTGATATGTGCGGCTTCATCATCGACGGTAAGAAGCTCAACTTCTTACACAAAAGTTGCATTTCTTCAATTTAGTTCAAATCTCTTTTTCTGTCAGCTCTCGAATTGAAAATATGCACTATGTATGTATGTATGTATGTGTGGATGTACATAAGTATAACATAATTGCATTGCACATTCACCCATTCAGCTTAGCCCTATCGAAGGTGTAACATTTTCAAAATGCTTATGAATAGAAAAAAAAATCGGATTCCAACACAGTTTTATAATGATCAAATTTAATTATAGGAGGTGACCACTTCGAAGTCATCATCGTCTTTAGCATCAGTGGACTTACAATCTACCGAAGTGGAATACAATGACAAGGTAACTGCTACTACTACTGAGGAGCGGTCAATAATTGGTGATATTGAAAAACTGAAAAGGGTCGGTGAAATACTTCAGACGGTGGGAGAAAAGGTGATTCCAATTCTTGTACAGGGCAGATGATGATAGTAGTGATGATAACGAAAAGCCTAGACGAGTTCAGCTAATTCATGGACTAAAGAAAGAAGTCGATGACTTGGCTAAGACTAAAAACTAAAAATTCTTTTTATATGGTCTTTATAGTTGTAATGGAGAATGGAGCTAGATTCGGTAGAGGTATTTATAGAATTCCATCACTGTTATAAGGGATAAGCTTTATGTAACAGGATATGTTTGAGAGGTTGGTAGGATTTTGTAACTTAAAAGGGTTATATGACGGCTTTTTAGTCTTATTCAATAAATTCAAATTCATATTTTCACTTAATTTAAATTGGTTATGAATTTTTTTGTTTTTTTCATGTTTACATCACTGCTGACATGGCTCATCAGTGCATCGAAAAAACAAACTCCATTTTTATAACGAATTAATCATCTTTTTATGCGCAAATTTCTGTTGAATTAAAGAATTAATAAAAAGATCAAAACAAAACTAAGAATTCTATTTTCGAATCATTTTTTAAATAATTCGAAAATGTTGTTTCCGGTGAAGTTCCACATTAAATCACAGCTGCCACCTTTCCTTTATATATCGTACTATGAATTATAAAAACTTCGTTCAGTCTAGACAACAATCTTGAAAAATTCTTGTAGTTTCGTCAGGTTTATTTAATTGCTGCGAGAAGGCGCTACTGTCGAAAATAGAGGGACAGGTTTGGAGTTCTGCTAGATAACTGACACTAGCGCCATGTTTTCGCACTTTTCCCGTTTCAGCAGCCGCCCTACGGGGCGTAGAAAAGCAAAAATGATCGCCACGCCAAACCAATAGATTTTTCAGTTTTTTTCATGACGGTTTTGAATGCTATTGCTGGGGGGTGATTGTGGGTGTTGGGGTAGAATCAAAAGAATTTTTCGTTTGTCGTTTTTAACATTTTTTCTTCGGTAAGTGAAATGAAAAATTTTCTGAAGTATGTATGCATTCCGAAAGAATAGTTTTCTTCGGTATTCGGTAAGTTGAGAGGAGTTTGTTCGTTTGTTAATTTGTTTTGTGTTTGGTTTTCCTCTAGTACCTAATTCATTTTCTTTTGGTACAGTTATAGTTTTGTGCAAGCACTGATTTTCTGAATTTTTTGTTATATATCAATTTATTTAGCGACGAATATTATTTGGTTAATTATTTGAGAATATTTTAATAATATTTCTTCGGTAACATTTTTTTTTTGAAGTGTGAAGATTTTTTTCATTCCGATAGAATAGTTTTCTTCGGTATTCGGTAAGTTGGAGAGTTTTCTTTTGTGTTTTTTTCATTCTGAAGAATACTTTTGTTAGGTAACGTGTTAAGCTGGAAGCACAATAGGACGGCCATCAGCGTTCATCAGCTCAGATTTCATTCAATTCTATTATCAGATATAGGAATATATTGAAATTTGAGCTGATGAACTCTGATGACCGTAGCATTGTGTTTCCAGCTTTATAGTTGTGCAAGCACTGATTGAGATTTTTTGTATTTATTTAAGAGGAGTCAGTGCTCAGCAAAAATTTCAATTCAGATACCAGCGAGTCTGTAGGCAATAAAACTTGTATTTGTGTCCTGAAAGGATGAAAATTCATATAAAATTAGCGTAGACCTAGACACAAGTCACATTAGAGACATCTAGCGTGAAAGGCAGAAACCAAACATGCGACAATTAAGACGGAAATGAAAATTTGCAGTTCAAAGAAATTGAAATTTTTTAAATTTTATTTTGCACATAATTGTTAAACATACTATTTTGCTTTATATTTCTACAACTTTCAACGAAATATTGCAATTTCTCGTCTGTGAAATATCGAGAGAAAAAACAAGTACTATTAGAGTCAAATAATTAAAAAAAGCGCCACTAAAAATGAAAAAACTCGACGTTATTTGCTAGATTTAGGCTTTATCTTTCTAAAATAGTCACAATCTAAATAAATGAGAATACCTACTAACAGGAATTTGATTTGAAAAAAATCAATTTTTACCATTTTTTACAATTTTCTGAGCTAATATCTCCATTGCAATAAACTTTTTTTTATTTTTCTCGACGTTATTTACTAGACTTCTTCATTACCTTTAATTTAAGATATAAATCATTATTCTGGCACAAACAGTTTGCCAGAAATTCGCATTGAAAAATGTATGAAACTTGCAAATCTTGCTACTGACTCCTCTTAACTAGCGAATAGTTAGTTGGGAGATTTTTTTTTGTTAATAAAACCCTGCACAAAGCAACGTATAACGCTGGGTACTACGATTTTAGATAGTTAATAAGATAGCATATTTATTAAATTTGCAAAATAAGCAGTAAACATTGGTAGCAGAAATAATATAGATTCTAGATTGCTAGATTGCCGAGATGGCGAAAAGAGATGTAAACCTATTAAACATAAAATTCCACAAATGCAAGATAATAAATTTGATCAATTTGTTTTTTTACTCTCTTTTTGTTTTAAAAATGGAACGAGAAAAGATATGGGGTGTTAAATGTGAAGTATTGCTTTGCAACAAAGCTAAGAGGGATAATCCTGATTTGAGATTTTTTAAGTTTCCTGACATGGAAACTGTAATGTTTGATAAGTGTATAATTGCCTGCCGCTTAAATTTTCCACCTTCAGCAAAATGTGCGTATGTATGTTCCCGTCACTTTAATGAAGATGATTATATATAGAAAAAATTGAAAAAAAATATGATCCCTTCACGAAATTTGTCGTTTGATAAGTCAACTCACATAGACGAGCCTGCATGTCATATTCCGGTTTTGTTTTCAGGGAAAACATATTCAAAGCCAGATCCAACGGACTTAAATTTTCGCGAACTTCCACATTTGGAAGCCATGGATATAGTAATTTCCGATGGAGACGAAAACGTACCTCCTGCAAAGTGTAATACTTGCTTAAATTCTGAGCAAACTGTGCAATTTTATCGGTCCAAGTACGCTCATCTATTAAAAATATATAAAAAATTACAACAGAGGATAAAAAGTGTTTCTATTAAAGGAAAGGAAAATAAATTTAGGCTTAATATTAAAAAAAAAATCAAATCACAAATTTAATAGGAAAAACTAAGAAGCCCCTTTCGACTGTAATTGAAGCTTTGCTTTATGTAGAAAATTACGCTAAGATATTCTCCAAAATGATTTTATGTAAGAAATTAAAATCAAAGCGTTTCGATCAAAATCAAAAGAATTTGGCATTGGATATCCATTACAAATCTCCTTCTTTATACAGATATTTGAAAGTAATTTTACATTTTAATCATCCCTCTGTTAGATCCTTGCATCGTTGGCAATTAATTAAGAATACTAGGCCTGGTTCCGATGTCAACATAACGGAAAATTTGATGAAAGTTGCATGATTAAAATTACAATCCAACACTTTTCAAACGCATAGCACGGTGAAAGCGGTCTTAATAATGACTGCGAGTCTCGAAACTATCCGAGGTGCTCTCTCCGGAACGGGTGAAGCTTGATCTATTTCGTTTCTAAAGAACACTTGTTGTTAAGATCTTATTTATTATCTTTTATTTTCTTAAATACTTACGCGCTTCTATTTTGAATTAATTTGTAAAAGTTACAGTGAATTTTTGCGTCAGCTTCATGGTGGCAACCAAAAATCCATCCTTAACTTTTCTCGCTTCCGTGCCTCGTCCATCCTATCACCTATCCTTCCTTTTCTCCATTAATTCCATTTAACCATCCAATCCATCTAGATTATTCTGTCTAACTATCCTATCATCCCATCCAATCCATCTTATTACCGACCCTTACATCCATTCATTGATTTTGTTAATAAAAATTATTCTAAACTATGTTACCCTTATTTTGTACTAATGAAATATTACAGCAATTAAAAAAAATAAGAGGTGTGCAGAATCATAATTGCTTACTTTTTCCCACGCTTACGCAATCGCACTCACCTAAAAACCATGAAAACCAGAGCAAATGTGCAAAACTGCAATCATTATAAATTAAAAACAAAAAATTCTCGCATTATATCTCTTTTCCCTTTGCCAAGCGGTAGGCCGGCAGACCAAGCAATCCAGTAGGGTGATTCTGTGCTCTTTGTCGGTCTATTTAGTCGTGAATTTTGACATATTTTGTCGATTTTTTTCTTCAACACAGTTCATTTTGTGTCTTCACTATTATCTACCACGAAATGAACTATGTTTTCTATTACTTTTTGAACAGCTGGTCAATTGACATTTGCTTGATACTTTATCAAATCACCCACTAAATAATCATTTATGACAACAGCTCCTTTCTTAATAGCTCTTGAGATACTATGGGTGTAAAAGTTCTAAAATATGACAACCCCTGACTGGAGTTTGATACGAACCATGTCCGTAGAAATGCAAAGCAGCAGAAAGACATCCTTTCCGTTAAATTTTAGATTCCTAACTCAAAGTGAACGGAATAGATGTCTTTCCGGTATGAAGCTATAGTTACTCTATAAGTATCTGAAATTGTTTTCTTAAAACGAAACATTTTGGGTATAAATTAGAAATATTCATAAGTTTGCAAAATAAGTTTACAAATCACAATATAAGAAGTTTATTAATTATCCAGCCGGAAGAACTTTTGAAGCCTAAGGCTGGGCAACTCACATGGATCGTAGGAATCGCGAAGATATCGTATCGTATGATCTCTTCTGCATTAAATTAAAACCTAGGCAAATATAATTAACTTTTTATATCTTACCATACCGCACCAGTGCAAATTTCTACAATTTCGGAGTAAATTGTAATTTTTATGTATGGCGGTGGACATTTTAGTTTTTAATTAAAACAATTTTCGCATAAAAAATGTTAATTGATGCATATAATTTTCATAAAATATGTCAAAATACCTTTAAAATATGCTGCTTAGGTTCTTTTATATTATGCTCAATAACAGGAAATATTTTATGTTACGATGCATAAAATAAAATAAAATTTCTGGTACAGAATAGAATTTTAAGGAAATATTTTATTTTAAGGCATAACATAACATAAAATGATAAAATTTTACAGACAGAATAGGGCCCATTATGCTATGCATACTATACTCAAGTGTTGTAGTGAAATAATGAAATAATGAAATGCTGTACTGTAGCATCCCATACAGTTATAAAATTAGTTCAGGTACAAAAGTATAACTTAGACTTAGTCCAACAACTGGCTGGCGTTAATATTATAAGGGAAAATTTACTCCCGCTGGAGTCCCCTTTCTTTTCAACGTGCATAAGTTACATATAAATGGAACTTCATTGAATCCAAGACGTTCCTTGACACTTATATACTATTTACAATGACTCGGGAAAATCTCTTGACCTAGTATTTTCCTCCGATTCCAATGGGACTCTCGTTAAGCGTTGTTTAACTCCTATGGTTCCTGAAACAAGTCATCATCCGGCACTAGATGTAGTTTTGTTTTTTGATCCTGTAACTTCATCATTTAATGCTTCTAGTAACTACTGTTATAACTTTAAAAAAGCTGATTTTGATAAAATGAATGAATGGTTATCCGCTTGTGATTGGACTAGTGTGCTGGGTGAGCGTGACATTGATGAAGCTGTTAACTCGTTTTATGACACATTATTTCTTTGTTTTACTCACTGTGTACCACTTGTTCGTTCGAATCGTGATTCGAATTGTCAACCGTGGTTCAATGGCTCTTTGAAGCATCTTAAAAATTTAAAGAATAAAGCTTGGAGGAGGTTCTGTTCCTCAAGGAGTGATGCTGATTACGTTAGTTATTCTAATTCGAGTGCTCAGTACATTTCGTGTTTGACTGACTCGTACAACGATTATGTATTTAGAATGAGATCGGCTTTGCGTGCTGAACCAAAGCAATTTTGGAGGTTTGTTAACTCTAAGCGCAACTGTTACGGATACCCTTCATCGTTGCGACTCGGTAACTTAGACAGTGTGGATCCGTTAGAGACTGCCAATCTTTTTGGTGACTTCTTTAAAACTGCATTCTGTGATAACCACTGTGATATTAGTTATAATGATTTTACCCATTTGACGAAGCTTCCGCTGACTTCTCTTCAACCTAAAGACCTGTTTTTCGATGAAGCGTCTGTCTCTATGTACATTTCTAGCATAGCTGATAGTTTTTCTGGCGGTCCGGATGGCGTTCCTTCCACACTCATAAAACATTGTGCTACGTCCATCGTTCCTGTTTTGTGTTATTTATTTAATTTATCTTTAACTTCTGGTATTTTTTCGAAACAGTGGAAGCTTTCTTTGATTATTCCTTTGCACAAGAAGGGCAATAAGAGCGACATTTCTAACTACAGACCTGTCGCTAATTTAAGTTGTATTGGTAAGATATTTGAAGCCCTGGTTTGTGATGCTTTGTACTTCCACTGCAAGCCCTTCCTGTGCTCTTTTCAGCATGGTTTTATGAAGGGGAAATCTACTACTACTAATTTATTGGAGTTTACTAATTTCTGCATTTCTGATATTGAAAACGGTAAGCAAGTGGATTGCATTTTCACTGATTTCAGTAAAGCTTTTGACCGAATCAATCATAAAATTTTAATTCACAAGTTGACTGTTCTTGGTTTTCATACTGTTTTTGTTAATTGGCTTCGTTCTTATTTATCTGATCGTACGCAGCGAGTCATATTCCGCTCAGCCCTTTCTGACGAAATAAATAATACTTCCGGCGTACCTCAAGGTAGCCATCTTGGACCACTCCTTTTTATAATTTACATCAACGATGTATCTCTGATTTTGGCTAATTCAAGAATTCTTTGCTACGCCGACGATGCCAAAATCTTCCGCATTGTTTCTAATGAAAACGAGTGCGGATTTTTAAACTCGGACTTAGACACCTTTCATAAATGGTGTGCTATTAACTGTCTTCCTATTAATATTAGCAAATGTAGTACATGTCCTTTTCTCGTAAAAGGAGGCCATTGGAGTTTAATTATACTTTAGATGGATGCTTATTAACTAGACTTGACAAAACCAAAGATTTGGGTGTCTTCCTTAATACTCGTCTTTCTTTCGAACATCATATTAATTCAATCGTGGCCAGGGCTAATGCTACTCTGGGGTTTATAAAGAGATGGTCAAAAGAGTTTAATGATCCATTCATAACGAAGATCCTCTACTGCACATTCGTTAGACCCATTTTGGAGTATGCCAGTCCTGTCTGGTCTCCCTTCTATTCTGTATATATAAATCGCATAGAGGCTGTCCAGCGGAGATTTATCCGATTTGCCCTGCGAGGACTTCATTGGGACAATCCTATTATTTTGCCTCCATATGTTGACAGACTTAAACTCTTTCCATTAGATTCTCTTGAGAATAGACGTAAAACTTCCAGGGTTGTCTTTGCATTTCAGTGTATACAAGGAGTGATAAACTCCCCTGAGCTCTTAAATACTTTCAATATATCTGTTCCCGTGCGCTCCTTGAGGAACTGTGACTTCTTCGTTGTTCCTCAGCATAGTACAAACTATGGCATGCACGAGCCGGTTTCATCAATGTCTCGTCTCTTTAACCGCCAGTTTGATTGCATTGACTTTCATCTTTCAAAAAGTCAAATAAGAGATCAGCTTAGTGAATGTTACTTGTTTTTCATTATTATTGTTATGTATACTTTTTATCGTTATTATGGTTATGTATGCTTTTGTTATTTTATTGCTATATTTCACTTTTGTATACTCAGTAATCAGATCATTGATGAAGTTCTAAATAAATAAATAAAAAGCTCACTATCCTTAGATTAACTGACTTATAGTTGTTAGATTATTTTATGTGTTATTTAATTTAAAAAAAAATCATGAAATTGTTCCGTGTTAATTTTAAATAAAAATTTTTGAAGTGATAATTTAGTAACTAAGCCTTGGACATAAGTTTATAAACGGAAGAATATTTCAACAATGAATTGTGCTGTGCGGCTCCGAAATAATCCCGGTAGGGCGTTTTTAAGGCAAGTTCAAGTTCTGAAATTAATCTCTTTTCAAACAAGATAAGGATTCAAAATATTTCTTTGTTTATGTTTTTGTGTTCCCAGCTCTTTTTTGTCTTTAGTTTTACAGTGACAGTTCAATTAAAAAGAAAAAAATATTAATTTGAGAAGTTTCAGAAAGGGAAACGGGAAAAAGTAGTCATATAAAGATCCAGTTTAGACAGGTCAATATGCTGCCTCTGCCGCACGAAATCTGTAAGTAGGGTAATGCTTCATTCCTGACCCCCAATCATCATTTTACCAACAAGTTTTCGTGCGGCAGAGGAAGCCTCCTGATCCGTCTAAACAGGATCAAAGAGACCAAAACACTTTTTGGTGATATTGGCGACTTCTTTTGACGAATAGAACTATATTCAGCGGTGCAGTGCAAGATTATACACTACACACTTTTTAGTGTAGCTTGCACTGTTCAATGTATGACTGCGCCAGTGCAAGAGATACAAAGGAACATACCCATAATTTCTATACCTTGAAGCTCTCCCGATTCCGGGGAGTGCATTCTACCAGCCCGCATCTTTGGATCCCTAGAGCAGGACAATTGCAGAGCACATTTTGCGTTAATTCTATTTCTTCCGGAGCATTACAACTTCAACAGAAATCATTTGACTATACACTAAATCCCCTAGCATGGTTACCTTTGACGCAATGATCCATTACCATCTCAAATAGTTTCCTGATATCAGCTCTGCTCCATTGTTCTTCTCACGATGTATATAGACCAAAATTGCCTCGAAATGCTGCAGGTATCCCGATTGACCCACTGATAATTTGCCTTCCTGTTGTAGAAAAATTCAAAACACTTGCAATGAAAAAATGAAATATTTAGATTTGCGCATACCGGTCGAAGCGCACGATAATTTGAATGATTTGAGATAGATACAATTAGGCAACTTTTTTTGTATTATCACATTTTCGTAATAATTGTATATCTTAGTTGTATGGATTGGAGGTAGGTTGAAACCCTTAGGGGATCCCTTGTATACCAAGGCTCTACAAAGCTCTTTGTTCACCCTCAACATTTACGAGACATTGCTCGTTAATTTCAGCCAGACTCTACAGCAAATCTTAGTTTGTAAATGGTCGTAATGGGGTAACATCTTCGTAGGATTGGCATATACAGCTTTTTAGATTTGAGGACTTTTCATGAACGTATGAGTCCTTCAATATATAAAAACCTATGAAATTAGTTATAACCATTTTTACTGTCTGATAATAATTCTAGTGATGCAAAAAACAACTTCAACAGTTTAACTCGTTTACATATTTCCAAAGAGACGAATAGATATATTTACCAGTATTCATCTGATGTATCTACAAAATTGTTCTTTGACCAATTTATAACTTCTTTCTCCTAGTATTTTACATAGGTATGGTAAAGGGCAAATTTTTTCGTCTGAACGCCATACTCTCAAAAAGTGTAGAAACTCTCTTCTTCCATAATCATTTTGTTTGAGAGAGTTGCAATAGCACAAAGAAGGCAATGAAAATTGTTGAACAACAAAACAATAAGCCAAAAATAACGGATTAATTCGGATGGATGGGCCTTAAAAATGCTATGAGCGCATGTTTTTCTTACAAATTTATCATAATTGAAAATTTGTCTGAACTATTTTTGTGCACTATTGGAGTCTGTATGAATTTACAAATTATATAAGATGCCTTGTCTTGGTGTTGCAATGGCAAAATTTTGTTGCTTTAAATGTGAGCTCTTCTTATTATATATTTTTTATAGCAGACTTTAATTTAAAAAAAAAATGGCGTTTATTACTCTCACTATTTGGATACAATCTAAATATATAAAAATCACGTGTCCTGTGTTCGTAATCTCCGAAGCCGCCTAACTGATTTCAATGAAATTTTGTAAATGTGTTTAGTTGGTTCCAGCTTGAGCGATAGGATAGCTTTGAACGCGACAGATGGTGCTGTTTATTTATTTATTTATTTTCATTTAGTTAATAAGATAGTACACAGATTAGTCCAATTAAGATACTACCTTAAGAGATAATAAGATAAAATGAAAAAATACTAAAATAAAAGGAAGAGAAGTAAAAACAAGTTCAAATGAAACAATGAGTAAAAAGTAAAAAATAAAAATTAAAAACAAAAATAGAAAAAAGAGATAAGAACAACAAATTCTAAATAAAAATAATAATTAATAATAATAGTAAATTAATCTAAGAAAATAGTGCTAGTTAGCACATTCATATTATAGGAAACCTAAAATAGTTAGAAACTAAATAAAGAAAAATAAAGACAAAAATTCAGAAACTAAGTTCAGAGATATTATTATAAGTACAAAATTCAAATAGCAAAAACAAATAAAGAATTAAAAATGATAAAAAATAAGAAAAAATAAAATATAAAGTAAAATAAGATGCAAAGCAAAACAAAAAAAAAATAGTGAAAATTTAAAGAAAAATGGGCAAAGCAAAGCAAAAAACAAAAAGGAATGCAACAAGGCAAAAAAAAAAGGAGCAAACCAAGCAATAAATCAAAAAAGCTAATAAATTAAAAATAGTATAATTAACTTTATGATCAGTGTCCAATCTCGTTTATGATTAATTTTTTAAACGTCAGAGGGCCCGAGCAGAAAATATCAATATTACTGAATCTGACATTGTAAGTCTTCTGAATTCGGTATAGTGGAGACTTTTCCCGTAGGTTAGTCCTAGAGAAGGGTAATCTGAAGGGAGTTTATTGTCTTGCGTATCTGAAAGGAATATTAATGCCAATTTTGGAAATCAAATCAGGACAGTGCACAACGCCATTCAGAATTTTATGTAAGAAAACTGTGTCAAGATAAGCGTGACGATGTTCTAAGGATAGAATGTTAAATCTAACTAATCTAGACGATATGCTTTAGCAGTAATAAGGTTTAAGTGAGTAGCAAAAAGAAGCTTGTCATCAAAAATAATACCCAAATCTTTTGTTTTGTAATGTAGCGGTAATTGAACACTACAGCTATATTACTGCATTTTAGGTAGGTTAGTGTAGCGGTATGTTAAAATGACAAGATATGTGAGCTTGTGTTTACTGTTGCTTTATTAACCAAAAATTACTTATTTTACGTTAGTCTGAATTCTGTTGTAATTTTTTCACTTTAAACGTACTTAATTAATTTAATTAATTATCTGGAGGCATGTATTCTTGAGGTGTCGTAACGTGACACGTGCTCAATTTTATACCTCAGATTTTCACTAATTCACTTTTATTACAATTAATTTCACTGTTTCTTACTTACTATAATTCACGTGTAGCTTAATATTAACTAATCTACGTTGTTTTTTCACATGAAGCATTAATTATGCGTGGCTTGCATGAAGTCAATGCTATGTGAAAAAACTAAATTAAATTGTCCACCACCAAATGTTTTAAGAATATATATCACAAATACTTATCCTAAAACGTTCACCACCAAATTCAAGTCACACCAACTTATTAATTTGATATTAAAATCTTGATAGCATGTGAATGCTGTACCTTGCTAGGCACGTTTATTTATGCTATAAGATTGTATTGAGAATTATTAATTTTTGCACTTTTTGATTTCTGAAAATACCACTGGATCTATGCGAAGTTGCATGTACGATCGCTGTCAAACTAATGAGAGTTTAGTTAGGGAGCACCTCCTTTTTATAATGTCCGAGCCGCCATTTTCGGACAAGTTCCACATGAAAAAATGCAAATTTCATGTATTTTTTGCACATTATAAGTCCATGCTGTAATGTCAAAATATTCCAAATTATGTGAATTAATTTATTTTTAATTATCCATAATTTTTCCTAATTCATTTATTGAAATATTTCAATTTTTCTAAAACTTATCAATATGGCCGCTCCCTATCATACTATGTTAATTTCCGGTGTGGAACATAAATTCTCTCACGAATTTTCTTCTGTCTCGTTTCCACATCGTTCTCTTTCCCACTCATTATGGGAATTAGAATTACCTTTTTTTATAAATATTTCCTTACCTGGGCAATTTCGCGTTTTTTAATTATTGCCAACAGGTAGAGCGCGGCCAACTTCATAAAAGTGATTATTTACTTCGTCGCGGTGACAGTTGGTTTCGCGGATTTTGTTGTGAAAAGTGCGGTGCTTTGTGTTGTGTATTTCTTCGCCACCAAGGGATTAATTCACAAGGTAAGTGCATCAAAATATTCTTTAAATATTAATTAATGATTTTCCTGTGCATAATTTGCAAGAATCATGCAAATTATGCGCAAATTTTGTGATGAAAAAGTGATTAATGAAGTGTCAACAATGGTTACAATTGTTGATTTTTCATTAATAATAGTGTGTGTAGCTTTTGCGAGTTTATGTTATTCGCATATTTAAACGTAATTGCATGTTTCGCAATAGTTTATTATGCCAGTAACATGAATTTCGCTGAAAAATAGCAATGTTTATGTTTTCATGTAGTGTTGTTGTTGTACTGCCAAGAAATTTGTTTCTTGGCAGTATGCATGTATGTATTTAAATTTTTTATTGTGCTGTTTAATAGTTAATCCAATTGATTCTATTGAACTAATATATATCTTTTTTTTCTCATTTCAGATACTTTTTGAAGATACAGGAGGCCAGTGCTGACTGGACACAGGATCTTGGAATTCTAGTCTAGGGAAGTATTAAATATTTTATTTATTGTTCTAATTATTTTTTATTTCTTTTCAGCTGTGTTCAACATACTCCCCCCCGTTGAACAGTTTGTTCAACCAAAGCTTCTTTTATTTTGCGTATACCTCTCTTGTGGTAATGATGGAATATTAATTCTCCGTCCTTAGTGACCTTTAATTTGACTTGGTATTTGTCGGGTAGATTAATGAATTTTTCGCGGTTCCTCCGCTGCTGTATTGCCCGAACATTAATACGCTGCAAGACATATCGAGGCAGATATATATCTACGCCTTCTCGCGTTCGAAATTTTTGAAAGCTATTGTTCCTCCTCATTTCGAACTCGTTTATGGTTGTGGTCAGCAGAAGTCTGGATAACTGAGATATCCGACTGCCATTAACCACCACTGTCTGCTCCGGGTGTGGATCCGTAAAGGGAGTCGGGCCTACAAACGGTAAGTTTGTAGCCGTAGTTGAGTTCTTAGCTGCTGCGCTCGTGGATGGCTCTCCTCTGGTTCTGGAAACTTCTTCTGTAGCTCCTCCAACTTCTTCTCGACCTCCTGGAGCCAATTCGTGGGCCAACTCCGGCCTGGGTCTGCCAAAGACATCACATCCCGGGTCACGCAACATCCTCCGCTCCGGGCTTCCTGGTGGGCTAAAGTAAATGTCTTCCAGAATGTATAGTGTATCATCCTGTTCGTAGGTGAATGACATCTGAAATGGCAACCAGTTAGTATGGCGTAACGTGAATAGAACACAACCCTCAGCCAACAGTAGTACACAAAAGGACAGACACATGACGACACTAAGAACAGGTAGTTAATCTATAGCTAATGGTAGCGGACTAATTTTTGCAATTGGTCGTAGAAAACTACCGTTTCGCGTTTTGACCTTGACTACCCGAACCAGATCATCTGTCCCTGGATGCACTTGTTCGATTATGCCCATTAACCAACTTGTGGGTGGCATCTGATCGTGTTTTACAAGTACCACGTCCCCTACTTGAATATTTGGTTGTCTTGTATACCATTTGGGTCGATTTTGCAATTGGTTCAAGTAATCCCTTGACCATTTATCCCAAAATTGTTTATATAATAGTTGTATGTACTTCCACCGTTTGGAAGGTAGTATTGCTTCATGTGTATAGTCTGGCTCTGGAATGGCATTAAGTGCTTGGCCTATTAAAAAATGTCCGGGTGTGAGGATAAGTAAATCCTCTGGATCATTTCTCACGTAGCATAGCGGTCTAGAATTTAGACATGCCTCAACCTGAGCCAGGACTGTAGAGTATTCTTCGAATGTGCATCTGGAGTGTTGTAATGTTCGGCGTAAATGGTACTTTATTGCCTTTACTCCAGCTTCCCATATCCCTCCAAAGTGTGGAGAGGCTGGAGGATTGAAATGCCAATTGATTTGCTTGGAGGCAAGATATTGTGCTGCTACTGGAGTTGCACCTTTAATTGCTGCTTGCAAATCCTTATCTAAAATCGCTTTTCCTCCAATGAAGTTGGTGCCACAATCTGAGTATATGTCACTACACAATCCTCTTCGTGCTACAAATCGTTTTAATGCAGCGAGGAATGCTTCAGATGTGAGATCTGATACCAACTCCAGATGTACCGCCTTTGTGGCCATACAAATGAAGATGCAAAAGTATGCTTTCAACAATTTTGCATTTCGTAGGTTTGATGCTTTTATTATTACAGGTCCTGCATAATCAATTCCTACGTTAAGGAACGGTCTCGTTATATTCACTCGAGACGTTGGTAGATTTCCCATTAATTGGGTTCTTGTTGTAGTGCGATGTTTAAAACAGATAATGCACTTATGTATTCGACTAGTAATTCGGCGTCGAGCATCCAAGATCCAAAATCTATCTCGACTAGTGCTGAGAACTAGTGATGGACCGCCATGCAGAGTATCCACATGCAGTTTGTCAATTAGTATTAGTGTAACGTGATGATCACGTGGTAAGATGATTGGGTGCTTCCTATTATATGGCAATGTTGCATTCAGAAGTCTACCACCTAATCGTATTAGACCGTTGTTGTCCAGAAATGGATTGAGCTTGATTAATTTGCTATGTTGTGACAATGGTTTCTTGCCCAACATATTCTTATACTCTTCTGCGAACGCAGTTTGTTGTACGAGTTTTAATATTGTTACTTCAGCATTATTCCATTCCTGCACAGTGAAAGCTTGAACGAGTTTCGATTGCGGATGCCGACAATTGTGTATGAAACGTTGAATGTTTGCTACAATTCGCACAAGGCGAGTATACGACGAATATCGTAAAAGAAGATTGTTTTCTAATTTCGCTAAAAAACTTACTGTAGGAAGTTCTTTAGCTTCTAAATTTGTTTGTTCCGAAATGTCCTTAAATTTCGGCCAGTTGTCCTGTTCTTCAGCTAACCATGATGGTCCATGCCACCATAAATGATTACTGGTTAAATCTGCTGCAGGAATACCTCTGGAGGCTAAATCTGCCGGATTGTGTTTTGTGGATATGTGACGCCACTGTTCGAAGCGTACAACGTCTTGTATTTCGACGACGCGGTTTGCTACGTAGATTTTCCATCGTGCTGGATGTTCCTTGATCCATTGCAAGACAATTGTTGAGTCTGTCCAGGCGAAGATTGGCACATGATGTAGGCGCATATCTTCAAGTGTAGCCTGAAGCAGTCGTGCAAGTAATAGAGCTCCATTAAGCTCTAATCTAGGAATTGTTGTTGGCTTAATAGGAGCTACCCTAGTTTTTGCAGTAAGCAAATTGGTATGAATTAAGCCGTTCTGATCGTCTACCCGTAAATAAACGGCAGCTGCAAAAGCCTTTGTAGACGCATCACAAAATCCATGTAATTGGATGCTTGCCTCAGATGAATAGTTGATCCATCTAGGGATTTGTATGTTTTCTATGCATTTTAAGTTACGTTTAAACTTATTCCATTGTTGTTCTATTATCTCCGATACCTTGTTGTCCCATGCACATCCTGTGATCCATAGTGCTTGCATGAGCACCTTGGCTGTGATTACCACTGGTGCCAGCCAGCCTAAAGGATCGTACAGTGATGCGATGTCAGACAGAATGGTTCGTTTAGTTACCTTGGCATGAACTGTCCATGGTTTGGTTATAATGGAAAAACTATCCAGTTTAGGATGCCAGCGAATTCCTAGTGTTTTTACAGATTCCTGGTCTGTGATCGTTAGTGTTTCTGTGAATTCACATTGCTCTGCAGGAAGATGGCTTAACAGCTCTGAACTGTTGCTTGTCCATTTCCTGAGATTGAATCCTCCAGATTTCATCATACCTATTAGCTGATTTAATAAGCATTTGGCGTCATTAAGATTGTCAGCTCCAGTCAGGAGATCATCCACATAAAAATCTGTGGTTGTAACCGTAGAGGCTAAAGGCCATCTTTGCTGTTCATCATTTGCTAACTGTTGTAGCGTCTGAATAGCTAAGTATGGCGCTGATGCCGTTCCAAATGTCACCGTGTTCAGCTGAAAATCCTGAATCTCCTTAGTTTTAGGATGTCTCCAAATGATTCGCTGAAATGTTCGGTGATCGGGATGCATGGTGATCATGCGATACATCTTTTCAATGTCTGCGTTCATAGCAATTTTATATTTGCGCCAGTTGAGCAACGTGGCGAACAGCTTAGGTTGCAGAACTGGGCCCTTTAGTAGATACTCATTAAGAGATTTGCCATTCGACGTCTTAGCTGAGGCATCGAATACTACTCTCACCTTTGTTGTCGTGCTTTCCTTCACAACGGCATGATGAGGTATATAATAATGGGGCTGATTGATATTGGGCGGAGGTATTTCCTCCATATGACCCAACAAGAGATATTCGTCCAAACATCTCTCATATTCAACTTTCAAGTCTGGATTTCTGGCTAATTGTCGTTGAATTCCTTGAAAGCGTTTGATTGCTTGTATTCTCGATTGCCCCAGAGTAGGGTTCTCGTCGTTTACAAAAGGTAACTTAACTTGATAAGTTCCATTATGCAGACGCTGGTGATTGAGTTGATAACTCTGTAGACATTCTTTGTCTTCTTTTTTAAGAATGGGGTTTGTGGGAAATTCTTCTGTTTCCCAGAACTTCTTGAGTTGAAGAGCCACATCATCAGTTGTGATTGTAAATGATGACGTTTTGTGCTCTGCATCATCTATGCTAGACCCTAGCAAAATCCAACCAAATATTGTGTTGACTGCTGTAGGAGTCGTATTTGTTCCTTGCCGTATACCGGTTCGCAATATTTGAGCATAAACTCTTGCTCCTAATAATGCATCTATCCTTCCCGGTTTCCAGAATGTGGGATCTGCGAGTTGCAGTTTCTTTAGCTTCGCGCATTCCTTTTTAGACACTATTCTAGAAGGCAGAGGATCTGTAATGTTCTTAAGTATTAGAAAGTTTTCTTCTAATACTGCTGTAGATATCGTTGTTCGAGGCCGAAGAGAGAGTCTTGTTTGGTGCCTTGAGATGGCTGTATGGCTAGTGTTTAAGCCTGTGATGGAGACTGCAATTGGGCTTTGTACTGCTCCTAATTTCCTGCAAGCTTCCTCCGTGATGAAAGATGATTGCGAGCCACTATCTATCAGACATCGTAGAATATAAGGTTTTCCGCTTTTTGTCTGTGCTACTACTAATGCAGTTGCTAGTAGAGCATTGTGACTTTCTCGGGTTACGAAGTTATGACTAGTGTTTAAGCCATCAGTATTGTTGACTGCTTGTAACCGGGAAAAGCTTTCCTGTGAGGAGCTAGATTGATTAGCTTGACTTGAGCTCAATCTAACTTTGTCATGTGCTGACTGATGCTCATTATGAACAGCTGAGGACTTGGGTTTTTCCTTATTGTGTTCTTCATGAAGGGTGCTATGATGTCTCTTATTGCATTTCAGACATCTAAATTTGCTAGTGCAATTATTTAAGTGGTGAATTCCTAAGCAATTTGAGCACCGACCTGATGCCTTCAGTATCTGATATTTGGATGGTATGTCCATCGCTAGATACTTCGGACACTTTTGGAGGTAATGCCTGGCATTGCATGCTGCGCATTTAAATTCATTTGTAACGTGATATGACTTTGTCACATCTGGTGTGGTGTTTGGTTTGTGATGTGGTGTGGACTTAACTAGACTATCTGCTAACGATTCTAAAATTCTTAAACGTGTATTTAAGAACTGCTTAAATGACTTAAATGTTGGGAGTTCTTGTGTGCCTCCCTGCTCTTCTTCCCACATTTTGAGGGTGATGAAAGGTAATTTTTGTACTAACAGATGTATTAGAAGTACATCCCATGATGTCGTATCAACTTCTAAACTTTGTAATTGTTGGATACATTCGTCTGTTGTATCAATTATTGACTTGAGTCCTTTAGCAGACTCTGCATTTAGTTTGGCTTGGTTTACCAAAACCTTTAATTGATGATTAACTAAAATTCTCTTGTTCTCATATCTAGCCTTTAACTTGTTCCATGCTGGCATGTAATCTTCATTTGTTACTGGGGTGTGCCGCAGCAATTTCTCAGCATCACCCACTAAACAAGATTTCAGATGATGCAGCTTTTGAACTGGTGTTAGCTTTGTATTGTCATGAACAAGAGAGATGAATAGATCATGAAATGATCGCCATAAATCGTAGTTGCCGTTATACTTGGGCAACTGAATGCGCGGAAGGAATGATTCCTGTTGAACAACAGTTGTAGAATGAATAGGTACTTGTCCCGAGCTTGATGCTTCAGAAGTTGGGACGAATTTCCGCAATCCTTCTACTAATTCTCCCATATATTCGGAATATTTTAACTCTGTTGAGCTATGATTATCTTGGGCTAAATACTCATGTTGCTTTTCATCAGAACTTTCTAATAAAGCCTGATTTATTGCCATATCTGTATCGCTATATATTTCCCATAGTTTCTTCAAATCTGTAATTTTAGTTTCATAAAAGCCTTGTGTTCGTTTAACAAGGTTCTTTTTCTTTCCATTTTCGATTAACTTTTCAATTCTTGCACGCAATATGCTTTCCGTAAGGATTAGTTTATCTACTGAATCCATGTTGATTGATATTTTACGATTAGTTAATTAACCGTGTGGGTTAAATGATGAAGATAATTGAAAAAAAAACAATTTAATGCCACGTGGGATAAATGTAAATGTAGTCGAAGAACGTAAATTGATACCGTGTATGAAATTGACGTGAAAAAATATTTATCTAAATTTTCGTTACTAATTTTAGTTAATTTAATTATTCAGCTATTTATTACGAGTTACTGACATGTAAGTTCAGCACTTAACTATGTAACACGATTTACTGACATGTAAGTTCAGTAATTATAATAGAAATTTCGAAAATATTCGAGCTGCCTCGTCTGGGCACCCTGAAGTTTTACGTCTAAGCACGTTTATAAATTAATTTTTGTGTTTTTTAATAAGAACTGCCACGTCTAAGCACAGTTATTATTTTGAAAAGTTCTTATAAACTGCCACGTTTCAGCACAATAACAGTAAGAATTGCTTGACTAATTTAATCGTAAATGAATTATTGTCAATCGCAACAGTAAACAGGCACACGTTCCTGGATGGAACCACCAAAAAATGTTTTGTAATGTAGCGGTAATTGAACACTACAGCTATATTACTGCATTTTAGGTAGGTTAGTGTAGCGGTATGTTAAAATGACAAGATATGTGAGCTTGTGTTTACTGTTGCTTTATTAACCAAAAATTACTTATTTTACGTTAGTCTGAATTCTGTTGTAATTTTTTCACTTTAAACGTACTTAATTAATTTAATTAATTATCTGGAGGCATGTATTCTTGAGGTGTCGTAACGTGACACGTGCTCAATTTTATACCTCAGATTTTCACTAATTCACTTTTATTACAATTAATTTCACTGTTTCTTACTTACTATAATTCACGTGTAGCTTAATATTAACTAATCTACGTTGTTTTTTCACATGAAGCATTAATTATGCGTGGCTTGCATGAAGTCAATGCTATGTGAAAAAACTAAATTAAATTGTCCACCACCAAATGTTTTAAGAATATATATCACAAATACTTATCCTAAAACGTTCACCACCAAATTCAAGTCACACCAACTTATTAATTTGATATTAAAATCTTGATAGCATGTGAATGCTGTACCTTGCTAGGCACGTTTATTTATGCTATAAGATTGTATTGAGAATTATTAATTTTTGCACTTTTTGATTTCTGAAAATACCACTGGATCTATGCGAAGTTGCATGTACGATCGCTGTCAAACTAATGAGAGTTTAGTTAGGGAGCACCTCCTTTTTATAATGTCCGAGCCGCCATTTTCGGACAAGTTCCACATGAAAAAATGCAAATTTCATGTATTTTTTGCACATTATAAGTCCATGCTGTAATGTCAAAATATTCCAAATTATGTGAATTAATTTATTTTTAATTATCCATAATTTTTCCTAATTCATTTATTGAAATATTTCAATTTTTCTAAAACTTATCAATATGGCCGCTCCCTATCATACTATGTTAATTTCCGGTGTGGAACATAAATTCTCTCACGAATTTTCTTCTGTCTCGTTTCCACATCGTTCTCTTTCCCACTCATTATGGGAATTAGAATTACCTTTTTTTATAAATATTTCCTTACCTGGGCAATTTCGCGTTTTTTAATTATTGCCAACAGGTAGAGCGCGGCCAACTTCATAAAAGTGATTATTTACTTCGTCGCGGTGACAGTTGGTTTCGCGGATTTTGTTGTGAAAAGTGCGGTGCTTTGTGTTGTGTATTTCTTCGCCACCAAGGGATTAATTCACAAGGTAAGTGCATAAAAATATTCTTTAAATATTAATTAATGATTTTCCTGTGCATAATTTGCAAGAATCATGCAAATTATGCGCAAATTTTGTGATGAAAAAGTGATTAATGAAGTGTCAACAATGGTTACAATTGTTGATTTTTCATTAATAATAGTGTGTGTAGCTTTTGCGAGTTTATGTTATTCGCATATTTAAACGTAATTGCATGTTTCGCAATAGTTTATTATGCCAGTAACATGAATTTCGCTGAAAAATAGCAATGTTTATGTTTTCATGTAGTGTTGTTGTTGTACTGCCAAGAAATTTGTTTCTTGGCAGTATGCATGTATGTATTTAAATTTTTTATTGTGCTGTTTAATAGTTAATCCAATTGATTCTATTGAACTAATATATATCTTTTTTTTCTCATTTCAGATACTTTTTGAAGATACAGGAGGCCAGTGCTGACTGGACACAGGATCTTGGAATTCTAGTCTAGGGAAGTATTAAATATTTTATTTATTGTTCTAATTATTTTTTATTTCTTTTCAGCTGTGTTCAACATCTTTAATTTCTTTTATATGAGTTAAAGGCAAATTGTTAATTTTGTACTGGAATGAGATAGCGTCACGCTTTTTTGAGAAATTTATGCTCTTAAATTTGTTTATATTTAGCTCCAAATAATTATTTTTGCACCAGTTTTCGAGCCTTGCAATATCGTCTTGGAGGCTCTCGCAATCATGAATGTACGAAATAACTCTGAAAATTTTAGCGTCGTCGGCGTACAGTAAAGTGTCCGAAGTTATCTCACCTGGTAAATCATTTATGTATATCAGGAAGATAATTGGACCAAGAATAGTATCCTGAGGAGCCCCCGATGTTTGTTCAAAAGAATTGGATTGAGAACAGTTGAAAACAACCATACCCATCATTTCTTTTAAGTATGATTGAAAGAAAAAAGAACAGCGTCCATATCAAAACCAATTTTTGACAATTTTATAAGACATTGACTGTGGCGAATCTTATCGAAAGCCTTGGCAAAGTCAGTGTATATGGAATCTACCTGTTTATTTTCGTCAAGAGAAGAAGCAATAGTATCAGTAAAAAGGGCTAAATTTGTAACCGTCGAGCGTCCAGGGAGGAATCCATATTGCGAGTTTGATAGGAAAGGCACAGTTTGGTGAAGAAGCTGATTATACATAACTCTTTCGAAAATTAAAACTAGCGCATTGGAAATGGATATTGGACGATAGTTAGTTACATATCTAGGATCGTCTCCTTTAAGGACTGGGGTAACGAAAACGCGCTTTAATGTTGGTGGAAAAACCTTTTCGATAAATTAAATAAAGTACTTAACGGTTTCGCAAAGCTAGTAGAACATTTGTAGTAAAAAAGGTTAGGCACGCCATCTGGTCCAGGATTTTTGTTGCAATTAAGCTCATCCAATATTTTAATTATGTCATCTATTGTCGAGATCTAAAAAATTCCCTGAGAACTCATCGACGTGGAAAGCTGAAGTTTTGTACACGGCGTTTTCATAAAAATTGTAAATAAAATTTAAAAATTGGACTAAATCGAGCAACTCCTTTTTGGTGTTGCCATACAAAATTTTAGTTTTTACTACATATTTGCAAGCTGTCTGAAAACGCGTCGATGTTGCGAGCTCCAATTCTGCACACGACCTTTTTATAAAAAACGATAACTCCAGAGAGCTGAAAAATTTTGCCATAGTCTTTTAATAAAAAAAGTAAAATTAGGATTAAAAATTGGAAAAATCGGGCAACTCCTTCGTAGGGTTGCCATACAAAAATTTCGTTTTTAACTATATATTTTGGCACTGCCTGAGAACGCAGGGACGTAGAGAGCTCAAATTTTGTACACTCCGTGGTCGTGAAAACTGCAAATACGAGTTCAAAAATGGACTAAATCGGGCGACACATTTTGGTGTTGCCTTACGCAACTTTAGGTTTTCACTATATATTTGGACACTGCCTCATGCGTCGACGTAGAGAGCTAAAATTTTGTACAAGGGGCTTATTTTTAAAAAAATGTAAATTACGTTCAAAAATTGGACAAATCGGACAACTCCTTCGTAGTGTTGCGATACAAAAAATTTAGTACGTGGCGTTTTCATAGAAATGGTAAATAAAATTTCAAAAATGGATTAAATCGGATTACTCCTTCTTGGTCTTGCCATACAAAACTTTTGTTTTTCACTGCCTGAAAACGCATGAAGGTGGAGAGCACATATTACGGCGTTTTCATAAAAATTGTAAATACAGTTCGAAAATGGGACCAATCGGCCAACTTCTTCGTAGGGTTGCCATACAAAAATTTCGTGTTTTTCTATATATTTGTGCACTGCCTATGAACGCGTCAACGTAGAGAGCTACACTCCCCCACACATATGAATGTCTGCACGCAGATATTATTCATCTCTAAACACCACACTCCGACTTCCACCCACCAATGTTACTATATTATCGCCGGGCTCCATCTAGTACCTTATAAATTAAATTAAAGTTCGAATTCAACTGACATTTCCGTCAAAACCACTCCTGAACTTATCTTCTACATAGAGCAATCACAAAACACTTCAACTCTTTTGCATTTTCTATATTTTAAATTTCAACTTATAAATAGATATATGTACATGCACAAAACGGTAAAAATAAAACCTTACACATAAATTAAAAAATGACATATTAAATACATAAAAAAAAAACTACTTCCTCGTCAATTCTCAACTTTTCCATTTCAGAGACAGTCAGAGGATTTTACCCAAAAATGCAATTGCTAGGGCAAAGTCAAAAACGACTTACACCCGCTAAATTTAAGTGATTGATGACAATACTTACAACGCGGAGGCGCGACGGTAGGAAAATTTGTGTTACTTAAGCTAAATATGATCATGGACTTAATCTATCTGCGCTTAACGCATGGTTCACAGGTACCAGGTTTAACAAAAGATGGATGACACTCAGGACATTCAGAGTTTTCTCCATACCATCGTTTCGTGTTGCTCCGTCTTTCTGGAATTTTTATCTGAAATGAGTTGACTGTATCGGAATGTTCGTATCCTGTTCGTGCATCATTTTCCAAAGGGAAAAGAAAGTCAGGAATGTGAAAATCTTTGCGTAACTGTTCAATATCAGCTTCTGTTGGTGGCTCACCAGAACTGGTTTTATTCGTTTCTTTCGTGTCATAAATAGCAATTGAATTTGGTTGTATTGAGCTTGCTCGTTGCTGTATTGAGCGAGATGTTGGAGTCCTTACAGATGTGCTTACGGATCTTTGACTTTTGTTAACTATTGGTGCAAGAAAAGGATTATGAGAAAATGGACGCGGTTGACTTGGAGCAGATCGATCAACGAAACTGGTTGCAGTACTAAGAGAATCGCTACTTTCTGGTTTATAGTCATCTTCTTTGCGACCATCGACTCCAATCGGTGGATCTAGTTTTGGTGGCTCCAGGGCATTTGATGGAATTTTCCACTCATAATATATTGGGGGTCCTTGGGTAGTTGCGATATCATGCATTATGTATTCAGGAAACGGAGGTAAAATTAGTTTGGATGGCTTTGCTATTTCAGAATCCGATTTCAAAGAGAATGGTGAAGGCTGCTGTAATTGATCTTTTCCAGGTATATTCAAATCAATATCGAATTTATCTTCATTCTTCGGACTGGCTGTTGTAGATGGCTCTAAAGTTGTGGTAAAGAAATTGATTGTAGTTGATATTGGTGATGATGTATAATCTTTGCCTTGATTTTCAGTGGTGTAATCTCGAGTTGAATATTTTGAAAAATCATAATCGTTATATGTTGATTTTCTAAAGGTAGAAGCTTCTGCAGCTTCAAGACTTTCTGGCTTTTCTGATTCAATTTCAATTGTTGTTGGTTTAGAAGTTGTAGACGTAATAAACACAGGTGTAAAAGGACGCCCAGCAAAAGTTGATGGTCTTGTAAAAATCGGTACTGTAGTTGATGGTGTTGAAATTTTCATAAATGGAGCTGGAGTTGTTGCTTTTGCTGATGTACTAATTATTTCTTCAGGCTCTGCAGTATAATTCTCATTCAAAATTGGATACAGAAAAGGAGGTTCATAAAGTTTAGATGGAATTTTTATTGATTGTAGAATTATGTTTGAATCTGTTGATTTCTCAGAAATTGCCTGTTCGACAGAAATATCCGCTGAAGTGTTATAATTAGAACTGAAACTCGTTCCTAAGTCCATTGATATGATATCATCGGCCTCGTCATTTCTTCTTTTAATAATTGGAGGATGTGAAGGCGGTAATATTTCTGTACTAGGTTGTTGAATACGCCATCGTGTTGAAGAAGGTTTATTACTAAATTTGTTGGCATTATAATCAGTAATTTGATTCTGAATAGAAGGGAATTGCTAAAAATAGAATAGTAATAATAATATTAATGTAATAAAATTAAAAAAAAAACATAAATAAACTAAAATTTAACAAACTTTATATTGATTCCTGAATGATTCTCCGGAATAATCTGGTGCATATGGACGATCCAAAAGATCAGGACGGGGAGTTCTCAATTGATTTTCTTCTTCTGGTACAAATGGTTTATCTCGTTGGCCTTAAATTAAATTATCAAAAATATTTAAATATAAAAATATCATGATTTATTTCATATATTCACCAATTAGAAGATTTGCAGCATAGTCACTTTCAGCACGTGAACAATTCACCATATACCAGTGATCACATATTAGCATCCGTTGTTGGAATAAAGTTGTATTTGGGCATGAGTAGCTAAATTGACGACCAAGTCCATCGCACATGTGATATACCTGAAATTGTTTTATTTTTCGATAAATTGCAAGGACTCGATTTGAATAGTTTATTTTCTTTTTTTTACCTGACATCCTGTTTCAATATCAGCATAATAGCCAGCTGGTCGTCCAACACAAGAAAATGATGTTTTTGGAAATATTCTATAGGCACCAATTGGAACTGTGATCTGAAATATAGAAAAAATATGTTAAAAAACAAAAACAATCTGAAGAGTAAATCAAAATAAAAGAGATTGCCGTGAAAATACTAAAAAGGGAATTGCTGAGCTTAGGAGGTGAGAAAATATCTCCCCGTAAAATGCTGATGAGCACCATGACTAAAAATCATCAAATGAAACTCCTGAAGAATAGATATGAAAATCGCAAAGATATTGTTATAAGTATCGATAAGACGAAAACCCATAAAATGCCTTAAGTCCCGGTGTAAAATGAATTGCAATTTTGAAATATTATTGAGTTGCCATATTTAGCAGATAATACTTTTCTATTGAGCTTAATCACTGCCGAAATAGTACTCAATAACCCTCTAACTGACACAACAGTTTTTCAATTTTGTTTGTTTGGTGAGAATGATACGAGCAATATTTTCAGTATCGTAGATCAACTAGGGAACTCTCAGTTTCCGCTATGATATGCACATGTCGAAACTTGTCCACAGAATATAAACAACGAAAGTTTTTTTTTATAAAATCTCAACGGAAACAGAAATTTGTAGTAAATGGGAAATCTGAAAATAAATCCTGTAGGGCAAGCGGACTTCTTACGTATAGAGAAAATTAAAGAAAAAAGATGAAAAAATGCATACGTAAATGAAGCACCAAGAGCATGTTGATATGTTCGTTTTTGTCTGAAGATAAACAAATTTTCTTAAAAATGTCTTAGCAAGAGAATCAAAATGTTTATTAGAAAAGCTCTAAAAAACAAGAGACAGAAAACCCCAAATTTGAAACCATACTTAAAAAAAACGTGTATGAGCAGCTGAAAATTACCAGCTTTCTACTATTGATAAGGTTTCTTAAATGGAAGAGACTAGTAACTTGGGTAAGATAAATGCTGTTTTCTTCTCCTGTAAAATTCAAATTTTGTGAGTTAGGACGTTTTACACTTAAGGCGATGTACTCGCAATACCGATCAGATATTTTTAGTATTCATTAAAAATGTCAAACATTCATTTTTATAATATTCTGTCTCACTGAATAATGGAAGAATTTTTTTTTATGTTTCTAAATTAAATTATTAAATACAAGAGAAAAAAGCAGCCACCTCATCCACTTTTTGAATCCGGGACTTTCCTTTTTTTCTCCGTTGTATTTGACAATTTAGTTTAGAATCGTAAAAATAAAACTCACAAAATTCTTCTATTCCATCAAGGATTTTTTTTTATTTCAGAAATTAGGTTATTCGTTAAAATGAAAATATATGAAATTTTCTAAATATTAGAATTTTATATCCACAGTTTATCAGAAATGTGCAAGTATATATTAGCTGTTCCTAATTCCAACAGCAGAAAATAATCCTACTAGTTTGAGACTCAACCAAAAAAACACTTGAAAATAACTTTAATCCCTCTCTACTGAGACAGTCAAAATTAACTATTCTGACGGCATATAAAGGAAATCCATACACTTTTCAATATATCGGAAGGGCAATATTTCAGTCATTCCGGATATTGAACACCAATGAGCCTAAACTGAGCTTAAAATTCATTGTAAAACCAGTGAGACTGATCATGTAAGAGGCCACATTTAATCCATTAATCTCCGATTGCATACTTTGGTAAATTGGTGCTTATACATGATTCGAAAACATGTTAAACGGAACAAACCTAAAGCGAATAATGTTGGAAACACAGAGCCCATTTGGGGAGGAAAACTTTTTTATGAAAAACAATTTCTCTAATTTGTTTGAGAATTTTTTCCTTCGAATAATATCGTTAAAACCAGGGACCGTAATTGTTAAAAGATATGTATTAAAAATTGCTTTTTAATAGTTATCTTTCGACCAATTTTGTTTTTTTTTGTTAACCTTTAACCATTATTTCACAATTTCTTCTTTTTGGTTATGAAATAAGTGTTATCGATAACTTTAATTTCGAAAAATATCTTTTTACCTACTAAAAATGATGCTAGTGTACCCAAAGCGTGCCGTAAGACCGTCACTTTAAGACTTTAGTTTGAGTGAGACACTGAGTCATTGCATGAAGTGTGAGTGAGCCAGATAGTGATGCTAGCGAGTCAAATCATCGAATTTTTACAAATGTGCACCGTCTACTCTCTACAGAGGGCCGACTTCCAAACCAAGTACATGGTGAAGGAAGAAGTTCCTTACATTACGAGGACGTAGCTCACCGAATTTTACAAAAACATGAGCACCAGAATTACGGAAGCAGATGAATTTGTCAACAATGGAAGATTTGCCCCGTCTGATAACCCGATCTTTTTTAAGCAGGTGTCGAACTTGTATTGCAGCAGAAGGAAGGCAGTTTGAACATCTTTTGTAAATAATAAATCTTAGCATCCAAATAATTGGTGTTTAATTTTAAACTTAAGGAAAATTTGTCCTAAATTCAACAAAAAGTTACGATCTCTAACTTGAAAGCGTCACTATCCGTCTCACTCACACTTCATGTAATGACTCTCCGTCTCAATCAAACTAAAATCTTCAAATTACGGTCTTACGGCAAGCTGTGGGTACACTAGAATCATTTTTAGTAGGTAAAAAGATATTTTTCGAAACTGGGTTTCTTGAACAAAACAATTTTTTTTTCCGTAATCTAAGAAATAATGTAGCAAGTGTTATACCATTTTAGAATCCTTATCAAATTCATCAACTTTTAAAGTTACTTGCCAAACTGGTGAAGTACATTTTTTTTTTTCAGAACAGTCAGTTAAAGTTGGGTGAAATATTAATTTTCTATTGTTGATTCGGCAAAATGTGACATTTTCTTCCAAGCTGAAGCAGTTGGCTTAGAATTCAAAGTAACAGGTTACATAAGCACTATTCGGGATTACATAAGAAAAACAAAATTGAAAAAAAGTAAAGATTTGTAGCAACAGGAGCTAAAAAACCATCAAAGGGTGTACATTTTCTCGAAAACAAAAGAAATCTCTATAATTTGAAAAGTACATGACTTAGACTTTTTTTATATTTTTCTGGTAACTATTATAATTTGGTCTATCACCCGATTCCGGCTTACCCTCGACTTACAGGACACCCTGTATATAACATTCTAAATATAAAAGTTTTAAAGTTTAAACCCATGCACGAGGTACTAGATTATAAGACCAACGAAAACGCTTGGGTAATCCAAACCTATGCTGTGTTAAGTAAGTAGTGAAAAAACGTTGTGGTTTCTAGGCTGATATACTCTTAGATTAAGATAATAGACTCGAGAAAGCATTAAGACTTAACGCTATGAAATGCTTGAAAATGAGAACACCTAATTTCCCCAATGCTGTGAAACGTCAAAACAAATTTCGAAACTATGAACATATGTAGTTTATCTCTACCCGATTTTATTCAACACAGAAACGATATTATTAACGAGAGAAAAAGTTATAGTTGGTCTAAGACAAATAAAAGTACACAAAATTACGCGAACTTAATTTACCACACACTAACACAATTGATATGGGTACTTCTAGCATCTAGCCACAGGTTTATATTAGTCAAATATTGACCATCACCTACTTTGCTCTAGACTAAATAGATCGAACATTATTGCAATCCATAGAGAATTGCATTCTTGCGATAGTAATGAGTAGTTGCATTTATCAGTATATATTTATTTTCAAAGCGCCATTTAAAGAGAAACAAAAAAATAACTGTCACCATCAATATAATATTAGAATCGGTGGATATCAATGGTCAACTAAACGACACTTTATTTCTACCACACAAATTCTTTTAGCTGATTTTTGTAAATTTGTCCATACTCAAAATGAATTCAATATTTCATTTTCAGGATATTTTAAATCAACTCAGATCTAAATCAAACATATTAGATGAGTAAAAGTTTGGATTTTGAAACTAATAAAAAACAAAACAGAGAGGTTTTTCAATAACTGTCGAAAGTTTGGAATAATGACAGACTTAGAGATGTGTATCTTTAAAAATACACAGAAATTCTATCATCTATAAGTTTTGAATAAAAAAATTGAAGCAATATTTTTTCAAAAACAACAGTATGAACCTCTTTAATAGTTCAAGAGCTAAAACTAGACGAGAAAGAAAGAAAACGTAATGTAAACTGTATCAATGAAGGTGCCATACTAAAATTATATTTTGGTTATTTATGTATATTGGTTCACATTACATTAGTTCTGCGGGATTTTACGTTAACTCGGGTTCATCAGTCAAATACCGTGTGCTCGTTAATTTGCGAGAATTGCGAGCAGGATTTATTCACGATAGAGATATTGTAACAGCAATTAATGTAGATTTATAGGTACTTCTTTTAGGGGATTTAAGCTTCATTCGAAAAAAAAAAACTAAAGCATCTAGATGGTACTAGAGCTAAAAGTGATAGGAGAATTTTAGAACCGGCCTCGTTTTTAATGTGCAAAATATTTATTATAAGAATAACCTAATAGAATGCATGTGATAGAAACTCTGTCGACCAGTTCCTTGTGGATAAACCAAAAAAATGAATTTGAATTCAAATTGTGAGGGAATGATTAACCAATAAAATAAAAATCGAAGTATAACTCTTATTTATTGAGAAGAATTAAAAACGTTATCGATAACTCTTAATTCATAACCAAAAAGAAGAAATTGTGCAATAATGGTTATCCGATAACCAAAATAAATTAATCAAAGATTAACCATTAAGATGAAATTTTTATTTTATTGGTTATACTTTTTTAAATTACGCTAGAATTTGAAAGTTCATTTCATGAGGATAAGATTGGTCCTATTCATATAAACATCCGATCATTATTTCCATGTAATTTTTTTTTTTATTGAAAAGTTTAAAATAATAGTTATTTTCGGTCCCTGGTTAAAATAAAAATTTCTTTTATTAATTTTCTTCACTAAAAATGTTAGCCCAGATCGGTCGTCGATGATTCTCTGTTGTATGTTAATGTCAAAATACATATACAACAAAATAGCATAAGCTTTCCTCTACTTCTTTATGTTTTTATTCAGCACAGCAAACCCAGCATTATAAATGAAAAAATATAATTTCGAATTTAAGCACTTGTAATGCTCTTGGAATATTCACTTCAAAACTTTTGTCACAACCCTGGGAGCAGTTGACAATTTTGCTCTATTTTTTATTGTATATTCTGACTGTTAATCTCTATGGTATTTGATAATTCAAAATAAACTATGGTGAAAACCAAAATATGACAAATTTCTGCTGAAATGTCAAAATAATCGACAAAATGGACGTCGTAAGGTCACTAGCTAGGAATGCTTTTATTACTTTGCAGCATAAAAATCTGTTAAAAGTGAAATTAACTTAACTATTTTACATTTTCCTCTAGAAGTGCTATTCTGTTTCGTAAAACAACTAAATTTACTACCATTTCGGTATCTTATTAAATGAATTATATAAAAAAATTGCTTTATTGGATCAATCAACAGCAAACTACATCGACTGCTTTCGCTGAAAACTATCTGGGCTTAGAGAAGAAGTACCATGAGTAAAAATGGAAGGAAACATTCAAGATTTAAAAACGCACTCTTCATCTAACAATAATAATATAAGTCAGGGACTTTTTTTTTTACCAAAGCTAAATATTTAAAAATTGTCAACAGAATAAAAAATACTTCACTTAAATAATAAATTTTATAGTAAAATGAATACAAACACAAGTGAATTATAGTAGAGAGTAGGTTTTATAATGAGTGAAGTAACTTTGATTCGATTTTATATAAAAATAATTCGGTTAAGAGCAGGGGCGGATGGGCCATAAGACGAACCGGGAAATTTCCCGGTGGGCCGTCTGTTCAGAGGCCAGCAGGGCCGGTGGCAGAAAGTACGTCTAAGTGATCTACCAACCTATCTTCATAAACATGTACTTACCGAGAATAAAGTACCGGAATGTATTTCATTTTCTTAACAAATTTTTGTAGAATTTTTGTATAATTTTTTCTGTATTTTACACTATTATTTGCCTATATAATTAATCAGCGAAAAATTGAGTTTTTATATTTCGTCTTCCGACTGCCCATAAATAACTCTCAAACTTTAATGTTTTGTTGATTTTGTGGTAATTAAGATAAATCACGCGTGACGTGCTATTCGATTTTATGAAATGACAGGAACAAATTCAATTTTTGACTGAAAAAGAAAGAAATTAGTACCACCAGCGATTAGAAATATTTAGTTTTCATACGGCTACTGAATCATTCGGTCACAGAAATTTAACGTATAAAACTGTGTAAGAGCAGGCTTAAAGTGCTTTGTATTTTGCGTGTGTTATTTATTCTGAATATCCGAATCGGACTTAAGGTAATTAAAATAACAAAATTTGTAAAAATAATTTAATAAAAATATGGTTTAGGTTTATCCAATATCGCTATTAAAAAATGGAGAAAGAAAAACTGAAAGGAGGAGCGGAGAAGTTACGCGAAAAAAGAAAGAAGGCAATGAAAGCTGAGGCACACACGTCAAAAAACATTAAATTTATGTTTGAAAAACTAGTCTCTTCTTCTATTTCTATTATTAGTCAACCGCAACCATCTCAAGAATTAACGGAAAAAATTGTTTTGTTTCCCGAATCCATAAGTTCTCAAGTTGAAACAAGAATACAAAACGAAAGTGAAAACCAAGCGTGCACGCCTACTGCTTTAACAAAATCTTGTAATTTTCAAAGCATTCGAAAAACCAACGAAACAAAATCAAGCTTTCAATCCTCAATTAATATTACTAATAGTCCCTATGATAGTTATTTTAAAAAGCCAAATTTGTACGACATTCAAAATTTTTTTTCATTTCATCCGAGACAACCAGCTTTAATTGAATTTTTTAATCGCGAAAAAGCCTTCAAAATGAAAAATGGCACAGTAAGGAACTGGCTAACATACAATGAAAAAAATTTTAAGTTGTTTTGTACTGTGTCTAGTATACGCAAAGCACGAAAATCGATTTGTTCTTTTTGAATGACTTTTCGCACACTTATCAACGAATTCAGGAGCATGAAGTAAGCAGTGAACATGAACATTCCGTTGGAGCATACTTTATGTGCAAGAATCAAAAGGACATTTCCAATTTGCTTCTTTCATCTACGTTAAATATCAGACAGCAGCAAATAAAGAAAAAACGACGAGTATTAGAAGTGATTATAGACATTATAAAACTTATTGGAAAACGCGGATTAAGTTATAGAGGAAAGAAATATGAAGCTGCATATACTTTAGCTGCTCCAACATTGGACCATGGTAACTTTTTGGAATTAATATTGTTAGTAAGTAAATATGATGTACACTTAAAAGGAGATTTAAATGAGGTCATCGAAAAAAGCAAAAATATCCATGAAAAAAGACAACAACGTAGATCTGGATCATTCGTAAGTTTATTATCTAAAACAACTGTAAATTCAATATTGCAAATTATCAAAACATTCATTTTGGAAGAAATCCAAAAAGCAGAAATATTTTCTGTGCAATTGGACACTACACAGGATATTTCAGTTCAAGATCAATGTTCAATTGTAATAAGGTATGTTTTGGGTTGTGAAATCTATGAAAGACTGGTTTCTGTTGTAAGTTGTACAAACTCTACCGGAAAAGGTATGTTTAACCTCATTCAAAAAGAATTTTCATCTTTAAATATTCCACTAAAAAATTGCGTCTCTAATGCCACTGATGGTGCAGCAAATATGCAAGGGGCTTACAATGGTTTCTCTAAATGGTTGTCTGAAAATACACCTAGTCAATTACATGTGTGGTGTTACAGCCATATCCTGAACCTAGTTGTGTCCGACACAGTTAAAATAACAATAAATGCAGCGCCTTTATTTACCTTATTAAATTCCATTGCAATTTTCTTCAAAGAATCCTACCAAAGAACGAATATTTGGAAAAGCACATCCTTAGAGGCAAAACAACAGAAATGACATGTAATTGGAGAAACTCGTTGGTGGGCAAAAGAAGCAGCTTTGAAAAAAATATTTGGAAATTACAAAAATCACGCCAATGCTCTTTACATCGATGTATTATTAGCATTACACGATATAAAATTGTCTGAAAAAATGCCACCAGATGTCCGTGTGAAGGCCTCTACCATGCTTACACAATTTATACATTATGAAATGCTACTAACGGCTCAAATTTTTACAAAATTATTTTCAATTATTGGTCCTGTCTCGAAATATTTGCAAACTAGCGGATTAGACTTACTAAGATGCCACGAAATGATTATGAATTGTACATCACAATTGAAGTCCGTAAGTCGGGACATGAATGATATTGAAATATCTACGCAAACGTTCATTGCATGGGCACAAGATGAAATTGACAGCCGTGAAGAAATCGACATCGACATACCAATTTCCTTTCCTGAAAAGAGAATAAGAAAACGAAAGAAAATGGCTGGAGAATTGGTGGAAGATGATCCCATAAAAAATAGCCTAAATAACTATGAAGTTGAAACTCATAATAAAATTTTAGATAAAATTATAAATTCTATAGAATGTAGATTTAAGAATAATGGCGAGCTTTATAAGGATATTGCCTTATTGTCTCCAACAAATTTTGATGAAGTTAAACAAGGAGTACCATCAAATAGCTTTAAAAAATTTTGTGAACTGCTAGAAAACAATTACCCACATATTACAAAAGAAAATCTGCAAGAAGAATTGGTTAGTTTCGCGAAAATTGGGGATAAATTTAAAGTTTCGACAACAACAAATGCGGAGAGTAATCAACAATTTCAGAATAATGTTACAGTGTTATAGACACAGATGAAACTGATGAAGAAGACAACGATGATTTTGAAAGAGATGGTGGTTTTGATGTTAATAATAAAAAATGTAAATCTTGTCTTAAATGTGCAATTTGCTGTTATTATGTCATTCAAAAGTACAATATGTACAGTGAGGCATATTCTACACTAGGAAATGCTTACAAATATTTATTAACATTATCAATAAATCAAGTGCAATGTGAAAGAGCTTTTTCCAAGTTAAAATACATTAAAAATAGATTGCGGAATTCAATGTCGAATAATAATTTGGATGCTTTTATGTTAATGGCTTGCGAAAATGATATTTTATATAATATTGACTCTGATAACATTATAGATGTGCTTATGCAGCAAAGCAAGTTATTAAATAGATTGTTAAAAGAGTTAAGTTTTATATAACAATTTTTTCTTAAATTTTTGTGTTTATAGAATTTTTATGAAGTTGTAAGTTCTCTAATCGTTTATAACAAACCTAATTTCTATACTTGGAATAAAAAGACTTTAAACTTTGATTTACTTTTATCTTGTTGTTTTTTTGTTGTTGTATGTTTTTCTATTTGTACGTACTTGACTGGGAGTCCGGCATTTTTAACTAAAAGAATGTTTTTTGGATAGTAAATTTAATATGATTCAAAAATCTGTAATAAACCTATGCTCTATTTAATTTAATGGAAAAATGCGTAACACCATGTAAATGTATATTTTAGCCATAAGCGGAAATTGAAAAAGGGCCGACAAATAATATTTCCCGGGCCGCTAAATGTTGCCCATCCGCCCCTGGTTAAGAGCTAGTAACGCTCACGCAATCAGGGTTCGTACCAGAATTTTATCAATGAACAGTCGATCGACCGAATTTATATTTAAATCTAATACAAATTTGCCTATGATAACTGAATAATATTCAAACATATGCAAGAGTAATTTTATAAGGTCTGATTAATTAAGAACTGTCTTTTAAGTTAACACAAGAAATAATTTTTTTCAGGCAACTCTGAGACTAAAGAAAAAAGCTGCAGGATTCTTGTTATCTATGACGTAATGCCTACTAATCCTGATAATATCAAAATATTAGCTTTAGAAGACTAGTAGATCAGCGGGAACGATATTTTTTCGCACATTTTGTGCTACATCTTCATAACCAATTCTTTAAAAATTTTGAATTTTTTTTTAAAATACTTGAAATTAGATCTTTCAAACGATACCGCACATTATACAAAAACAAAAATTTTTGTTGAGGGCACCCAACTCACCTCTATTCAAAATTAAAAAAAAAGATATATCATAATCTCTAACTGTCGAAATATGTGCGTGTCACAAAGAGCTAATATTCGGAGAAATTTCAAATTCTTACAACAGACGGTCGCACAAGGAATTTTATAAGGGCTCAGTTTTGTTTTTTTTTTGTACACACAGAAAACTAATTACTTAAAAATTCTTTTTTATATACATTTGATGATCAAAATATGCTTTCTTTTTTTCTCTTAAAACACTATACAAAAACGGGGTTTCAATAAATATATTTATTAAACCAAATTAAGCCAATTTGGATCCACTTAGTGAAAAAGTAGTTCGTCAACCTTCAGAAGTCTCAATTCATTATACATAACCGTTAAATTGATCTTCTCTCATTATGAAATTTGTAGTAAAATAGAAAATGATGATGATATCGTTCTAGATTCATATGTGGTGCCACAATAGGAGAATGTTTTACATGAATTTTATCAAAAAATTTCCCTTTATGTCAAGCACAAATATATCACCCAGAAAGCAGATCGCTCCAGTTGATAAATTAATTGCACTAAAAATCTCATTTACAATAACAATTTCCTCAAGAATCATATTTCCATCCGTCTGTTAATTATCTTAAGTTCTTCAAAAGCCTCCAACGAAGGTAGCTTCAATGGATTTTGATCATCCAATTTACACACCTGTGACGAACTATAAATATCGTAAATAAGGCAATCAATTAATAAAATGCAACGCCTACAGAATCAATGAATTTTCAATATCAAACTTCAAAGTTCAGAAGCCAAAAATATAATTGAAGACTATGAATGTGTGAAATACTAAACACTAAGAACAACATTACGAATAAAAGATTGTTGATTATATCGAAAAGCCAACTTTTGAAGACTCAAAATCAAATAACACCAAATAAATAATATTAATTTTTTAATTTGACGAAAATTGCATTATGTTGAAAGTCACGGATTAAATCAAAGGCTGCCATACGAAATAGAATACGAAAAAAAGAAAGAAGTTTCGTATTAGTAAGATCTCTAAATTAGCCGACGCTTGTCGAAGAATAAGTTTCATTTTACTAGTTTACTTAAGATAGGCTGCTTGTCCTATACAAAAATTTTCCAAAATGTCAAAATTTCTTCAAAAAAAAAAAACACGAAGTTTATGGCTTTCATTTATACGTAAAAACATCAACGATGAAAAAATGCATTACAAACAGAACTAGATATTTTCTGAATTATGTAAAAAAATCAAAAAAATTTCAACTCCCATAAATATATTTCGCACCAACAAAATACCCTCGAATCCCACATTAAACACACTTTTAACCGCCTTCAGGCACACGAGTGTTTTCTTTTGGTCATGAAATTTGCATACAATATCAAGTTATGTTGCGCTTAAGTAATTTTCTCCAAAGGCAAAAGAATTTTCCCATTTTTCGCAATCGATCTTGTGAACGCTTCAGAGTTTAGTCAGGAAAGACAGAATACCGCCAAAGTTATGTCATTTCCCACCGCAGCAGCAATGCCGGTGTGATGGTGCATGCAGCCATGTGCAACTTTTTACTGGCGTGGAGGAAAAAATTTGTTTTCCTCGTCAACTCGCCCAATAATAATCATTCAAATTTGGTGGCGGCATACATCAGCATTCATTCGATTGATCTTGGGATTCTCTTAAGCATTCAACACCTGCGCGCATTCTTATATCTACACACCTTAATCCAGTGCCTCACTTTCACGATCTTTGGTTTATTCGCATGAGGATGAGATTGAGGTTAAGGGCAATTTGTTTCCGTTAATTTAAGAGTAGGTAGTTATGCCAACTTGCATTACCTTTTTTTTTTTTTGTTAATCTTACATTTTAGAAGGAGGAGGAGAAGAGAGGATGAGCGAGAGAGAGAGAGAGAGAGAGAGAGAAAGAGAGCAAAGAAAAAAATATTCCAGAAAATATTCCAATTAAATAAAAGTTGCGGTAAAGCTTACAAAGGTGGAGCGGTATTTATCTTTGTTATGACACAGAATTTGACCTATAGAAAAGTCTGTGTCTGTCCCATGTTAATGGTAAGCTTTGAAATGTCACGATTGTTTTCCAGTCTGCTACATACTGCCTGCAAGATCTCCTCAGTAAAATCACGAATTCGTTTTATAGAAACTGTATAGAAGTATAGACCGACCGGTTGGTCGGTGGGTTCTAGAAATCCAGCGTCGCGATCTTTAGTCTGTTAACAGCGAACGACAATTAGCACTGTGGTGAGGAGTCTTGTAAAAACCTCATTGACATCATAATTTAGATGCGAAAAACTTTGATAAAATCATTTTGACTAATTACAGTCCACGGGAGACTTTTGATTTGTATGAAAATTAAATACGAAAATAATTCGTGAAAAACTTAGCCGCCCTGAATAGACTATGAAAATTGCTGTCAATGAGATCTTTTATTAGAAGTCATTGCAAATTTATTTATGTAAGTTGAGTTAAGATATATTTAAAAAGTAATAAATTTATTAGAATATTAAATTTAAAAACGAGTTGGTCGAACTTAAGAAAAAGAATGTAAAAATCAAAATGTAACAATTTGTAAGGGGCGTTCATGCAAGATACTCTTGGGTCTGCCTACGGTACAGAGAATACAAGTATTTTAATTAAATTTTGACACATGGGCTCTGACGAAATTTCATCCACTACCTACTCTATATACATTTCTATTGAAAAGACAGAGAAAGGAGAGAGAGCATTATGTTCTCTGTACCGTACTTTCGTATACATTAGTGACATTTCGTCCACTAATGGTGGAACGTTGTTCGTAATGAGAATACCTTGTATTCTCTGTACCGTTGGGTCTGCCGTCCCGTCTGCAGATTTGTAAATAAAATTGAGAGCTCTCTGGAAGTATGCCGTCATTATCAAGTTAATATACGTTGTTTATTATTTATTCGAAATAATAGTGATTAAAGGGTCACGAAAACAGTATAATCTTGATTAAGCTTGGAGAAAAGTTGTAATATTTAAATTGCCATTACAAATACCTACTTATTATACAAGCTGTTTTCGCCTAGGAGGTTAATAGAGCAGGAGGTTATAGTACTCACCTAGACAAACAAACAAATGTTTGGCTGGTTGGGGAGGGGGGGGGGCATATCAACCGTTTAGGAGTTACAGGGTGATTAAGAAAAAAACTAGTTTTTCACAAAACGCCCCGTATCTTAAAAAATACAGGGCGTATGGTCACCGTTATAAGCTCATTGTATGCAGAACTTTCTGTCCTTTCCAACAACTGCTCAATCAACCCCATACCCCTCTCCTCATTAGAATTATTGTTGTAGAATCTCACAATTTTGGATTTTCTTATCTTTTTTTTTAAGTTGACCTCTACTTTTTTTGTAAAAATATCATTAACATACATTGTTTTTTTTATAAAAACAATAAACTGTGGACTCTCCTCTTTAATTTGCCCTATGTGCTATCTGTAACCGTTAACGTGTTATTAGCTTTTAACCTATTCTCAGAGCTATTCGGAAACCTATTTACAAAGATAATTTGTTCCCTTGGTGACTGCAACGGCGATTTAAAAAAAAAAATATTGGCTAATTTCGGTATGACTTGAATATGTTGTAAGCTAATAATTCTTTAGCGCAAACACATAGGATCTCAAATTAAAGAGGAAAGTCTACAGTTTACAATTTGTATAAAAAAAAAAAGTTATGTTAATGTCCTTTTTGCAGAAAAACTAGTGGTTAAAGTAAAAAAAAAGGCAAGAAAATCCGAAATTTTTAGTTTAAACCACAATAGCTTTTGAAATGAGAGGAGTATAGGGCTGGTTGAGTAGTCTTTGGAAAGGTCATGAAGCTCTGCATGAGCAATGAGTATGCAATGAGCTCTTAACGGTATCCGTACTCCCTGTACTTTTAAAGATACAGGTGTTTTGTGAAAAACTAGTTTTTTTTTCTTAATCACCATGTAACTCCTAAACGGTTGATATGCTCCCTCCAACCCTCCCCCCCCCCGCCGTACAATTTTTTGTTTGTTTAGGTGAATACTATCACTTCCTGCTCTATTGACCTCCTAGGCGGAAACACCCTGTATGTTTTAAGCATTCTAAGCAAATTCTCCCTTCCCTTTTAAAACTTCCTATTTAACAAGATTATTAAAAACTGCATTGATCTCTTTTCTTAATATTAATAATGTGCTTAGTAGCTTGCAATTTGGTTTTAGGCAAAGCCAAAGAGCTAAGGGTACGCAATTAAGTTCTCTAATCAATCAAAATTCATGAAAGCTTAGATAGAAGACATCATATTGCTAGTTTATAATTTTGATCTGCCTAATCATGTAATCCTACTGGATTTAAAGTCTCATACATAGTTAACTGATTATACTTATTATATTTATGTAGTTGTAGACATATTATCCAGTTTAACAAAATTAAAATTTCGTGCCTTTCGCAGGGATGTATTTTGGGGCCAAATATTCTTTCATTCTTTTCTCCACTTACCTTTCATCGATTAAATGTTACATTTGCCTGATGAGCTATCCTTTATAATATTTGGGAGTTTTTACTTATCACCGCCTTCGTAAGAAATCATATAATAAAAATCTTTAGAAGGAATTTCTATTTACTTTGCTCGACCTGTCCTATTTATATCTTAATAACGATCCTAAGCTCAATCGAAAAAGTGGAGTTCATAATATAAATACGCCTCCAAGTACCGAAATGTTTTTTTTTTTTTTTCTAAGAAAAACTACCTCTAAGAGCCGATTAGGTTGTAAAATTTCACATGATTCATTCGATAAAGCTGTTCTAAATATTTACACCTCACACTACATCTGTACAAGTATCATACACTCTCGACTTTAACATGGTCTCAACACACCTTCGACCTCTGTTAGTAGCTAAAAGTGCCATTATAAGAGGACTAACTCCATATTTAGACATAGTCTTGTTCTTCCCTTACATTATCTATAGGTTTATACAGTTTTCAATTTTTTATTGTGAGTAATTCCATTTTTTTCAGAAACGCTGCCCGGTATTTCCTTTTTACTATCTAGCATACTTAGTACACAAACATACATAATGTTGTCAATACCAACTAAGCAGCAAACGTTATGTTTTTTTTAATCACTTCATTCAGAGGGAATCCCGTACATCTTAATATACTCTTAATGATGAGTGTCTGAATCACCAGAACAAGAAAAATATGAATCTGGAATCAAGAATAAAAAAACAGTTTCATTCATTAGACTTGGATGATAAGTAAACCTCAAAACATTGAAATGCTGAAAACATGTAAGCAATTGTGAGGCATATTACATAAAATATTGAAAACACAAAACAGAGCAATTTTTAACTTTTAATCAAGGACCGAAAGAGTTATAAGAAATATTTTAAAAGTCTGGTTTTAACACTTTGTTATTGATATTTTATATTTTATCTTCTAATGAAATAGTTAAAAAGAGAATTTTATTTTCTTCTGAGTAAATAACAGTCTAATCTTAAGTTTTATATTTCTCTCTTGGTTTAACATTTAAAATTGAGTTTTTTTTTTTTTTTCTCAAAAAATAAAACTCATAATTCGAGTTTTTCATTTTTCTCAACTTTTAACAGTTAAAAATGAGCTTTAATTTTGCCTCAAGAATTAAACTTGTCCGAATAAGGTTCTTAGGGAAAGGAAATTGGAATCGACAACCCCTTCTTGGTGTTGCCATTTATAGCGATGGTTTTTCACTGTAAATGGCGTTTTTTTAAAAAATGTAAATTTAATTTCACAAATAGGACCAATCGGGCAACTTCTGCGTACGGTTGCTATACAATTTTTTTTAAAAAAATTGACAAATTTTATCTTGTAACAAATATATGGCAACAAAAATAGAAAACGTCCATTGATATGTTTTATTTCCTGATGAAAATAAAAAACTCGAATTATGAGTATCATTTCCTGAGGAAAAAAGTAAAACTCATTTTTAACTGTTATAGTAGACGAAATATGTAAAACTCTGGCACTGTAAAATAATATAAGTACTTTTTTTAACAGTTAAAATTGAAATATAAAAAATATGTCTTACAATAACAGTTAGGATTGGATTTATATATTAAAATCGAAACTTTCTCTATTTCAACGTAGACAGCTAGTTTAAGTTCTGTACATAGACCATTTTCGTACTACGCTATACTTCCTAGAAAAAATTATGAAAAGAGTTTTTTCGGTTACAAAAAATTAATAACAGTTATTTACGGTCCCTGCTTTTCATTATAGTGAACTAAACTGCCATTTGCCGAACTAACTACATATTATTACAGTGACCAAAATACTAAATTTATTATTTGTGGTAAGACTAAGTATATGATAAGAAGTATAAGCAATATATTAAGACTAATTCAAGTGGTTTAATCTATAAATATGTACAACAAAAAACTGACCCAGCATAGTGTACCCTGCTGTAAATAAAATTAAAATCAGCATAAGTCATCTATTAGCAAAGATAAATTAATATTTATCATTAAGGGGGTTATAGACATTCAGGCAAGCATAATACAATAAAAAAATATTGATTTTAAGGAGGAAAAAACCGAGGTGATTTAAACGAGGTTTATTCATCTCTTAATTAATGCAAATCAACTTAGCTACTCCGATAATCTTCGAAATGTTCAAGGAATAAGTACACAGTACCACCCACATAGTAAGTTCGTTGGCGTTCACGAATTTTCAGTCTCATTTATAGTGAAAAAAACAAAAAAACGTGAATTGTAAGAGCTCTTGGAATTGTCTGAGTCAAAAGTTTATCAACAAAATAAAAAGGTACATTCCTTCAGAGCTAAGGTAAATTGTAATTACCATTTTCAAAAGGAATCTGATTTTTTTTTCAAAGACAATGGAAAAATTATGTAAAATCTTTGTAGGTACCTTTAAGTACAAGTACAAACATGCATTACATAAATATGTATATCTGCACTCTATAACGGTGGCGTTCCTTCTTTTCGGATTTATATCTAATTTACATCCCAAGGTGGAGACTAGAATTGCATTCAGGCTAAGATAAGACTAAATTGAACGTACTTTAGCAAATAAACAAAAAGGAGTGACTTAACCATATCAAGCATTCTAGTAGATGATTATTTCTACAATCTGAATTCACTTTAAGATGACACGAACAATTAAGGTTACTCATTTCACATATGTAAACACGACACCTACGTTTTAAGTGATTTTGTGAATGGAATCTTTCTTAACACATATATAATTCTGTAATGATTCATGTTTAATGGCTGTTAAATTTAAGATTAAGTATGGGTGGTAAAAGTAAACCAACATGATACCCAGATTGGTAATGAACAGTAGTAAAGACATGGGCGGATGTTACATAAGTTTTTTTTCTTTTTTAAGGTGCGTTTTATGCGTTCTATGCCGATGATACTCTGCCTTTAAAAGGGTGTTAAATTAAGCAAAAATTTAATAAGATTTGTGTGTTATTACACAACCTCTCTTCAGATTTAAGGGGGTCATATTCAAATTCAGTGAAGTCAAGCATTGGAAACTCCATTCATCTTTTAACGGATTTCAAGGTTAGGCATTCAACAAATTTCAGTTATTTGAAGTCTGCTAAAGGAATTTGAATATAAGAGAAATAATTGATTTTTGTTTTGATTTTATTTTTAAACCGCTATGAGTTGAAAATAAAATTTGTTATGTGATTTTCAGGTGAAAAAAATTAAAAAAACAATTTTTAATTGATTTTTTGTAATTATACTCTACTTAACAGGAGTCAGTACCAATATTTGCACGTTTCATACATTTTTCAATGCAAAGTCTAGTAAATAACGTCGGCAAAAATTAAGTGTATTGGAATGGAGATATTAGCTCGGAAACTTGTAAAAAATGGTAAAAATCAAATTCCTGTTAGTATGTATTCTCATTGCTTTAGATTGTGACTATTGTAGAAAGATGAAGCCTAGATCTAGCAAATAACGTCGAGATTTTTCATTTTTAATGGCGCTTTTTAGAATTATTTGACTCTAATAGTACTTGTTTTTCTTCCGACATTTTACCGACGAGAAATTGCAATATTTATTTGAAAGTTGTTTAAATACAAACCAAAATAGCATATTTAACAATTATGGGCAAAAAATATTAGGTGAGTTAATTCTCGTTAAAAATTTTCAATTTTTGTGAACTGGAAATTTTCATTTTTCGTCTTAAATTGTATGGTTTTATCGGATGTTGGGTTTCTGTCTTTTGCGGTAGATGTCTCTAATGTGCTCTGTGGTCTAGGTCTAGGCTAATTTTATATGTATGAATTTTATGACTTCCAGGACACAAACCTACGTATAGTAAATTTTATTACCTACAGGTTCGCTGGGTATCTAAATTGAGACTTTTGTTGATTACTGACTCCTGTTAAAGGATTTTCAAGAAAAAACCGGCGAAATAAATTTTATTGTATTTAATTTGTAGTAATTAATATGGGTAAGGAATACTAGAGGAAAACGAACACGTAGGGATGATCTCGTGAATCGATGACGGAAGGCATGAAGGAAGTGTTTAGAGGTGCAGTAGTAAATGCAATTTCGAAAAATTATAATTTACCTAGGTACATTACGACATATGCTTGGAAGAAATGAGTATGATGGATGCTACATATAGCTAAGGTATCTACCTAGTAAATTTTCGATAGGTAACGATATAAAACGGTAAGATTTCTATCAGATTTTATCGTTTTCTATCATATTGTCGAGGCTTCGATATATCATTCTCTGTCGTGTGATTTGATCTATATTTTTGTACATCATACGAAGATTAAGATTGCTACTGAGTTTTATAAAATGCTATCGGATGTATCAAGTTTAATATTTTTATTGTAGAAGTGGTGATTAGTTAATTGAGATAAAGCTTTGATTTGAAAACTATTTCTATTGTTCAGAATTTACCGACAAGTACTGAATGGTTCAAATCTATGTTCAATGAGGAGCAACTGATAAATCACAAGAGATACATATGTAGGTAGAGGATATGGACTTTCGGTTTAACAAGAGAACAATTTTCAAGAATCGCATTTGATTACGCTAAAATGCTGAAGATTCCTTACCGAAAGTTTAGCAACGTGTTATGACCACCCAAATTACCTGGATCAATCACTCCAGACTTTTCTTCTTTGGGGCTATTTTAATTCATTGAAGTATATGAATAATCTATAGGTCTTATGTACCCATACAGCACAAAATTACCCAGGGACATCCCATTCTCTTCCTAGAGATCCTATAACTTTACCAGGATAAACATGAAAGTGTTTAGTATGTACTTAGGGCTTTATTATAAATTTCTCATAAATTATTCTCAGGGATATCCCACAACTATACTGTAAAAAAAAGTAGGACACGTCTTTTTATAAAAATAAATGTTATTTTCTCTGATAAAAAGTGAAAATCAGTTTAACTTACCCCAAAGCAATGGAACATTAAATGAATTTAAGTGTTTGGCACCCGAAAACCTATATTGTACGTAAAATTCCCGAAATATTAAGCTTTTGCTGGATTTAATGAAAAAACATATATGGTAGCATGCCATATAAGAAATGTGTTCTTCAGCTCATTCTTATGTTTTTAAAAGGTGTAAGTAATTACACTATTACCTAGTCCCTACATTTAAGGAAAAAACTAAACAAACAAAAAATTGAAAATTCACTCCATTTTAGGGATATTTCCTGCATTTTAGAGATAAAAACTTAATCTACATTTTCCAATGTAGAGCTTTTCTAATCTTATCGAAAAATTCCTAAGCTTTGTGGCACAAATTGTTATCACTCACCTTAGAGAGTTTTATTTTTACTTATAAGTCGTTTTTCTCCTTCCGAAATTGATTTCGGTATCTTCTCTGATTCTCGTGGTTCTCTGATGAAATCGCTAATTGGTCGCTTGGTATGCTTCCGTGTGTCGTTTTTGGAGACCAAAAACAGAATAGCAAAATATGTATTTGAAGAAGCCGTATGAGACCTACTTTTCTCCAGGTACATGCGTCTAGCTATACTAGAATTCTATTCGCTTATGCAATTTCTTCGTTTTTTGGAAAAGTCGTCTGCTGGTTGTTCATTTCAGAACATGAGTTTTAGTATTTTTGGAGTAGGCATTCCTTTTGTGGGTGTTAAAAATTTTGTATTTATGCTTTGTGCACCTTTGGCATATTCATTCCAGCCATTATTTTTTTTTTTTTTTTTTTAAATATATAAAAAAAATTCTACAATCCCAGAAAACTCATAAGCAATATCCACATATATTTCCTAGCACATCGTGAAAACAAACGAGGAGTTCCGTATAAGGTGTTCTAGGTTAGCCTTACGGCGGGAATTTTATATTATTGAATGTGTGAACTGTGCCTAAGTACAACCACAGGAACTCCTGTGGGATGGGTAATTAATCTAGAAGAGGCATCCGAACCCCAGACATTCGTCACTTCCACGGATGTCCTAAGTTGATAATTGGGACCGGACGGGAATTCCCTTGAACAATTTATATATCCTAACAGGATTGCCCATTAACATACCACGGACAAACCACATTTGTGCAACATTGAGTGTGAAATCTACAAAAATACAAATACACATTTTAATCTACAAATGTTTGATAATGTGATGAAAGATTTGATAAAAAGAGCTAAAATTTACATCATGCTGAAGGCAGATATGTGAAATAGACTCATCTTTCAAAACTTATGAACCAAAATTTATTAATCTAAAGAAACATTTGTAAACAAATAACCAATAGTTTATTGTTTACTTCAAAAATGGTTGTATGGCAATAGCACAAATGAGCTACTAGATTTAATCCTATTTCCATCTTGAATCTACAATTTTCATAAATTGCTCAATGATTAAAATTTCAGTGTCTTAACTGAATGCATATTCAGCAGAATTTCAAATATACAATCAAAAAAGAGAAAAAGTTATAATTGCATTAATACCAATAATATTAAACCCTAGATGAAAACTAAAGTTAAATAAAATGAAAAAATTGGTATTGTATGGCAAAACCAAGCAGGGGTTACCTGATTTAAATCATTTTTTAAAATTGTATTTACTAGTTTTATGAAAACACCGTGAACAAAATTTCAGCTTTCTACGTCAACGGGCTCTCAGGTAGTTTCCAAACGTACAGTGAAAATCGATACTTGTATGGCAACCCTAGAAGGGAATTACCGGATTTGGCCTATTTTCGAACTTAAATGTACAATTTGCCGTGTGAAAAATTTCAGCTCTACAGTAAACGCGTTTCCTAATTATCGTAAAGACAGACAGATTGATAGACAGACAGACAGACAGACCAGATAGACAGACTTATTATTATAGGTGTCTAATTGCTCTACCCAGCATTACTTCTATGCGTTACAAATGGAATGATAAACTTAGTATATGTACCCTAGAGATTTCATCTACGGTATAAATAGGCAATTTAATATGGCAACCCTACGAACGAATTACAAAATTTTAAAAACTTTCAATCCAAACAATATCTGCAATTTTTATAAAACTTCAGTAAGCGATATTTCTGCTAATTCAACTCTAGTGTTCTTGGTGTTAATCAGATAGGCAGACTGACATTGAAAAACTTATTTTTAAATCAAAAACGTATTCTGTGATTACAAATACTCTAATCACTCCTAATTGTGAAAGAAAACTTTCCAATTAATCCCTTTCCTAATTTACTAATGTAATTATAAACATAGATATCTCAAAATCACCCAACCGTACTACATATGTCTACGTATATAGAAATATATGTATCTCCTCCCTAAATAAGACAACAAACATAAATAATGACAATAAATTATCTCCAATCAATATGATTGACAGATTGAAATTTGTCACAAGACCCATCTCCGCTGGGTATGGCTAGTTATAAACTTCAATTAAGTGTGGAAATGCACATAAATAATCTGCCAAATTAATTTTCAACATGACCTTGAAATATTTCAACGCACAGAAATTTTCTTACGATTTATGCATTTTAATATCTCTATCTATCTTCATCGTGGCTCAGCTATGTACCGTGCATGCATACATATATATTGAACGCCGGCTGTTCAAGCAGGCTAAAGAGCCCGGACTTTCGAAACATGATTAAAAGTCAAGCGGTTACTACACGCCTTCTTTTCTATGCATTCATTTCTTCTTATTTTTTTTTTTTTCAATTTGACTTTTACAAATGTTCCACCACTCTGGAGGATGACATCAAATTATAAAATAATTTTTCTTAACTCTTAAGTTCAATGTCAGCAAAATGGAAGTACTCGTATTGCGCCAGTTATTCCAGTGATGAATATTTTTTTTCTCCATGCATGTTTTGATCCAGTTTTTTAATTTTTTCTTGCTTAATGTATTTTTGCCGTGAGCTCTTTTTATACCCACATACTATGATAAGAAAAAATATTCAAATTATATTCAAAATTTGAAGAAGGAAAAAAAAAACTGATTTGTCGCCCATAAATGTAAACAGTTTTGAATTTCCTGTTACACAATCTTTGTCCATAGTACATTAACCTAATTTTTGGGACTATTCCATGTCAATAATTTGGTACACATTTGATCACGAAATTTTATGTGATTTTAATTTGAAATTCATTAATTTTGTACTTAGCTTATATATTAATATCTTTATATCTTCATAAAAATGACATACCTAGCATAAACCAAATACACAAATAATCACAGATCTTCACACTGAAATATCATCTTCAGGGTTAACATGAAATGCTATTTCGGATGATACATATTTTTAGATAATAATATTATGCATGAAATAAGTTAAGATCACCGCATATATCAGTAAAAGCATATAATGTCATAAGGTAGTAAATGATACATATATCAAAAGATTTCTATTGAAATTTTTCTATTGTTTGTAAATATAAACTTGCTTCCCAACCATAGACAACGCGGAATTCATATATTTCTGCCGGAAAATTATCATAACTCAAGGCATTTAATAGTTGATTTATGTTTCTTCTTTTTTTTTTTTTTAATAAAAACGGAAAAGGAAAATGAAAGTTTTCCTCTATCATTGTGAACTCATCCTTTGTATTATGTCCTTTATTTCACTTCTTTGTCCTTTGGATTTAATAGTGGAAACATAGAATAGAGAGCGGATTAAAGACTTTAGTCCATTGCAGCATACAAAGTGCACGCAGCAGATATCGGCTGCTTTTTGTTTTTGCATACATTTACGATGCAAAATAAGGATAATTGTTACTAAAAGAATGATCTTAGTGTTATCATTCTTTAAAACATAATTATTTATTTGGTCCAAACGAATGTATACTTCAAAATTAATAAAATATATTTTGAGAAAAGTTTTGTTGCACATGTTTAAGAAAATGGACAATATAATAAGTAAAAAACGAGTTTTCAAACAAAACTGAGGCCAAGCCGTATGAAAAAGTAGAAAATAAACTTTTCTTCACACACAGAGGTGGACTCAGATTTTATTCGCTGACAATCACCGATATATTTCAGTATGATCAATCAGAGGTAATAAGTGATTTGATTTATGAAGAGAAAGAATATTCAAGAGAAATGTTCAAATCAAAAAATCTGAGTCCACCTCTGTGTGTGAAGAAAAGTTTATTTTCTACTTTTTCATGCGGCTTGGCCTCAGTTTTGTTTGAAAACTCGTTTTTTATTTATTATATTTTCTGCCTTTTTCACGTTAACTAAATTGTTCTAATATCAATTTAACCGATCTTAATTATATTTTTACTTAATTCTAATTTAATTTTAGTTTCTTACTTTCTTTTTCATTTTTCGTTTTCCTTTAATTTTTCTTATATTTATCCTTATATTTCTTTCTTTCTTCTTTATTTTGAGTAAATTTTTGAATATTCTCAGTGAATTTTTTTTTTGCGTCCATACGACTCGAGAGTTTCCAAATTCCAATCGACTGACCGTACTTCGAACACAATCCGAACAGTTTCGATAACTGGACTACGGTTTACCGAGGTTTCGAAAAATTTAAAATTTTGAAGGCACTTACGATGAGATGATTGGAAGTCAGCACCGTGATTGCCTGGAAGGTTTTGTTCAGCTTATCATTACCGACATTTTAAGTCATGTTTGGTGTGGATCCGAAAACAAAAATTTTTCGAGTATCAAATCGTTGAAGTACTGCAACGGTTTTCTGAAATTCAAATTATGTTTTAAACAGCGCTTTTTATCTGTATTCCAACTTGATCCCATATAACATGAATTTTCCCGATTTTCCATGTTTTCCACAGACTTTTCCTATTACCTTTTAAAAATTTACATGAATTTTCCTCGATTTTTCATGCAAGTTTTCATGATTGTTGAAGAGAAAGTATTGATGCCAATGACGGAAACAAATGATTCCACATAGCTTATAAAACTTTTTTGTCGAAAAATTTTCTGGAAAAGTCGGAAAACTTTCCGGAAAAGTCGGAAAATTCCGGAAATATTCGGAAAATTTTCCAGAAAAGTTGGAAAATTCTGCATTTTTCCTGAAACAGATTTATCGCTAATCATATCGATGAAAATTTTTCCGATGATTTCCCCCTTTTCCGGGTTTTCCATGGAGTTTTCCACAAAAGCAACTTTATGCAACTCATTTCGCTCTACAACTTTGTCTTAGGTTGCAAAACGCTTAAACGCTTCCTTGGTCGGAACAACTCCGGAAAAGCGTTTTACATGAATTTTCCTCGATTTTTTCTGCAAGATTTCACCATTATCGGAGAGAAAGTAATGATGCCAGTTGATAGGGAACTTGATCCTGCATAATTTAAAAAACTTTTTTACCGGAAAATTTTTCGGAAAAATCGGAAAATTCCGGAAAACTGCATTTTTTCTGAAACGGATTATCACTAATCAAATTTGTACCAAATTTTCAAATGATTTTTCCCGATTTTCCAGGTTTTCCATGGAAATTTCCGGTTCAAATTTTGATAGATTCAATTGGCACGCGACATGAACAGACAGACAAATTCGTGTTCGAGTTAAAAGGACGGGCTGGCCTCAAAAATACAAACGATGATTGTTGATTCTGCAACGAAGAGGTATGGCATCTGCAGAGCAGGTGAGGGATTTATAGCCCCATCAGACATCCGAAAAGCTTATCCTAATCTTACTAAAATGAGTGAACGTGGACTGGACGTAACACGGTACGCCATAGCACAAATTTTTTTTTAGATGGCACTATTTAAAGATCGGATCTTCGTCCAAATCCACATAAAATCGACCAATTTTGTGTAAATTTGTGAATAGAAAATTTTCGATTTTGATTAAATTTCACAGGAAATTTGATGATATTGTGAATAGTAATTTTCTGAAATATGTTTTGTTGCGATCCATTTATGATAAAGATAAAATATTTTGAAATTTAAAAAAAGTGATAAAGTTTGCTTAGTGGGTGTACTTTTAAAAAATTATATCTGCACATTTCAAGATATTCAGAAAATATTTAACGAAAATTGTTGAAATTCTTTTTAAATGGCGGTGATTCAGAAAAGTAGAAAGAAAATTACAGATACTACTACTGACTTTCAGATTATGACATCAATCCATAGTGCATACAAATATAATTAAAGCACGTATTATTTATTTATCCATTGGAATGTTTACCTAATTAATGGATCTCGCAAATTTCTATCTATCATTATATAATAATAATAATAACTTTTTTTTTAACTTAAATCTATTATAACTTATCTCGACGCTTCTTTTCCACTGTTTTACTTTTATCGTTCCTCCTTTTGTTTCTGGGATCGTGTAAACAGTTCTCCTTTTAACTGATCATGTAATATCCCAAATATGGTTTTTAGAGAGTTTCCTTAAAGCAATTTCCCCAAAAGCAATTTCCCTAAAATAGTTTCCCTAAAAACCGTTTTCCTAAAACCAATTTCCCTGTAATGAACCTGTATATAAAAACTCAGTTTGTAAGATTTTCCATATAAAATTTTCCGTCGTTTATGATTCATAGTTACTTTTTGAATCTATTTTATAAGTAGGGCAATAGAGATTAACCAGATGATCGTCAACCATCCACCCGACCGACCGACCCAAATATTCTAGAAATTGAACTAGGTTCTACGGGAAACATAGAATATCCGTCTCACTATTCCACCTGTAAGTGAAAAACGGAGCCCACTAGTTAATACATATGCAACGGAAAGCCATCCTGCTTTCTCCAGCACTAAGCAACGGAAAGCCATCCTGCTTTCTCCAGCACTAAGCAACGGACAGAACTTTTTCTTCGAACGAGGCGGTTGCTTTTTTCTCATGTATACACTGAAATGGCTCGGGGAAAGCAATTAACTGAAATAGAACAGGGACAAATTCTCGCCTATCGGAATAGTGAGTAACAACTAGAGAGATACTTATATGTATATTTCCGGACTAGTAATCCATCCTTACTTGATATCTTTTTATCTACAACTACAAGTGAAATTACTGTTCTATTTAAAAATCAATTAAGCCCACCGAGCATCTTAGACCAAGATAACCTTTTTCTTAGCTTTGACCTAGTCATGAGACCTTTAGATACATGTGAGACATTATTTTATCGTGAATTTAAACGTATTAACGCGGCAGCTCTAGTTGAAGAGTGTATGACGTTAAGCTGGCAGCAGATTTATCTTTCTGGTTCAGCTGATGTACAAGTAACTTTTTTCAATTCTTATATATCCTACTTGTATGATAAATATTCTCCCATATGTGAGCGAGTTATTAAGCCAATTGTGTGCCCGTGGTTTCCGCCAGATATTTTGCCGTTGATTGCTGAGCGCGAGTATTTCTATCGTCAGTATAGGAATCGCAAAATTGTTCAAAGTCGTAACGCCTACAAACTGGCAAGAAACAGGGTTACATCTACTTTCCGTGCATTAAAAAGACAATATCTGGGTTCTTTACTTGATACTAATCTTCCTGCAGGTAAACTATGGCGCAATCTGAGACAGATCAGGATATGTGGGAATCATGAGTTGAAAACAGACTTTGATCCAGATAAGCTGAATCAATCATTTGTTTTTGACTCTCCAGTAAGCTCGTGAAATACTCTTGATAATATGATGTGCAGTACTTCTGAAGTATACGAAGGCTTTAGTTTCCGTTCTATAAATGAGCTCGAAGTGCACTTGGCAATTAAATCTATTAAATCGGACGCTACTGGCTCTGATAATGTATCTCTTAGATTTAAAAAAATAATTTTAACTTATATTATGCCCTATATAGTTCTCATTTTCAACACTTGTTTAACTACTTCAACTTTCCTTGAGGCTTGGAAGTATGCTTTAAGTAATTGCAATGCCTAAGAAGATATCTCCTGGTGTTCCTGAGGACTTTCGAACTATCAGTCTACTGTGCTATTTGTCCAAAGTCCCAGAGAAAATAATGTCTACACAGATTATGGCATATTTTGAAGATAAAATACTCATTACTAACATACAGTCTGGTTTCCGAGTGTAGCGTCGTACTCGCATACGTGACTCGCTTGATAAGAATAATTTCTCTATTGTAGGTTTACTTGATTTCTCCAAAGCATTTGATAATATTCATCACATGCATTTGCTTCATAAGCTGTCTTCACAATTTAGATTCTCCTCTTCTGCAATTCAATTTATATCAAGTTTTCTAACCAATTGCTTACAAGAAGTTAAAGTTGACGATATTATATCCAGCAAATTACCTGTCAAATTTGGAGTCCCTCAAGGATCGATACTGGGTCCTCTTCTATTTATTTTGTTCATAAAAGATCTACTTAATCGTCCAATTGTATGTGTATTGGAATCACTGTAAAAGTATTCATATCAATTTAATTCAGATTTAAGCAGGATTTATGACTGGTAAATATTTGTAGGACTCCAATTAAATCCGAAAAAACCTAATTGCATTTACATATCCAGAGCTACAGTGGACCTTTCTGAATTACCAGCGATAATATCATTTTACTATACCAGCAAAATGTTAAAAATTTAGGTGTTTATCTTAACTTCAAATTGAACTGCTGTGGTCATGTTACAAATATTATTGGTAAAGTTTATGGAGGCCTTCGTCAGTTTCGAATATCAGTTAATTTGCTATCTTCAGAGTTACGTATGAAACTTGCCAAGGCATTATGGATTGCACCAGGTTTGTATTTGGCTTGAGGAAGTTTGATAATGTGTCCCCATATCGTGACTCACTCCTGGGGTTTTCGATAGATTCCCATTTGTTCCAAAGAGCATTAGCATTGTTACATAAAATAATATACTCAAAAGAGGCCTGTTAATTGTACGAAAAGATAAAATTCCTTAACTCGCCTCGCCATCGACATCGTTCTTTCTTTGTCCACGTTGTTCATATATGCGCAATAATTTGCCTAGTGAGATTCAGAGGATGGGCACTACTGGGATATTTAATAAGAGACTTTTTCATTATGCTAGTATTCATTATTAATTCGCTTTCCTTTTTTGCTATTATCTTGATTTTATATTGTATTATCTTTTTCTTTTGTATTTAACGATATTTTTTTTTTATACTTATTTATGCCAAGTTGTTTGTTTTTTCTTCCTGTTTGATTACTCATTGCACCTAATTTTGTTATCTTTTTACTTAAGTCCATATTGAAAAGATTATATTATCTTGTTGTACTCTGTCCAGAAATATACTATTATTATTATTATTATATAAAAATTAAGTATAATTTATAAATAAAAATTACAAAATTAAAAAAAATCTTCTATTTCATCTATGACCGACTCTAAGAATTGTGGTTTAGAGTCGCGTATGTGGTAAGTTATTTATAAATATGTTTTTTATCCAATCAATGTGTCAAAGTAAAAATTTTCAATTTAAAAATCTACCTTTGGTGAATTCTGATATACTTTATATAGCTTGCATTAAGTAATCAGTAAACAAACACGAAACTAAGTACTACAGCAGCGATTTTGTGCTACAGTTAATTAATTGGAATCCGAGCGAGAGCAAATCGTAGGTCTGTTATAACAATGACAAGAAAGTTAGCTGCCATCTGAAATTTGCTCCAAAATGAGTTCAGGAAAGGAACTATTATTACCCCCTTTTTTTATACTGTGGGATTCTTGGACCTTTTTCTTTTCAACACTTTAGTTTACGTATGCATATTTTCTTTAATTATACAATATAGATACAAAGGAGAACGTTTACCTACACTACTTACGTGGGCGCCTGTATGCTATGCTAACCAAAGTTTAATGTATTTTTTTTTTTCATTCTTTCACTTATAGAACTGAGCATTCATATAAAAGTTAGAAAGATAAAGAGAAAATTAATCTGTAAATCTTTGAGTAGACCTTGGTGTCCGATTGAGCTTTTGTATTGATATTCACGTGGAATTTTTTCTTCTTTGTTTGATGTGCTTTTGCTTAATAATTTTTCCGTTTTTATTCATCTTTTTGTTGCTTGTAATTTTTTTGTTTTATAACTTTTTTGCCTGTTTTCTTTTATAGTCTTGCTTAAATGGCTAAATCATACATAAATTATTATAAATTAATTAACACTTTGGAGAGATGAAAAACTTATGACTAGGTACTATCACATGATTCGCGTATCAAAATATCCATATCATGTAGTTTCTTTTATATACTTATATTAGTATCACTTTTTACGACTTAAGCTTACTTACTTAATACTTCTTTTTGTTTTCTTTAAGGTATAGCACAATTCTATACAAGATATTAATTACTTTTTCTTATACGCAATTATCTGTCTTTTCTTTGTCAAGCACTCTTTAAGAAGAACGGACAAGAATTCCTATGAACTTGTTGCCAACAATGCTCCAAATTTTAGGTATATATACTAAATATGGTACAGGTATGAGGATTCGGATTTTTGTTTTGTTATAGAGGTTCGGCTAATTGCCGGGAATCCAAATCCAAGTTTTGCGATTCACGAAAGAAAAAGAAAATAATATTACCTTTAAAATGCAAAATTTATGTGGCAATAAATTGATTGGTGGTAATTGTGCTACCCACATATTCGATAATTACATTAGCACTGGTTTTGATTGTCTACTGGTAGATGTTAAAGTGATATTAGTAAAAAGTTATTTATATTTTCACATATACAGAATTAAAGTGGGAAAGAACTTATTGATTACAACAAAGCGTGATGGCTTAGTCCTCTATGTACAAAATTTTAGATAAATTTTTTTGTGATTGGTTAAATATTTTTTTATTCACAGACAATAATATACATTTTAAAATTTGTATCACAAGAAATCTCAATGTATGAAGCTTCCATGCATTTAGAAGAATAAAAGCTAAATCTTATTGAACAAAAAAAATCCAGGGTTTATAAATACAAAAAAAAAAACAAGTTTTGAAAGAAAGATATTGATGCAAATATATTAATTTAATCCTCAATTCATTGTTTAAATAACTGGAATACATTTTTCTTGAATGAAAATAAATATATACAAGAAATCTGTCTGTGGTCAAAAATCGAAGAAAGCGTTTTGTTCATTTCCAGCCACTGGAACTTATTTTGTAAATGATAATGAACTCTTTGATATAGTTTTGTCTATTGAAAGTTATGTCCCCAGTATAAAATTGTAAGAATGCCCTGCCAAAGTAGATGATGGGTTGAACATTTTAAATACATACTTCAAGAATATTCTAAAGCAATTTAAAAATCGCTGAGTGTAGTTTTGTACATACATCACGACCACTTTTAACATATATTTTTGGAATGAGGAGAAAAGGAAGGAATAATTTTGGATTTTATATAACCTAGAAAAGAAGGGGCTTGGAATTGAGTTGCCCTAATTGAATATTAAATCAAGGCTTCTTCATCAACGAAAAAATATACATAAATTATGCAGGCAATTCCAATTTGATGAAGAAACATTTTATTTTGATTTTCTAATACATGTGGAAGATTAAATTCAGTATCACAAAAATCTACCTGATTTCGTGTAAACTAGTTCTTGCCTATACACCAGATTCACCAGGACAACATTGAAAAAAAGGGTTCTAAGAACGAAGAATTGTAAGAAAGTTGAACAGCTGAGTGCCACATAATTTATCGTAGAAGAATAGACTGGATCTAAATCAGTTTTATTACTTCCTCGTTTCAAAAATATAGTTTTTATGAACGTGTATTGAACGACAAAAAAAAAGTGGTTAGCTTACAGAAATGTTATGACAAACGATTTTATGTATAGTTGGAGAGCAATACTTAAGTAAAAACCTTCATCCCAGATTGTACTTATGGTGGATTCTATGATATTTTCCCTACAGATCTTTGGTAAAAGGACGTTTTTCCTAAAAGTGTATTACAAACAGTTCATTTTACAATATCCCTTGCTTGGGGCAAAGTGAATCGGGTCGAATTTAATGCATCTAAAACCCAAAGCTGTTTTATTTCTTTAAAACAAGATCATCATTTAATCACTCTCATTTCATTTGATGGCGCATTAATTTTTGATTCACCGTCACTAAGCGTTCTTTGCAGTAATATTTCCAATAAGTTAAACTAGACAGATCACATCTTCTCTGTTGCCAAAGAAGCATAGAAATTTTTTCGATTTCTGAAACGGTGGTGTAAGAAATATTTCAGCCCGTCAAATCTAGCGGTCCTCTATAAGGCCTATACCAGACCTAAAATGGAATACAAGTCTCACATCTGGGCGGGAGCTGGTCGTATAGCCTTAGCTTCATTGGATATTGTCCAAAAGAGAACCTTCAAGGTCATTGGCGATTTGCTAATTACTTGTCATATCAAATCACTGCTTTATCACTTCATGCATGGCTAATGTTCCGATGAAATATTTAGTTTTCAACATACTTTTTGCTGTACACTGATGCTTCTTTATCCCGAACTGTGCGAATGTGGAATTGACGGTTTTTCCTCGGACTTACAATCTGCCAAATTTTATGAGTGACATACATACATTAGCATTACCTATCTCCTTCCTGCCATGCTGTGCTTTGCATTATAGTGTGTCCCCTGAGCTTGGCTTAATAATATTAAAAAAAAAAAAAACACACAATGACATTTTTCAAAAGCAATCTTTCCCAACTGAGATAAAAGACAAAAAACTTTTTTGAAAAAAGACTTTTTCTAATTAGTTCTTTACCAAAACGACCTTTGGGAAATATGTGCCTACAAAATGGCAAATATATTGCACGAAATGAGGCGCAAATAAAACAAACTTTGGAAAAGTATACTTTTGAACGATCGTCTTTTGGCCAAGCTTCTGTTTGGGAAGTATAATTAGGTAAAATGGGATACTCCCCTTATGGTACAATGAGAATGAATCAACAGTAAAATAAAAGCAACCTGCTCTGTCAACAGGTGGAAATTGAAAAATAAATCTAAACGTTCAACTTTGATTTATCCTAATGATATTTTCTTATGATCGCACCATAATACTCAAAAACTATTATGTATTAGACTTTCGATAATAATCACCGCAACATCAATCATGTTTCTAGATGTTCCATTAACTGATTACCAGGTATTTGTTCGATTCCCCCATTATAGAAATTGTCCAAAACAATTTACAAGAGTTTCTTGACACGAAAAACGAAGAATTTTACAGAAGAGAAATTCACGAATAACGTTCGAATAAAACATAATAAAAATGTAAATTGAAATACAAAAAATTATTTTTATTCACTTTTTCGTTCATTTTCGTTTTTTGTTTGTTGGTATGACATGGTAGCTTCACGTTTACCTCTTTTACTGACAATTTGTTTGTAAAAGCCAATTAGCGTAGAAAACGTGATATTTTTCATAGAAAACCATCGCTATTAAATATCTCTACAAAGTTAAAACTTGAATAAAAACCGTGTCAGTAATTTAACCAACAGCGATTTAACTCAATTAAAATTTCTCGACTTAATTGAATCCTAACGATTGGCATTCAACGATCCGACATACTCGGACGTGATTGATGGTCAATCTGACACCGAAGGGAATAGTGATGCTCGCGATTAATGTCGAAGGCGAATATCAGTACCACAAAAAAAAAAGAAGAAAAAAGAGAAACAAAATAGCAGACGAGTCAAAGATACTCGTGAGAAGTGGTAGTAAGAAATAATTGGATCTGTTGAACTCAGCGGAAGTGAATTTGTTCAAAAATGTACTTTTAAAAACAAGTGGAAAATTGGAGTTTTATAACGTGATGACATTGGAAACTGCCGATCAAATCATGGTCGAGGCTAATAATTCAGACAGGTGTAAACATATTACCATTTCTACGTTAGCATCTAATTGCTGAACTGACTGACAAATTACATATCTCTGCAGGGTGAGTGATTTATGTTACCTACAAGAAGAGCTAATTATTTTTTCACTAGATCAATTGATAATGGGATAGTTATGCACGTTCAGTAATCGAGGTTAAGTTAAAGATTGTATCCATGAGAGTCAGATTACTTGCACGGATGAACTATTCCTAACTTGAGGTCAGTTTAAAATAATTTTCTAGTAAATTACCTACAAAATTTATACCACTACAATCTATCTTCTTTGCTGCGTTTACCAATCAATTAACGCAAATGGTGGCGGTGTGAAATTAAGTAGACTAAACAATTTCTTACCATTGCAACGGTGTTCAAATTTTACGAAAACCTTGATATTCTAATTTGCGTAAAATTCACGGTCTTGGTTGGTAATATTTATGCTAGCAAAAACAATAAAACAATTGAGTCGCTTCTTCAACTCAGATATGATCAGTCAGATTGTTTCGTAAAGTGATTTAAGAAGCCCTTTGTTACCTTTTTTTTTTTATTATTGGAACAAGGTCATTCTCCATAATTAAGTGCAATGACAAAATAGAAACCGTAAGATTTCAAAAAAAATTCAGGTTAAGTAAGATTTTCAGTAGTTGTTGAGATTTCTTGTTTTTTTTTAACATGCACACGAAATTCTCTTTAAAAAATTCAGGTTTGTCGCTTAAATCTTTTGTTTATTTCTAGCAACAATAAAAAAACAATTTTCTGTATCTCTATGCATTTTTAAGCATCATATAATTATTATTCGAATAGCAATAATAAATAAAATTAAAACAAAAGAGCACAGAATAATTTGTTTTGTTAAATATCGAAAATGTGCATATTATTCATATTTTTGGTTTTTAATAAATTTAAAAAAAAAAAATGTGTACTTTATTGTTTTAAACCTGGCTAAATTCTATATTTTATAAAAATCCAAAAATATTATTATATTATACAGTTTGAATTAATTTTATTGTATTGGCACCAAATGTGTTCTTTAATGTGTTTTTTAAATTTTTAATGTTTCTTTCCGCACAAATTTTAGCAGGTAATATGTCTTATCTGCGGATAAATGAGGAGAGAGTCCAAAATAGAACATAGCTGATGTAAACCAATGAATTTTAATTTAGCAACAATAACACTGATTTGGGCAGCATTAAGCTTATTTGTATTATTATCATCACTAGCTAAATCTACACAAATATTGTGTAGGTGATGAACACCGACTGGAACATGGGGGCTACAAATAGTACTTAGAAGTTTCCATTTTAAAATCATGGCACGCAAAATCTCACTATTTTGAATTTTGTTTAGGTTAGATGAGGTAAGAGGTGTATCGTTATAAGTACCTCGCCTGCTTCACTTCGACCACCAGTGGGTCTATTCTGCCCCTTGTCCTAATGGAGTAACCTAAAAATTTCCCTAGATCCATCCTGCTTCCCTTGGGAAACTCGGGATGTATCTGAACTATTTGCTTTTCAGCTCCCCCAGACTTGAAGCAAAGTAGCTAACCAATAACCTACCTCTTTTGTTCACCAGAGCGGGCCACTCGCAGAGTACGTGCTGGGCAGATTCGATTTCCTCCCAGTCGTTACAGCTCCGTTCGCCGCTTTACCCAGGCTTCTAGCATAGTTTGCTATGGTCGAGTGACCCGTAATGACCCCTACTTGATTTCTGGTATATGTTCTGCTACCGTTAAGCAGTTCTCTTATTCTCTTCTTGTCATATGCAGGCCATAATTGCCAAGCAATACGGTAGGTTTGCCTGTCGATCCATCGAAGGCTTGCCTTTTGATAGGCGCCCCTGAAGATCTCCTCTTTTAAGCCTCCGAACGGGATCCTCACATAATCTATTGCTGAGAAGCTATTCATTTTAGAACCCTTTTTGACCAACTCATCAGCTATCTAGTGTCTGGGATATCCCTGTGGCCAGGTACCCAGCATAGGGTTACCTTGTGTCATGTAGTCAATTCATCAAGGCCAGTCTTGCATAATTGCACCATTTTTGATTTAACTAGCACAGCATTCAGCGCCTTAATGGCTGGATTACAAGGTGGATTACCTCGTTTCCATATTTCAGAGAAATTTCATTCAGGCCAGCAAACGAGATACCTTTAGCCAGATGTCTGGCCATAGCAAGTACCAAACATTTGCTGAGAAAGTGATTAAGAGTGTCCTTTTCATTAACATCATCATAGTTGCATAGAATGAGTTATTAAAGGTGCCCCTGCAGTCCGTCACCAAACTTTTCAATTATCCAGCGGACCATACTAACAACCATAAGTCTGAGACGTGATAAGTATAAGTCCTTTCTTTTACTCATACTATAGACACTTCAGTTTTTCCTTCTGGAGTTTGTTTAAGCTAGATTTTTGAAAATTCTCTCACTTCACAGCGCTCAGCAGACTGTAAATACTTTTCATATCGTACATAGAAGAAATATATACTCGGGCATGATCCCGAATAAATTAATGATATTTAACTGCTGCCTGAAAAAGCTGCAAGAACAGATAACATTCTGTCAGAATTTTTGATCAGATCAAAAAATATTAAAATATGTTTTCCAACCAATCCCTGAATGAAAATCTTAGCTTTCATGATTCTGAGGGGAGTTCAAACATCAGATAACTGAAAATTGTTTCCCATTGGTTTAATTAACAAAAATATTAAATATGGAAAAAAAGTACACAAAAACTTTTTATTAGTTTGTGCGCAATCTACTGCTGCCCAGTAAAACTCGACTAATTATTTGCATGAAGAAATTGTTTTTAAAAGTGAATTTTAATTCACTTTTAATATATAAAACAAAAAACTTATTGTTTGCTAGAATATATTGTAAAATATTTTATTCTAGGTAATGTTATAAAAGTTCGTTTGAAAATGTATTAAAAATTAAGAAAACTTGCCTCTTAATACTAACCTTTTTTTTTAATCCAGAAAGGAGTTTTTTTTTTCAATTAGGGGCAGAGGAGAGAAAACCCCATCCCAAGCACGAAACCCGTTCACCAAAACCTTCCTGTCCTCTTAATGAAGCACATCAGGTCTTGATGAGGAAGGTTTTTCAGCTCATTCACAGATAGAAGGGTAGAACCTAGAGTATTCAGTCTGCACCGGGCGAAAGCCGGACACGCACACAAAAGTGTTCGGTTGTCTCAGGCTCTCTCTCCAGGCAGGACAGACACTCAAGGCTGTCAACAACTCTCATCCTTGTTAGATGAGCGTGATTTGAGCTATGGCCAGTGATGAGGCCAACCATAGAAAGGAGTTATAGTCGAGAGTGTTTTTTGAAGATATAAAGCAACACATTAAAACCCAGTTTCCAATAATTTCTCATATCTTTCTCCTTCGGTATAATAATAATTAGGATTGGTCATAGTACAGCTATAAAAATGTGCATTGCAAATTGTTGACCGCATTTTGTCAATAAGAAAAGTCACCAAAGTCATCATATTTTTTCAACCCTTCCCTTGGTTTATGCGGAGCAATTGTCTTGTACAGCCATAACCGATTTAGAATAAGGTAAACGCTATTTCGGATTATGTTTTCCATGACAAGCCATCTTTCACTGCAATCTTTTGTACAATAATATTTTTGAAATACATATAAAAAATTTGCAATGAATATGGAGGTATCAAAAATCTCTTTTTCTTCATACACATCTTTTTGAATAATCTTTTCATTTGCTTACATGTAATCTAAAAGCAAAACTGAAATTCACACCAATTTTTTACAATAACTTTATGGCTGTAAGTTTCCCATATACAGCACAAAATTACTCAGGGACATCCGATTCTTATCCCACAGATCCCATTGCTTTCCCGGGATATACAGGAAGTATTCAGTATGTATTTAGGACCTTATTTTTAGGAGTTATTAAAAGTTTTCCATAAGTTATTCCCTGGGATATCCCACAACTACTCTCTATGGGAACATTCTCAGTATTTTACAGACAAATACATACGGGATGTGCAGGACAATTTTGGGACAAACATGGGAAAATCGTTTTTCCCCTTCCGGAATTTATTTCGGTTTATTTTCTGATTCTGATGGTTCACGTGGTTCTCTGGTGAAAGCACTAATTTGTTGCTTGGTGTGTCGTTTTTGGTATGTATATAATAAAAAAGTATGTATTGAAGGAAACCATTTGGGAACTGAGTTGTTGAATCCAGCTACATGCGTGAAGCTATACTGGAAATCTATTCGCTTCTGAAAATTTCTTCTTGTTTTGGCAAAGTCTTCTAGTTGTACATTTCAGAACTTGATTTTTTAGTAATTTTGTGATAAGAATTCACTTTGCCTGTGGATTTATGTTTTGTGCAAGTGCATTCATCTCTGGCATATACTTTCCAGCCAGTATTTATTTTTATTTTTTGTAAAAATTCCTACCCATAAAAAAATGTTAAAATCCCAGATAATACTAAACAATATCCTCAGATATTCCCCCGTACATCTTGCTAGCAAATTAGAATTTCCGTAAGACGTCCTAGGTACGCTTGTAGCGGGAATTTTACATTATTGAATGTGTGAACTGTTCCTAAGTACAACCACAGGAAATCCTGTGGGAAGCGCATTGGATCTACCAAGCACATCCCAGCTCCGAACATTCGTCACTAGTAGTAGTAGTAGTAGTAGTAGTAGTAGTAGTAGTATTCTTTATTAGCTAGTTTAAAAAAAGCTTTCAAAAACAACATATAAACATTTTAGTGCAATACAATCTTAAAAATTTATGGCCAAAGAACGTGAATATTCGCTTTTATAAAATCAATGCATTTTTTGAAACGATAAATATTTGTATCATTTATATCATATTTAAGTTGATTGAACATTTTAAGACCACGATAAATTAAAGAATTTTGTGCTCTTGATGTTCTAAATGAATCTAATCTAAACTCTGTAGCATTTCTTAATGATATTGATTGTACGCTTCCTACATATTGCAAGTACTTGTTAAGGTATTCAGGCAAAATACCATTCTTGATTTTAAACACAAAAATTAACACATTAAACGCAATCTTCTCTTTCACGCTCATCCATTGGAGAGTATTCAGCATTAATGAAATGGTGGTATATCTGTTACAATAAAGTAGAATCCTCATCGCCTTGTTTTGTAGCTTCTGCATACGTTCTAGTTGCTCCTTGGTACTTAAGAATAACACCGTTGAACAATACTCAAAATGAGGTTTCATGACATTATAAAACTGTATTGCTGTAGCCACTGAAATTTGACTTCGTATTCTTCTTAAAAAACCAATTTTTTTCCCAATCTTTTTACAAATATAGTCGATGTGTTTTTTAAACGATAAATTTTTTTCTACAATGACACCTAAGTACTTAATTTCTGACACACACTCTATAACGGTGTTATTCATATTTATACCACTTATATTCTCGCCACCAAATAATATGCATTTAGATTTTTCAACATTTAACTTTAGTTTATTCATTTTTAACCAAAAATTTACTTTCTCTAAAGCACTTTCCATCCGGGAAACACACAAACTAATATCATCTTGGGCTATGTAAAGTAATGCATCATCCGCGAATAACACAATTTTTACATCCGATAAATTGGTCGCAATATCGTTAATGTATAATAAAAAAAAGGACTGTACCAAGAACCGAGCCTTGTGGAACACCAATATCAATACTCACTTTCTCAGACAAACATTCATTAACTTTTGTTCTTTGATACCTTTCAGACAAGTAAGACTCAAGCCACTCATACGATTTACCATTTATTCCATATTTTTTTAATTTAATCAAAAGTATATTTCTATCAACTGCTTCGAATGCTCTTTTTAAATATAGAAAGACGGCTAAAACTTTTTTCCTATTTTCAAGTTCACCTTTCCACTCAATTAATGCCCAATTTACACTCCCAGGAATGTCCTAAGTTATTAACTGGGAACGGACAATTTATATATCTTAACAGGATTTCCCAGTAACATACCACGGACACATTTGTGCTGTGTGGGTTTTTCACTGTACATATTTTAAAAATATGAATAGATCTTCAGATTGGGAGAAATACTTAAAATAACGTGACCAGCCAACTTTATCAGATTTTGATTGAATTAAAATAGATTTTCGAGATATTTTCAAAGCATTTTGACCTGCTTTAACGACGAAGAAAAAGCATCCAATTAATACAAGTTTATTTATATACAAATGTCTTTATCAACTCCCACCGATTTCAATATTGAACGGCGAACTAATTAAAAATATATATATAATAAAAGCGTATAATAATGCACGATTGCACAATCTTCCAACAGTTATACTAATTACTTTTTGTCATAAGAGACTCATTCACTCGACACAAATAAAGCAGAGGAAAAAATGTATATCGTAAGTTAATGACTCGGCGCCTGCGTGAAAATGACCAGCAAATGAAGTCATATTAAGATGCTATATGAAATTATATTAGTACTAGCCTTAACAGATTTTAAAGAGCAGTTACTAGCTGCTGCTGTTGCTGCTAAATCAATTCTGAACATAATGAGGTTAATGAGAAGAACTCTAAGCAGCATCTCTTGTGACCAGAGCTTATTTGCGGTTATAGAAATGAAGAATCAGCAGATTCTTATTTGGCATTACTTGACAGTAGCAAATTTATAATCAAGGTTTGGCTTGATGCGTTTCAGGCTTAGAATTCTAAGTAAGGAAAGTTGCTCATGAATTAACCTTGAAATTGTGTTTATGTATTCGAAATTTAGTTTGTAAAACTCAATGATGAGTTTATTTGGGTTCAAAAATCAAAATAAAAAATTTCTTTACAAATAGTTTAGTTATAATAAATTCTTACATTTCAATTCTATTTGTGTCACTGATCTATTATGATAGGAAAATGTAGTGCAAACGCATCTTTAATGCTATACCTACAGCATGGCTATGACTAAACGAAAAATCTTGAAAGTTAAACGATGACATTGAAGCGTAACTTCAATTAACGTGAATCTCTTACGCTTGGCCGCATAACTTTTTGACCTTTACAGATATAATGCGTGGCTTGGTTAGAAATATTTCCATTATAAAGATTGAATAAAATTTTTGTAACATCATAAATTCCTTGAAAATATATACAACCCCCATCCATTGGAAATAAGACTGGCATGATAGTTTGACAGACGTCAATTGAAGGGTAGTAAAACATATAGAGCTATCTGCTAAAATTAGATTTATGGCTGCTATGTCCACTGTTATATTTTTATTTATCTATTGGACCTATTAGTTGATATTAAGAAAAAATGACAAATTTACGTGGCTGTAAAATGCTCTGGCCTATAGACTCGAAATGTTTGAGTTTACGCCTTTTGAACTTTAGTCTTTTCAACATTTTAAAGTCTTATGACCCAAGCTACTACCGCTCTTTACATATTTACAATGAGTTGAATTATTATGTTTATTACTGTCTTCTGGATCAGTTATATCAGAGATTCAGCGAATGTGAGCTTAAAATTGTATAACAAAAATGGATCTGCAGTGTTGTCAAAGCGCTGGAGATTTTCGTAGTATTCGCCCATTATTACTCATATTCCTGAATAGAAATCATTAATAAATAATTATGCATTTTATACCTAAAGTGACCGTTTTGCGCAAAGGGTCAGCTCTAGAAACAATAATGCTGCTCACAGGATTATTAAATATTCAGAATTCGACTAGGAGCTTTTGAACATATTCGCAATCATTTGCCATTTACTTGAATAGCGTTGTTGTTATTTATAAGAACAAGACTCCTAGCTCAAAAGCGGGGTTCCACTGCACTATTTACATATATGAACATACACATACACAATTCTGATTGGGTGCCATAGGGTTTTATATGATCTCACGAACTCAATCAAAACAAAACAGTTTAGTTAGATCCTTTTACCGTGAAAAGAAAAACTTCATTTATTTTTTTCATTTAAAGTTAATTAAAAAAACAACCATCGTTCATCGAACCAAAAAATCATAATTATATCATCCTAAGAAATGAAATTATTTTATAAAATAAGAGAAGAAACAAAATTATGTATCCAACAAAACGGGAAAAAATATAATGTGAAAGAAACTAGACGATCACGAAGGAGGACCTCATACTAAATATAAGCTCGGGCTTTAATACTAAAATAAAAACAATGCTTAATTTTTACTCCTTCAGTTCTAGTCAGACCTATTTTCTCTAAAAGAGTCCTCAGAAACTATGAATTTTCGCACCAGAAAATTAATAAATACTTCGACTACTTTTAAGGTCAACAGAAAAAATATCCTCTTTTGGTAAAATGACTTCCATTGTCTCTCCAACAATTTCCCAATCGGTACAATTTGTAAAATATTATTTTATTATTATTTTTATTTAAGGTATTATTTTCGAATCTTTCTTTGTTCGACAAAAAAAAAAGTAATTTTTAACAGTAGGAATCATAATGTGTGAATAGCCATTTCCCGAGGCAATTCCTTTTGCAATTTAACCTTGGCTTTAGATTGCAAACCTCTTTTCACATGGATAATACCAAAGATGACACAAGAACTAGATGTCGCATGCAGTACCAAAAAAGTATACAAAATTTATATGGCTGGGTGGTCCATTCTGGAATGGACCACAACATTTGAAATGATGTATATACGTCGAGTGATTCATATTTTTTCGTATCTGAAGTGTTAAGGATGCCGATCAAATGTATACAAGACTACTATTATAAAAACATTTGCTTTCGGCACGCTATAAAACATATTATGGTCCATTCTAGAATTCACTACCCATTTCACAATCTGTATACTCTGCTCTAGTATGCCATGCGATATCTAATTCTTGTGCCATCTATGATAATACTCAATTTCCATGCCATATTAATGTGAAAATCAAATTGACTGTATTTTAAAATTTTGGATACTCTGCCAAGCTGTAATGATAGCAAATTACAATTCACCATATTCTTTGGACTGATGTCGATATCGGTCATAAAAATTGAATAAAAATTATATAAAAAATATTTGGAGTAAATTTCCATGACAAATTGTTAGATAACCAGTACAGGCAATCAGATCAATCTAACTATTTTGGACAGAGACCTCCTATGCTGAAAAGCAGCAACCTTAAATCGAGTATTCCATCTAGGGCAGAATACCATCTGCTCGGATAGCCAAGCAGCTGTCAAAGCCTTGTCAAAACCCTTTACAACCTCCAACCCGATTTTGGAGTGTAAAACCTCCCTAAATTCCCTTTCTCGGAATAACAGGGTACACGTTCTCTGGGTGCGATATCGGCCGAAATGAATAGGTGGACGAGCCTTCTCGTCCTGGTCCAACCTCGGAGACATCCTTCTCTATGATCACGATCGCACCAAAACAACTTACTGCTAATATTTCGGTTTGGAATACCCACCAGCACAGTAGTCTTTGTTTGGAAGATCCTACGGGTTAAAATACGAAGGAACTGTGGAGTAGACCTAACCCAAACCTACCGATCAAACTATTGGGTTTAAACATGCCAATCCTGCGAAGTCTGGTGTCAATTCTCACTGGACTTTTCTCTGGGGATCACCTACACAGGATGGGATTAGCTGATAATCCTGTATGTAGAGGATGTGAGGAGGAACCGGAAACGTTACGGTGATTCACTTTCTTTGTCACTGTCGAGCCCTCTCAGGAATGAAATTTCTTGACTCACACCTCTTGGACGAACTCCATGAAGCCGGTAAGAAGAATTGGAGGGCAGTATTGAACTTCATAAGAGCATCCGGTTGGGACCTATGAGCAATCAGTCATAAATTTGGAGGATGGAAACTGGGGCTTGCTGTAACTTGTATGCCTGGGGTCTCAACTTCTCTGCAATCTAATCCAATCCAACTATTTTGGATTATTTTATCGCTTTACAATATTGCATACATCAACAGAAGATAAATTTTTAGGAAAAAAGTAAACGCTACTCTATTATGTATGTGGACTGCATTGAAATCATGTTATAGTTCGACAAATCAATCATGCCCATATGTTCGTATGAGTGTTCATTTATTTGCCAGCACGATATCTTCAGAATCAGAACTATAGAAGACATAGAAAGTTAAAATGTTATATCTAAGCAATAGTTTTATGAAAAAAGTAAAGTTAAAGTAAAATTATTCAGAGTAAAGTCACTTGCACCTCCAGCAATGAGTCTAACAAAAAAATTGTGTGTTTTGAGCAAAAAGATGTGAAACTAATCAAATTGTTATTGTAGTTTCCGCATGGTTTTATATACTAGTATTCATTTCATATCGGTTTGTGTTACTTCTATTTTATTAACAACTATAGATAATGAGATTGCACTTTGTATAGAAAATATTTCCGCTGATTGTGTATAATGAAAAAAAAATATTGTAAACACTTAAGTAATTTGCGATTTTGTAACAGCATATAATAAATTTATGCAAATCACCACAGTTACTTTCATTTGGTAAATAGCAAATATTGGAGAAAGTTGATTTTGCATTATTCTCAAGAAAGAAATTGGCGAATGTGCCTTTCTATTTTTTCATTATTTTATTTGGAGTGCAAGGTTTCATAATAACCAATTTACTAAATAAGATTTATATTATTTACGGATTAAATAAGCAATCATGTTTTTACTGCGCATTCACCAAATTTTTTGGTCTATATATAAATCTCATACCGTTCCGCACCAAATACCTATGCTCAGTTTAATAATTTGCACGTAGGGTATCGTTTAATTTCATAACATATCCATTGTTTTTTTTTTTTTTTTTTTTTTTGTAATTAATGTATTAAATTATCCCTATTATATAAGATAACCGCAATTCACTGATAAATAATTTATCGCTACTGAACAGCAAAAGAACTCATTAAAAATATTATGTTAATGTCAGTAACCGCATAAATAGTTAACAGTCTGACGGATTTGAAGAAATTTTTTTCCGTTAATAAGATTCGTGCTGAGAATTTTTTTTTTTTATTTAGATACACTTGAAAAGTGAAATGTAGCTAGTGAGAAAGAAAATTAATTTGTTAAACACATGTACAAGGTCATGTATTCATTTAATCATTTGAAAGCCTTTAGGAAAAATAATGAAGGGCGTCAACCACCAAGAGATTTAGGAAGAAATTAACAAAAACTCTTGACTTAATTTCACCTCGATGGTGTTTACGTGTAAATTAAAATGATTTTTCATATATAAATCGCATATATACCTTAAATTGACGGAAGAGTAATTTTTATTAGTGCTATTATATAGGATTGAACAGATGACGAGATTTATTTGAAAAGATCAAGGAAATAAATACTAATGTCAGGTAACTAATCATGCTGTTGACCTACTTTTAACTAGCGAAACGCCACATACTAGCATGGAAGTCTCTTCTATTAGGCGAGGTTCATTATAGTATTTTCGTTACAAATTATATCGTGATCGAATTGGAATGGAATTTACAGAAAAAATAGGTAAATTAAAATGTCACACTATTCTTTGTTATTCACATATGCAGTGGAAAGACCTCGTTTAAATTTGACTCGAACAATCAATCAGTAGATTGCTCTTGTAATATTTTAGGGAAGGTTAGTCTAGGTTATGGTATTAAATTATTACGATACAAGATAGAATGCGTACATGAGGTATGCTTAAAATTATTAAATTGGCAGACGGTGAAATTTGTAGTAATATTTTACATAATTACGGGGGCACATTAACATATTGGTTGGCTGGACGTGAAATATGAACCGAGGTTTTGAAAACTAGATCGTAGACATCATATGAATTTTATGTTTTATTTATCACTTACATATTTAATGACGGTAACCTGACAACACCCTTGTTTTTATAATTTCATTTACATATGCATGATATCGATAATTCTTTCAAACATCTATCAAACATAAATAATTTAAATATATTCGGTTGCTGTTCGGTTCGTATTTTTTTGTATGACACTATTTCAATAAAATTTTACTGTTGCATGTATTGCGTTCACAGTAAAAAATTATTACAATTTCACTACATTTAATGTGGTAAAAGTTTAAGTTTTTTTGTATTAATTTCACATGTTTATCTAAAAATACATGAAAAAAACATTTACACGGCTTTATCTATGTAATTTTGGAAAATGCCCATGTTAAAATTCAGAATACATACAAAAATTTAAATTTAAGTACTGAAAAATTTTGATTGGCAATGTTGCATGGTAATTTTACAACACAATCAATGTAAAATTCCACATGGATGATATTTTCCACACCAAAAATTTAAAATTACTTGAAAAAGGGAAAAAAATTGTGCATGTTTATACTTGTTTAGCAAGGATCAGTTATTTCATCACTTTTTCGATGACTTTGAAGTGATTAGCTTGCTCCCTAGGTTTTCTGTAAATTACAGATAATTTTAAGGTGTATATCTTCAACAGTGTTGTGTTACATTTAATTTTATGTCTGGTCAAAGTAGTTTCCTTATTATTTGTACAGAGTGTGAAAAGTGTTCAAAGATTATAACAAGCATTTGTACATACACAAATTGACAAATAATTTTTCTTTTAAATGTGTAGAACTAGGATGTGGTAAAAGGTTTTCTAAATATTGTACATTTACACATTTACTCAGTGAAGAACTTCTTTCCACAGTAATGTGGTTAGGAAACATAAAATATTTTCCGACGTGCAAAGAGTTGCAAGTGAAGTAGAAATCGAAAAATACAACATACTGAAGCCTGATCTTCCTTCAGTTCAAATGGACTTTCCTATTCAAATCATTCCAACGGCATTGAAGAAATCCCTTTCATTGCTTTTTCTCAAGCTAAGGACCGAATTCAATGTATCAGAAGAAGTTATACAGTACTTTGTGAATGAGTTTAAAAATTTCCATAACTTGATTTCAAGTATACATGTGAGTTTCTGTAATAATAATAATAACTTTCAAAATTTCTTGCGCGGTATAGTAATTTGACCTGAAATTGAAGAGGCCCTAAACAATTTAGATACATCTTGCAAGCGGTTTAGAGTTTTTAAGGACGAATTTTCTTATGTTATTCGGACACACTTTCACCTTTTGTACTTTTTTTCTTACAGAAACTGATACCAAGCCTGCATTCTATATTTTCGCCGACTGCGAACTTATTAATTCGCAATCAAATAGTTTTAAAGAGACATTTCTTCAAAATTTTTGTTTGTACTACAATTTAAACATTAAATATCCAGTGCAGATATCGCAGACATATGAATTCATACAAACCTTATTCTTTGAATTAAACACAGAAGCATTAAGAGGGTCCAAAAAATCCATCACAGCAATAACAAAAGTAATTCGTCTAATTGGTAAAATACGAGAGTGCAGTGTATAAATTCCTTGTTAGCAGTACTTGAAATTAATTAATTTTCTAAAAAATGATTTAACTTTGCCTAATATGAATAGTTTTTTTTCTTTTTTTTTTTTTTTTGAAGAAATGACTTATGATGATCTTTAAAATCATATCATTATAACTATATACAGTTGAAACTCGATTATCCGGGATGCCTGGTTTCGAGACTTTCCCGGAAAATCGTAAATCCCGGTTAATAGAACGAGCTCAGTAAAATAAAGGAAAACATGTTTTTTTTTATAACAAACTCAAATTATATTTTAATACAAAAAAAAATGTACATAACACAAATAAAGTTTCCACTCGAATATACACATACATAAGTAAAGTTGATATTTATTTTTTAAGCAGATACATTACTATGTAATATTTACTTGCCAAAAAATCATTTATAGTTGTTTGCCTTGAAGTTTGTTGCTTGTTTTTCAATAAACTCTCTTGGATCCTGTATAATTGCATCATATCTTGCATAGTGATTCCCTGAAGATTTTGGTCTTCCAGGAAGTTAATGAGTGTAGTACATGCTGTAATGGCTTGTGAAATCGTAGTTTTGTGGGGAGCTTCTTCACAACTAGTATCTGAACTATCACTGTCAACGTCATTTTGAGGATTCAGGATTGAATTTAGAATTTCATCGTCAGATAATGTAGCGAATATTGGAGCATTATGGTCGCTCTCAAACCAGTCTGAGATCTCTGCAAAAACACGTTCCATCTCATTATCTTGAGTTGGAGTTTCTGCTTCATCTCCCAGTAAAATATTACCCCAAGTGTTTTTTAGGACGTCAGTAGTAACATCATCCCATGCATTAAAGAGACACCAAATTGCATTTTTTATATTAAATAATTTTTGAAAGGAGCATAGATCTAAATTAGTTTCGTTATTTATAAATGTTTTCATGACGTGTTTGCGATAATAACACTTCAAACTTCTTATTATTCCTTGATCCTGAGGCTGAATCAATGAAATGCAATTCGGTGGTAAAAACTTCACGATTACAGTGTCTCTTTGAAAATCAGATTCTCCTGGGCGAGCGGGATAGTTATCTAACAATAGTAAAATTTTACTGTCAACGGCCAGACCAACTTCTTTTAAATGATTCTCTGCTTCAGGTACAAAATTATTATTAAACCACTGTAAGAAAATTTCTTGTGTGACCCACGCTCTTCGGTTTGACTTATATATCACCGGGAGATTTTTAGTATTATTCTTAAAAGCTTTTGGTCGAGCACTTTTTCCGATTACAAGAAGCTTGCATTTGTGGGTTCCCGCAGCATTTGAACAGGTCAAAACAGTGATACGCTCTTTATTTTCTTTTAATCCTGCGGCTGAACGCTCGTCATTACAGACCAATGTACTTTTTGGCAATAGCTTCCTAAAAAGTCCCGTCTCGTCAGCATTATAAATTTGTTCTGAACTTAAGTCTTGTTTTTCAATAAAATTGGACAGTTCATCAATGAACATTGTTGCACTAATATAATCCGCAGATAATTTTTTACCAGTCGTTTTAAGACTATGAATACCGTGACGGCTCTTAAATTTTCCAAGCCATCCATGGGAGTATTGACAAGCTGATCGTATATTAAGTTTTTCGTGAAACTCTTTTGCTTTTTCAATTATTAAATCTCCAGATATAGGAGTGCCTTGGAAACGTTCCTGTCGGAACCATTCATAAGTCTCCTGGTCTACCTGTGGATTTTCAGAGGTTTTCAATACTTTGCGGTTTTCCAGGCCCTTAACGGAGTCATTTCCTGATTTTTTTTTTTTAAATCATACAACGTTTGTTCTCCCACGCCGTATTTTTTTGCTAATGTCTTTACGGTATTACCAACTTTCAAAGAATGAATTATTTGCACCTTTTCCTTAATTGATAAAACTTTTCTCGATCGTTTTGTCTCCGCAGAAATATCTATATAAATTTATTTTAGGAAAACAAGCTTAATAGTTTTATTAAATTAGCTTACGTCAAACATCAATTAAAAAGAGAGTACGCTCAGCACTTCAAGAAATTTGTGGAACAATTATACATACTTTTACTGCAATGCAACCTTTACAAAAATTAGTTTGTTTTCCACAAACGTGATTAACCCAATAGATGTTTTCCTTTCCTACTATAGGACGATATGCACTTTAAAACTGTAATATGACACAAGTTGTTTCTACCACAGGCAAACTTTTCTACGAAAAATAGAAAAAAAAAGCATTAAAACAGATTATCAGCATGTTAAATACGACCTTAAATGGGCAAAAGTGTGCCTTCTGCATATGGCAACGACACTTCGAAATTACGTAGAAATACCAACCAACTTTTCTCATTTCTCGATATTACCGGATTGTTCATTCCGGATAATAGTCTTTCCCGGATAATGGAGAGAAATCAAAATAGTAGGAAATATGATTCATGCCGGATAATAGAGTTTCCGGTTAATCGAATCACGGATAATCGAGTTTCGACTGTATTTTGTAAGATTGAATGTCCCCATGTGTTCAAATTTTATCTGCACAAAGTAATTTTGTTGTCAAAGTTGTTGATATTGTTTTTATTTTCTCGACAAGAAGTTATTTTAATTTAGAGATACATAGATATGAATTATAATCAAACCATTTAAGTAGTTATCTAACATATTTTAAAATGATGTATACCTAGTATATATATTTTTGATTTCAAGCCTGGTTTCATTTTCGGCCGAGTGACTGTTTGAATCTCAATTCAGTTTAATATTTGATTTCGAATGGAATCGTATTCCAAAAGAATTAAGAATAGGCCTGATCAGCAATATATCTGTGTTCATAGATAACAACTGGTAACAACACACCGACAGTTTTATTCGAGAAGATGATTAACGCGAATTCCGAATGTTATAAGAGAAAATTTGGCTGAAATCAAACAAGACTAATACATCCAATTGAAATTTTAATTTACCACACTCATAAGGAACACTTTCCGACACATCAGTATAGGTACACGAATTTCACACAAATTGTAATTTTACAATTCATAGGGTAAGCGTATTCCACATAACATTGTAATTTTACATACAGCTGGTAAATTCGTTGCAGTACAAAATGTATTTTTACGCAGTCCATTTAATTTTAAATTAGAGATGTAATTTTATCACCTTTATTATTGGCAACAAATTAAATGTTGTAAAAATTTAAAACTATATTGCTGATGTAAATTAAATTTCTGGATAATAATTTCATGTAGCTAATGTAAGAGGAACAATTGATTCAAAATTTAAAATTCGTATGGAACATCAACATATTCCCAAAATTATCTCATTTGACTAGCTATGTATTCATATAGAGGAAAAAGCAAGGAATTCATTATAGACGTCTTTAAATAACTATTTTTGTATCAAAGAATGTTTGGATAAAATATTACTAACAATTCTCAAAAGTCACAAAGTGTCCAATTTCTTTCAGTTGAGCTTGGTCAGCTATCTTTACAAAAAAAAACAGAGCCTAGGAGTTTTATGGGACATACAAGATTAGAATTGTGTCAGAATGTCATCGATGATTTTAAGAAAGGCTAAAGTAAAACTATGCTGAACTAGGAAGGCAGAGTGGTGTACTGAATTAAAAAGAAAGGAAAAATTTCTTAAGTTGAAGAGATAATGCTAAAAAGCTTTTGACAATAAAGGGAGGATATATGTATATATACTGATTTTTATTATTCCGTTGCTGTAGATTGAGATGGTTTACGCACAGGAACAACATTGGCTAGCATCCATTTATATTCAGAGACTAAAAGTTAGAACTGAGTTGAAAAATAAAGTGTAGGTACCTAATGTAGTGTAAATTTTTAGGTACTAGTACGAATTTGATAAAGTCAGGATAAATATTGTCAATTTCAACAAGCTTTTGCATAGATTGATAAATTGGGTATAAATGGGTGGTCATAAATTATTAAATTAAAAACTGCTTTTGAAATTCATGTTATTGTTAGTGAAGTCTTTATTACCCCCATTTATGAGAAATACCATTCCTAGTCAAGTTATTTCAGATTTCCTGGGAATATTATCATACCAAAAACTACCATCAAAGCTAAAGATTTTTTTTTTCAAATTAATATTCATACACTATCTACAAAATGGTAAAAGGCATCCGACATTACGCCACTGCTTCACGAAATCTATACTTTAAATTATCATGTAATCACTAATAAGTAGTAAGCACTTTTGTTAGATTTTGTCTAATGCGAATAGATCTATTCGTCCAACATTTACAAAAAAAAGAAAGAAAATGAAATTGTATTGTTATCTAGGTACTTTTTGACGATGACTTTCTTTTCATAACCTATTATAGTAATATATATCCAATGTATAAAACAGTTGCATACACTAATTATGTACTTCAAAGTTAACATTCTACAGCAGCTTTCATGATGGATATGACCCTATTCGAGCACAGTGGTTTATAAAGAATGATTGCCATGGCTCTCGACTGAAGTAAATTCAAGGATTCACTCATCTAATTGGTTACAATATTTCCTCCTAGCTGAGGGTATTCTAGATCATCCTATCCTAGAAAAATATGGGATAAGTTATGTAAGACTGGTACCTATGGCAAAGACAAGGGCATCTCAAATCTTGATTCCAATATATTGAATATACACTTCTCTAATATATACTCTTCCTGCGGAGGTTATAACTGATATGAGAGTTATTAAATCGGAGGCGGCTGTCTCTGATGACATTCTTGGATATTCTTGGATATTCCAGCCAGTTATTCGTATCATCAATACGTGCATCTACTTCTCAATTTCGATCTGCTATGGCTAAGACAAATAAAACCAAGAATCTGTGGGATTTCCGTCCAATCAGTGCGTTATGATTTCTAGTCAAAGTGATGGAAAAATTATTGATCTGGTATGTTCTTCAACATCTTGAACCTAATAATAACTTGCTAAAATTATGCCAATGTGGTTTTTGCGAATCTCATGGTTGCGAAATGTCTATTTTAAGAGTTACAACTAATATACGCAGTTCGGTAGGTAAGGATTAATTGTGTGTCCTTGCTCTGTTAAAGCATATAGTTTGGTAAGCTGCTTCAAGTTATTTGCAAATCTATCTATTAACTTTCATTTTCTTAATCGTACTGTGCCTTAGGGGTCTATTTTCGATTCTTTGTTATTCAGTTTATATATCAATGAATTTGCTGAGATTATCGAGAACTGTAAAATTTATCTATACGCTGATGATGTGCAGTTATATCTTGATCGACCTGTTAGACTAGTGGAGGATTGTATTGATGGACTGAAGACTTGAGAAACGTTCCGAGTTGGGTGACTAATAATAATTTCCAACTGAACCCCTAAATATTTCAATTAATTAAATTTTATTAATGGCCGTTTGATCTTATTGTTTTGTCGCCTATTTTTTAAAATCACATGGGAAATCTTGGGGGTTTTTTCCAACTCTAGTATGAAATGTTGTGATCATATTAATTACATCTACATCATTTTTTAAAAAAAAAGCATAGTTGAGATACAAAGCTCATAGAAGTGTGTATACTCCTGGTAAAAAAAAAATTACATGATAAATAAAAGTATTATGGCAATGCAAAAATAAACTATCAAATAGAAGAGAGTGTATATATCTAGTACTAAACTATAAAAGATATAAAAAAAAAAACTGAAAAAGAAAAAAAACAACAAATTATGCATCTACAGATATTATAAAAAATAAGTGAGCCTAATTATTGTCAGCATTGAGCAAAATAATCCAAAGCCCCCATCCTGAAATCCCTCAAGCTCCGTGCGGTGCGTACACCCAAAGGAAGAGTATTCCAAATTCTTACGCCATGAATGAAAAAGGGGCGAGTGCTAAACAGTTTATAAAACCTTGGTAATAGTAATAATTGGGTTCGACGAGATGACAGAAGTTCAACGTAATCCTTGAGATAGTCCGGAGCCATATTATTTAAAATTTTATATATCATTATGCATATCCTTAGATTAAGATAACTATTCAAATCACAACCCAAAACTTGTCGAGAAAAGACAGATATGTGATCATACCTGCGTAGACCGAATATATGTATACCGTGCACAAGCATTAAATGCGACATTGAGCTTTCTCCTACATGAGGAATCCAAATTGCAATATACACAGTCACCATATGTGATTATTGGAACAAGCAGCACTCGGACCAGACGTTAACGGAGTTGGCGTGGTGTGTACCTTGCATGACGCCAAAGTGTTCTTAATCCTTGGTAAACTTTTGTACCGTAATATCAATATGCTTATGCCAGGATAACCTAGAATCAACATGCATCCCCAAATTTTTCACTACTTCCGTGTATTCGATGGGGATGTTATCTAAAAATAACAGCGGCAAAGATGACGTGTCGGCGTATCGATTATAAAGAACAATAATCTGGGACTTAGAAAGGTTTAACGAAAGTTTGTTCTCAGCCGCCCAAGCACTGATTCGAGCTAAGTCTTGATTAAATTTAAAAATATTGATAGCCATGCTATCAGCGGGGAAGGAGAGAAATAGTTGCACATCATCGGCATAAAGTAAAATCGAACAATGTGTAGGGATCAGAACTATATCATTGATGTATAGCACGAACAACAAAGGTCCTAATATTGATCCTTGTGGTACTCCTGAATAAGTTCTTAATACTACTGAGCTGCGAGTTCCGCATACAGTGACTTAAGTACGATCTATTAAATACGAAATGATGAGATTAGCTGCAGAGCTACCAAAGTTAAACTGATTTATCAGTTTCTGGGTTAGAATACAATGATCGACTGAGTCAAAAGCTTTTGAAAAGTCAAGTAAGCATAGTATGGTGGAATTATGTTGTTCAATATTACGACGAACAGCCTCAATGAGATTCAAGAGCAACGAAATTGTATTATGCTTAGATCTAAAACCAGATTGTTGTTTAGCAATCATACTATGAGTGTCAATATAAGTTTTAATTTGATTATAAAGAAGACGCTCCATTATTTTAGATAAGACAGGAAGAACACTAATAGGCCTGTAATCTTGTGGACTTCACGATTAATGGCGCAGTTACTGTACTGGAATCAGAAACCCCAAGTTGTTAATAATGGAATCAGGACAGAAACCATTCAAAACTTCTAGAAGAAAAACAGTTAGACCATTTTATATCACGTAATGTAATGTTACACCAAACACATTTTCTCATCGACTTTAATTCAATAGTCGCATATACATTGAAGAGTGATGGGTGTGGATATAAAATGATCAATGGCAAGCAGATGAGTAATGAGAGCTAGTAAAAGATGGTAAGACTCAACGATAATTAGTATTGATCCTATGAACTTTAATTTGTATTAATTACGCAGAGTCAATGAGGCGGCTCCGTTTAGCCACACCTTCCCAACACGACCCGGGAAAACGAAATATGAGAAAATTATGTGCAATTTATGTGCCAAACTGAAAAATTTTCTGCTTGAAAATAGTTTTTTGAAATATGAAAAATGCGAGGTGCAGGACAACACCAAGCTGCACCCTGTCCTAATATTAACTCTGCCAACAAATTTTTGATTCATACGGGATTTATGTGGTAATTGTTTATCAAATCATAAAATTTTTATATTGAAAAATTTAATTGTTAAACACACACACACACACACACACACACACACACACACACACACACACACACACACACACACACACACACACACACACACACACACACACACGAAACAAAATGGAGGGGTGCAGCACGACGTCGTCCTCCACCCCGTTCTGGTAGTTAAAATCCTATTAAAATAGGGTTCATTCACTCAGAACTTTTGTGCTAATTATTTGCTAATTCTTTGCTTAATCTATAATTTTTGTATTCGAAAATTTAATCGTGTTTTTATCGAGGTATTCCAGACGGGGTGCAAGATGATGTCGTCGTTATTTCTTAAAAACGCCAATAAATTATTGAATCAATATTTAAAATATAAATTCCGCGAAGAATTAGCACATACCTAATTATCACATAAATCCTGTGTGAATTAAGACTTTGTTGGAAAAGTTAATATTAGGGCAGGGTGCAGCTTGGTGTCCATATTTCATAAAAACTATTAAATTTTCGAGCAGAAAATTTTTCAGTTTGGCAAATAATTAGCACAGAATTTCGTTCGGTTTCGCGAGTCGTGTTGGGAGGGTGTGTCTAAACGAGGCCCAATGGTTCGATATTCAATGATATTCTTTTTAAAGATTTGCGACCTTTTCAACTAAACGATAAGGCTATAACTGCACAATTAAGTTCAACTTGAATATGTAATCATCGTTTAGCGATGTTGGTTGTCTCTCAGTATTGACAGCTTTTTCTGTTATCAAAAAATTAACTAAACTAAAAATGAAAATTTTTAAAATTAAAATTAATTCCCATTATTTTATATGCATATAATGTTTTTTGCTAATTGGTTCGCCAAGTGATGCATCCTTCAAGATGACATTAAAGAGATGGCAGATTTGTTTTTTATATGGTAAGCACTACAGCATTAAGCTCTAAACATTACATTCAAATTAGTTAAATTACAAGAGTCAGAATGAGCACAATAAAATATTGGTAAGATCAACATTTTATCAAAAACAAAACTGCAAAATGTATGTCAAGCAATATTATTTCAATTGTTCACTTTACCCTTTCATATTACTCGTCTGCATCTTTAACATTACAACAATAATGTTGATGGACATGTGACAGAAGTTGCGAGGGTAATGTCAAAACTCTGATGTGAAAAGGTTATTAAACCTGATTTAAGCATAATCCACTAATAAAATCTGTCAGCCGCTTAACTTGCGAGTTCTCTTCTTTTTATCAGATATCAAGATTCGAGAATAACATCAATGTGAAATCATGACACTTCATGAACTCCTTTAATCATCCGGAAAAAATCATGAAATAAGTAAAAATTACATTATCTGATGGCACACAGAGTACACAATCGCGGAAATCCTCTCATCTTATTACGGAGTGTTACTTATGTTTTATGTTGCAGTAGTTATATAATAATATTTCTGTCGTCTTAAATCAATCAAGATCTTTTGAACTGTCCACATCCCTCGCTGAGGATAAACTCTGTTCAGCCTTAAAGCTAACATGAGATCTCCAACACGACAAAAACTCTGATCAATAATAATAAATCGGTGATGGATTATACCCTTAAGCTTCTTATATGTACCATGTATGAATGGATCAATATACGATTTCGATATGCAACGAAAACGTGGTTCGATGATTAATTTCCCGCATCTGTCCGAAATGCCTAAGGCATTGGCGTCTGTCTATATTTGTTTGAGTTATATATATATGTACTTACCTAGTACCTATCAACATTCGCACGATTAATATGGAAAAAGCAACTGCATTCGCATGTGCACAATGCGATGACGTGCAATGATTAGCGCCACATATAGTCAGACTTATCAGAAACTTTTAATCTCATTTTCCATGGAGAAGCTTATAATTTTGCAACTAATGTGGTCACACTTTGATATTAAATGATTTCATGTCAGCCTCCAATTAAGGTGTTCAAATGCGAATTTCTTTTTCGATTGAGTAATGCAATGAAAATTGAAAAGATAATCCACGCATTTTAATCGGTCATTGGTGTATGCTGAAGCAATAAATTCAATTTCCTGCAATCATTTATCATTTCGGCGACAGAATATTTGAACTCTGGAAAAAATGATTGATGCATTAGGTCAAGAAATACATATAATGTCGTGCGTTATTGTAAATTTAATTCAGAAGCCTTCATTTAAATTTTATCTCGGTATCTAAATTGACTTCATATTTCAAAATTTAAAAGTGCTTTTCACGATATAATTATCATTTTAAAACGTTTATGAAATTAGGCCATGTCGAAAAATTGTTTCTTTTTTTGCATTTGGCTTTGCTAAATTTATGTAGAAATATGTTGCTGCTTGCATATGACATATATGATTGCTTTGTCAACTCTTTTATCTGCAAAGATGTTTCATAAACTAATTCATCAAATAGCCCCTTTCGATCTTAGAAAATATTTGATATGTTTTCAAACTTTCGTCTCTCTGTCTCAAGCACAAATTCGATTAAGTCAAATAATTAAAATATTTAATTGTTCGAATATACAAAAAATATTTTTAAATCTTATTTAGTACAGAATTTAGGTACTTATATTTAATATAAAAATGATGAATTTACCCTTCGTGATTGATCTTGCAAAATAAGATCCTTTCACTGAAATGTTTTTCGTGTGCCTTGCTGAGAATTGAAATCGTAACTTATGAACATCAAGTTAAATAAAAATAGCAACGTTCTGAGTTTTAGATAAGTATCCAAGGTTAAAATCAATACAAGGGCGGCAGAAAATATACCGCAAGCAATCGATGAACTATACTTCCGCCATACAAAAGCAGTTAGAGTCAAACGGTGTATATACCCTAAACAAAGTAATTGAGGAATGAGAGCTTGTACAAATTTCATCCTGGTACGCAATTAAATATATTTTGACTGAAATACAATTTAATCGTAATTACCTTGCACTGAATGTTTTTTTTTTTTAAATAGCACAAATTTTGATAATTGTGCGTCGAAATTGAAAATACCAGTGAAAGAACCTATACTTAGTAATTAAATATTTTGTCTTAATTAATTTTTGTACGTGAATATTATATTTCAATACTTTTTTAATTTCTTTGAAGTAATTTTAATGTTTTAAATACCAAATTCTAATACAATTTTTAACTCATTAAGCTACTCTAGCCCAAAAGGCAAAGTACGTGATTATGCGACGACATAAACTAGAATCCACATACATAATATACAACAGTTCAGATTTCTATGTCTCTGAATTCATTCAAAATTCAGATGTAATATTACTTCTAATGCCAGGGAAGATCCAGTGGCCGAAAATATTAACCGTGTGTATAACCTTTGAAATGTCCCTTCAAATATTTTTATACGCTACCATAAATTGAGTAAGTACTAAAAGGAAATTAAGTTCAAATATTTAAGTACTTTGCTGGACTTATAAGTTCAAGGAATTTAGAAGTAATTAATTGCTAAAGTAATTAAGACCAAATATTTATTTAATAGTATTATTAACTGCAATACAGCTTGCTTCATCCATCATACGGAAAATAATTGCAGGAGGATAAAAAACAGTGAAGCACTCTACATACACCTCAACAAAGCACATTCAATTAATTTGAAAATAGACATACAATACATCAACACACATTAAAAACATACGGTCGTGGTGTTTTGAGCTAGTAGTACTACGCGTGGATTTTAAGATGTCTTCGGTTGTGTTTTTGTAATTAAATTCATTATTTTATATTTATTTAATTATTGTCATGTGTATATTTAATTATGATAATTGTTAAATTTTTCATGTATTTTTAATCTGAATTATTTTAAATAGTGACTAAAGGAGAATAAAATTCTACAATTAAGTTCTACACATATTATGATGTAATTTTATTATAGTTTTAACGAATTAAGGCTCAATAACCCCATACGTCCATTTTTACAAGTATTATTATTATTTTGAGATATTCTTGTCGGAATTATAATCACAAGTACAACTCCTGGTACTTAAAATTTTCAAGTACCAAGGAATTGTACTGATCTGATTAAAACATTTAAGAATATTATTAATAATTAAGCCAAGATTTTTTTTACTTTGCTCACACATTGCAATGGATCATTATTTATACATACATATATACAGAAATAGGATGCCAAATTCTGAGTCATGCACAACCATCTCTTCTTACTTTACTGAATTTAAGAAAATTTTAATGTTTACTGACCATTTTACTATATGTCAGGCAATGTGAAGAAAATTTCGACACGTTCAACATTATTTACTTTTTCCCGGACGGGAACCGAACCCACACTTGTTAGAATTGGTCAATATTGAAGAATAGAAGAATTTTTAACGATTCTAAATGAAGTCATTAATGCAAGTGGAAAAAACAACTGCATCGTCCGTGGTTTGAAGCCGGGAACTTCCACTTTCCGGGCGATTGCTCTTACCTCTGAGCTAACGAGACAGATGATTTTCCCTTTTGTATTTATTAATTTGTAACTACTCTACTAAGTTATACGGTTGCTTTCAGCTGACATTAACTGTAAGTATATGTATATAGGTAGATTGAATGCAAGACACTTCTTTGGTACAACATTAATACTTTCGGAAGTCTATCCCTTACATTCACCCTTTGCCTGCAATTTGTGAACAAGTTGTCTATTAATTTGCAGTCTGAAGTTGAAAAGCCCTTATGTGAGTAACTTGATACAAATGTACCACAATGCATTGCATCAACTACGAAAATATACCTGAGTAGAAAGTAGCAAATGGGAATGTAGTTATTATATTTATGGCTACCAGCAATATTTACATGGAAGAAGTGATATTTTTTTCTGTACTGAAGTAATAATAGATTTCCAGCTCATGCATACTAGGACATGAGTTTTTTTTATATATTTTCTAGCTGATAAACTTTCTGCTACCGAATTTTCTATCAAATACTTGTGTTAAGGAGCTAGCTAACATCAGAAGCGTATCTATGGGTGGAGCAGGGAGAGCGGTCGATCACTCTGGATCACATTATCAAAATGTTGCGACTTCAAAACAATGAAATTCAATTGATATGAATTTATGCATAAATATAATTAAACTGTGCAAATCAATTTCTTTTTTATACATACTTAAGTATAACTCTAAAAACAACACATATTTACTTCGTCACAATCGCAACAGTATTTGCCCCAGGATGGCTTTGTGATGCAGTAGAATTTATGAATGTAGGCTGTACGTTATACTAAATAATAACTAAAAAATTAAGTACTTACCAAAAAGTACCGTTTTTAGTTTGCTTCTCCTAAAGATTACATCCACTTCATAGAAAGAAATGTGAACTTTTATTTACAATAATTCTTTTGTCTGCGAATTTTCTTGAATATTGTTGTTAAGAATTTTTATGCGCTATTTTTGATCCAAAACTACTAAAAAAAATTGATTGGGTGGCTAACCATTTTTGTGAGCATAGATAATTTTTTCTTAGAAACATTTACGAAAATTTTGTCATAATTTTTATGCACTAGCTATACCTTGCCAGAAATTTTGAGAGACCTCTCTGAGGCATAACGGAGCAATAATTAATAAGGATGGTCCATCAGTAACATATAAAAGTAATTTATTTTTCTATTATCAGATCACCTGGGATGACCTGGCTAAAAATTACGTAGGTAATAATATTTACATTAAAACTGTCGAATAGGTGATTGTCCACTATTTTGAGGAATTCTAAAATTAAAGGAACTCTCGCAAAATAACTCTATTATTTTTTAAGAAATATCCCGTCGTCAATGGCCAATACAAAAACTTTTAAATTATGACCTATATAAAAAGCCTTGGGTCTTTTATATCCCGAAGGTCAATATGTGCCATTCAGTGGCAGAAATTTAATATTCCATGTTTTTAAATTATTTACATGTGTTCACAAATTTCAATTCGTGAAAATCGAATCAGGGCAGTAGAAAAATTTGCACTTTTGAATATAAATTTGAGTTATTTATTTTAACATTGAACTTTGCCTATTTTCTTTATACATCCTTCAACATGATTAACTATTGTAGTTCATTAAAAATTACAAGTAGATTTTTGTATCGCTATCATATATTTATGTCAATGAAATTTTGTGAATACAAACATGCGGAAATTTATAAAACATGGAAATCAAAAGTGGGTCAAATTAGTAATGGTCACGAAATCATTGGCAACATCTTCAAATGAATATGATGTATTGTAAAAACCACATCAAAGAAACATTCATTATCTTTAAGTTTACTCATAATTTTATATTAACTACTTAATTAAAAATTATAATAAAAATTTAATCATCTGAATATAAGTACATGTGTACATCATAACAGAAAATTCTTTCATTTACCCAAGACGGGGGCAGATGAAGACGAAAGATTAAGATAATGTCAGCCTGAGGCGTAGAAAAGGTGAATCTCAATTAAAAAGCAAATGAGTTTTCTTGAAAACTATTGAATATCCTATAGGAAATACACATAATCAATGGAGTACTTATAGTATATGGGAAATGGCGTCATCTTTTGTTGATCTTTAGGATGGCAAAGTTATTGGGGTCTATAATATAAAATAAATTTTTAAATTTTTTAAAGAGTAATTTGAAAATCACGCGTACGATATTAAGGCTCTATTTGTGTAAATGTAATTTCGAAATCATCTTTTCCCCATTTTTTTAGTAAATTTTTCATTGGGTAATTAATTATCATAAAGATCAGATCGCAGAAATAGAAAGAAATATTCTCCAGGATAATATGGAAATTTGTAAGAAAAAACTAAAAAAATATGTAATTATGATGTGGTAATTTCCAAATATAATTACAAAAAGGCAAAAATAATATTTTGAAAAGAAAATTTTTATAGCGTTCTTAATATGAATAGATAATACGAAATACTTTATTTGTTCCCAAATTGCATCAAATTCTTCGAATTTTTTTACATATCTTCATTCCAGCTATCAAATTCTTTAATCAGTGCATTAATTTTACAAAATCTTGTATAAACCGAATACGACAAGCAGATATTCAGCCGTACTGATTTATTATTATAAAATTTCTGACAATACGAAACGATTTTCTTTACTAAATGATATTGAATACTTCAAGCATTTTGCAGATCTGAAGTCAATTTTTAATTGATTCTTCTTAGATTTTGAGTAGAAAAGGCCTCAATATGGAACCCTGTAGCATGCACCTTCTGTAAAAAGTTTTTATTAGTTTTTAGTTTTTTTTTTAGAGAACAGAAATGAACAGAAAAGTTTTACAAGCGAATTTAAGTGATTTATGAAATCAAAAACTTCGCTAGTATTAAGTAAAACAAGAAATGTAAAGAGTATGTCTTCTAGTGATTCATGTAGGTATGTCAGATATTATCATGAATAAACCATGTAGTTCTATTGTGGTAATTCGCGGTGTGACAAGACAACTCGAGGAAAACGAATTCTATTGATAGTTTGCAATTTTTAGTGAAATTGATCCCATTGATGGTGCAAGGATGCTAGAACCGCTACAAGAGGCGCAGAGTCCCAATTGCCAAATTGGATATCTGCTTTAATAGACGATAGTCTACAAAGCCCAAAACACTTTGAAAAATTGAAAAATAAGTTGATTGGGTTTTATAATTTGTTGTGTAATTCCTTGAAGAACCTATTCTCACACAACTATAAACTATTTCAGTAGCTTTAATAAATTTGTTTATACAATGCAGTATACAGTTTACCGAAAATAGATTTGTAAAAACAACAAAAATAAAATGCAAATTTATATTTAAAGATTTGAAAAAGAATGAGAACTGGTCTTTTCTATATTTCCAAATGCAATTGTTGTGATTGAATTGTTCATACTGTGATCATCAGTTAAAATCGCACCTGCGTGTCTATGAAACAGATAATTTTAATACCATATTCTTATGGTATAAATGAGTCTCTTTAATAATATTATTCATTTTGAAAACAACTACACATCTAGAGTATTAACAAATAATTAGATTAGGCCAATTATAAAAAATTTACAATTTTCAAATATGGTATAATCTAAAGATGCGTAACATCTCAGCCCACATCAACCTTAATATCGCATGCACATTAAATTAAAAAAAAAAAAAAAAAAAAAACTCTTCTTAGGTGTCATTATTCAAAATTTTTTCGTCATCTTTACATTGAATTTGATTTCTTTTCTTTTTTTCCACATTCCTAACATATGTAATTTTGCAAGCTATACCAGCTATACCTGCACAATCTTACCTATTTAGATTCAAGAAGTTATTAGATAACCTTTCACTGATTTTTTCTAAAAAATTCAAAAGATAATACCGAGTTATATTACATATGTAGCCCCTGTAGTTTTTGGTCAGGGACAAAATTCATTTAAACGCATTTATCTCTCTACTAATGTGCTGCAATCGTAGCACATTGTAGGTACCGGGTGGTATCAAGATAACTATCTAATCTTAATCTTGGCTCATTATAAGCTCCCTTGCTGAGCTTTGAAATTAATTGCGTGTCGAGTTTCATCATAGAAACGTTAAAGTGCATCATTCAAAAGCATTGACCTAGGCTACAAAGATTTTGTGCTGTTAGCTAATGAAGGTGATTAAACGAAATCATTTCTCCGTTCGTTTTTATCCAAGTAATGCGATTACGATTGATGCTGTGTCTTTATTATGTTACATTGAACTCAGCAATTGCAGAAAAGTAGAAAATAAAACGACGATATTAGGAAAATGAAATTGATTTTCACTTTCTCTTTATTGTTATTTTCATTTGAACATCAAGGAAACGTGGAAAGCTTGGACATTCATCATTTGATTAATTTCGGAAATTTTATATATCCAATTAAATTAAATATATAGAAGAATAAGATTAAGTTTTATTTTGATAATGTACACAAGATTGAAATCTTTTTGAGTACCTACAACATTGGTAGTGGTGCTAAAAACACATACACCAAAATTCAAAGAATAAACAAAAAAGCATAATTAAGTAATTACAATTCAGAAAAAAGAGAAAACAAACAAAAAAACAAAAATATGCAATTAAAGAAAAAAATAAATAATTATTATGTATTAAGTACTATAAAATATCACCTAACCAGTATTCCTTTGTGAAGAAAAAGAAAAGAATGGGAATAGAAAAGCTTTTTTTTATGTGTGTTTTAACGAGTTTTTTAAGTGCATTGATAGCACTAGTTGCCTGTATACGGAAAAGTCGATCATTCCACAGACGGAGACTGTGAACAAGACAAGAGCTTTCTATTATAGTCTTATGAAAGTGGGGAAATAACAAATTTCTATTTCGTTGGCAGGTAGTAACGTAGAAAAATTCTCTAAGGTACTCCTCTGGCTTATTAACTTTTATAAATTAATAATAATAATATATTTATTCCGGTTAAAGCACACAAAATTGAGAATTGTAAATTCTTGAACATGTTACTAATAAAGCTTAACTAAGGTAAAAATAAGGTAAAAAAATAAAGAGAAAGCAAGTAAGAAACCTATAATTGGACTAAAACCAATTCTTATAATACCCTAGATTAATACTCGTATGTAATTTCGTATGATCACCAATCAGTGCAAGTTTGATCGTTGAAGTGGATTTCCACATATCTTTCTAGAATGATTCGTCGGGCAGCAAAAACGATTATAACTAATTTAAATAAAATAAAAACGTCTATCGTTTTCACAATATACGTAAAAATCCTAATTTTTAATTTGGTAAAAAATGTGGTACAAAATTTCAGTACTTTAGGTTGACGCGTTCTCACGCAGTATCCAAATATATAACGAAAAACGAAATTTCTGTATGGCAACCCTACGAAGGAATTACCCGATTTGTCCCATTTTCAAACTTAATTTTACTTTTTTTATTAACCCGGAAATTACACGAGATAGTACAGCTTGTATGCAAGCCTCCCTTCCAACGCGATTTTTAACTTGACAGTAGAAGGCAGTTCGGTTGATGTCTTATCATCTTGCATGCAAGATCATTTAAAAAATGGCATTGAGGCGTAAAGTCATACGTATATTGGAAAATTAAAGCAAAAAAGGGTAGCAGAATAAATTTATCAAATTCTCTCAACCATTTGTTTTCCGCCATCTTGGAAACTGCGTAATGTCAAATTACTATCACCTCAGCTGCCATAGTTTTTCATCATGCAAGTTCGCTGAAAGCTGAACTGCCGGCATAGCAGTAGAGGTTACACGTGCAAGAAGTATGGCAGTGCGGCTTGCATACAAGCTGTATTATTATGTGTAACCCCCGGATAAAAGACTTAAGTGCAAAATTTTTCAGCTCTCTCAGTACACGCGTTTTCGAATTATCGTGAGGACTGACAGACGGACGGACATGCAAAAATCAAAATGACTTTTTTTAGTATGTGTGGGTGTCCAAAATAATTTCAATAAATTTACAAAATACATTTAAGTGCAAAAAAATTATTGAGCTTTTTGACCAAGCGATCAGAGAGGTCTCATCAGTATGGTTATCTCTTCCAAGCGGAAGAGCGAAATTATTAACATCCTCACTAACCTTTAGCGAGTGCCCAGTAGGTAGAATACTACCGAAAACCACAACCTGTGAAGACCGCTATAAATTTTCCTCTTCATAGCATTTACATTGTCACAACATTTCATTTCGCTATTCAAAACTATTCTAAGATTAGTGACTTTGTATGAAAAGGGTATAGTATAGCTATTTAGATTCACTGGTGCTATATCTGGCGTCTTCAGATTACTACTGTAGTAAAAGGTAAACCTCGATTTCTTGGGATTGATTAGCAAACCACTGCATGCAGACCAAGAGCTAATTCTGTTAACGTCTCAAGAAGACCAATTGTTCTGCCCAGATATATTTGGACATCATCTGCATATATGTAAGTGCATTTTTACATCTTTAACTATATGTGGTAAATCATTAGTAAAAATTCTAAATAGAAATGGTCCGAGTACCGATCCCGGTGGGATTCCACGTGAAACAAGGGCCAGATTGGAGAAGGTACCGCTTATATTTACTCGCTGTGATCGCTCATCAAGAAAGGATTTTATCAAACCCAATTCAGGTCTGTCAAGGTTGAAGAAAGTGCAAAAGAAGGTTGTATCGACACTGTCGAAGGCCTTCGAAAAATTAAGTAGTAGCATTGCACTAAAATAGTTCTAAGAGCTGATTTACAACCATGAAATTTACGAAAACCTGATTTCCAGCACGAAAATAGTTCATTTCTTTCCAACTAGCAAGCTTAGTTGCGCGTACATAACTTTCTCCAACAATTTGGATAGAAAACATAAAATGTCTTTAGGTCTGAAATAAGCGAGAGATTCAGAGGTAGATTTTTTAGGTATCAGTAAGACCGTGGCACTTCTCCATTTTCTGGTAAAGGAGGACGACATCAAGCATGTATTTTTACTATATGAAGGATATATCGTGCAGTTAAGGGAAATAATAACTTAATAAATTTATGGGACAGATTGTCTTTGCCAGTAGGACTTTATCGAATGCATTGAAGAAGTCAGTTCGAAGAGATCAATCCCACAAAAATAAGAACGATCTATTATCCGCACCAATGGACACAATATCGATTTTCATGTCCGCTGACCTGACCTGTCGTTACTAGGAAATTATTAGATGCTTCAAAGAAGGTATTAAGCTCATCAGGGGAAATATCACATCCACTCTCAACTTTTTCATAAATGCCAACTGTCTTTAAGTTTCGCCACAAAGTCGTGGGTTGAAGATTTAAGTCGAATTTCGCTGTGAAATATTGACGTTTGGCGCATCTAATTGCCGTTGCGTCCCTATTTCGAGTAACTTTGAACAGCTTTTTCAGATCACAGCCACCTATTACGTTGATATAGACATTCACGCTCAGCAATGAGTAAGTGAATGTAAGATGAAAACCAAAGATAACCATTAGCAGATATCTGTTTTGCTCGGATTGGTATATATTTAGTGAACAAGTAACTAAACAGAGAGGAAACAATTTCTAGTTGACGGACTACAGATGTACATTCAAATATATCGCACAATGATAAGCTCAAACATCCCTCAAATAATGCATTCTTATAAATGCCATTATAGTCAGGGTAAGAATAGTTGGAAGGTGTCATCGAATTTAAAGAAAAGTGGTAACAGAGGAAAAGAATGTCATGATGAAGAGTCCTTGGGTTACTTATTAGGTTGTATGAAATTACCTAGCTTACATTTATGGTAAGAAACGAATATAATTTAGATGGTTAGTAGTATTAAAAAAAAAATAAGCTGGAATGGAGATTATTACATTATGGTGTAGGAACTGTAGTAGATGTAAGAGATTTTGTATTTGAAGGATTGGAAACTGAATATTAACGTTGAAATCACCTCACACCTCAACATTAGTGTAGTGTTGTGATGCATATGAAAAGCAGTTTTCAAATTCCAGGGCACAATTGCAATCAAAATTGCCTGAGGGACAACACTGCTGACAGCATGCATCTATCACTTTCCGACAATTGAACAAATAAGACTAGAGATATGAGTTATGGTCAAACCTGCGCGACCCATAAATGAACCTCACACAGTCGTTTAGGGCAATTTCCATCTTACGGATACCGATACTATCCAGTTGGATAAAGACTAAATATCCAAAAGTGAAATAAAGCAAGATTAGGTTTTTTTAGTAGCTTTAGACGGGAACAACTAGATATATTCGCTGAAAGCTACAGTCTGCATAAGCCTGCGTAGATTTTTTCGATCGTATTATTAATGTTATCACAAAACTTCATATTACAATTTAATATGATCCCAAGATTGGTGACTTTATTCTTGTTCTACCATAAAATATAGTGCAAAGTGACTTTCCAGGATTAAATAGCAGCCGACGATAGTTAGATTGGGCACAAATTCGGTTCAAATCAAAGTTTATTCGTGTAACGCAATCCACGAGGAGACCAGTAGTAGGTCTACTTAGATACAGCTGTACATCATGAGCAGATAGAAGAATTTTCACCTCACTCGCACACCTCGGTAAATCATTGATAAATAAGTAAAAGAGGAAAGGACCCAGAATTGATCCTTGAGGAACCTATCGTACTAGGGGAGAAAGAATCTTTCACCTTGACTTGTTAACGATGAATAGATAAAAAGATGCTAATCAGGGAAACTGCTGGGGTACTAAAATTAAAGGTGGATCATAGCTTCTGAAGAAGAATGTGATGGTCTACATAATCAAAGGCTTTCGAAAAAACCAAAATAGCCAGTTCAGTGAACTTGTCTCGATCCAAAGCCAATCGTATGTCTGAAGAAATAAGACTTTATGACTTCAGTTTTATATGGAGGAGAGGACTTCTTGGGTACCGGCAGTATAGTTGCTACTTTCCACTCAGTATGGAAAGTAGATGATATTATGCAAATGTTGATGATATGTAAGATATACTTACCAATATAAGGGAATAACATTTTGATGAACCGCGGTGAAAATACTGTCTGTCCCGATTGCATCTTCTAATAGATCAGGAATAAAGTTATGTTGGCTAGGTATCGTAGGTATATTACCAGCTGAAATGATAAATTCATTTAATTTTTCAGGGCTTAGACCACAGTAATCGCTCGCGTCTTTGCCATAGTATTCGGGAGGAAAGACTAACGTTGAACTTAGAAGTATCATATTGACGTTTAGAGTGTGTAATAGCCAAATTAGTTTTATTTCGTGCAATCTTATATAACCGGTGCGCTTCAATGGTCCTAAGGCGCCCCTCATGATGATACAGATAATCACGTTTAGAAATAAGAATTCTTATTCATTCGGAAAACCACGAGCAGCCAGTCGCAGTTAGGGCATTTCGTTTTGACAGAGAAATACTTATCAAACAGATTAGAAACTAGCAAGCTAAACGTGGACACTCGGGGTATTTACTGACGCAGTATATCTGTGTACATATATAAAATAAAATCTCTCAACAAATGACTATTATATGTATGTTTGTGTATAGCCACTTTCCTGGTCAAATCACCAACGCAATTAGAAACTATTTGGGGCGGGTCAGGGATTCGTAATTTCGCGTATTCGTACAATTGCAAATATTTCTGTTATAAAGTCTTCCGGATTCGCACTTACATAAGAAATTTAAAAATTTTCATTTAATGTGGCGCAATACATAATTATGTACAGTCAACATGAACACCTGTTGTTAAAAATAATTTGTGTCATCTAATTACGTTTCTTATAACTTATATCAAATTTGATTATTTTGATTGATGACACGCGGGATCAGCAATATTAGATAATTTGATTGGAGATGAAAATTTTGTTACGCAATTTTTGCAAATAACACGTGCAACTATACGTCTGTTGTTTTTTTTTTTTTTTATTCTGTTTCAGATTTATAAAACCAAGCAGACAAAATCTCATCAGATGCACTTGACCAAGGGCAATATCTGCTGTAACTATTGTAAAGGAATATGATTTGCATAACTTATGTAAGACTTTAGATACCTTTCAATATATTCGAATGTATCAATTTACAAATAATTTCAGGCTATTTGTGGCTCATGTGGTTCATTAGTAATTAAAGATGAATGACATGCTCTGTAGATAGAATGGAGGAAGTTCAGATGCGGTTTGAATATATTATGCACTCCTCCCTTGTCAATTCAGTGATATTTTACGATTACTGCTATTACGATGAGAAAAGTACAATCGTCCGAAATAATTGTTTGTTTGATTTCATCAAATTACATAATATTAGATTTTATCTCTGAATTGATTAGGAGGAAATACAATTTATTAACGAACTTTTATTTTACCTCTGTATACATCTTTTATTTTTACTTGTAAATATCGTGCTTTTATTCTGGGAATACATATGTAATTATTTATGTAATGAAAGTCATTTAGCATTTCCACATGCTCAAAATTCAAAGAAATGATTGTCTGAAACGGTCTCAAAAAATTGTGTATATTTTAATATTAAAAATTGCAAAAGTAGGTACTATATTATTTTCAAGTTTTCTGGTTTTTTTTTTAACATTATATCCTAGTTTAAAATGTTTTTTATGTAACGAAATTATGAATTTAGTATGGCTATTGAAAAGTAGATGGCGCGCGTAAACATAATTAAATTTCATTTATAAATTCAAGTTTTTTCTGTGTTCTTGACATTTACTTTTTTTTTTGTTCTTTTTTATTTCAATTTCTTTCTATAAATAATTAAATTAAATTAATATTAAATTATTTTACAACTAAAATTGTAAAAAGAGATTTGTTATGAATATACGAAATTAAAAATTGAATTCGGAATTTCGAGTCAAGTGTATTTTCTGTATTTAAACTTTACGAATTTGTATTCCGTTAATTAAGTTAAGCAGAAGAAAGTGTTTGATACACCATTTGACAGAAAATATATTCAGAACTTATAAGAGATGTACTTAAATATTTTGTAAAAGTTTCAAATCTTGTAGTACAAAATTTTGCACTACAGACTTGTGTTAAAGATGCATCCTGAAAAGCATAACATCAAAATACAAAATTTTGAAAAAAAAAGTCTTGTATAAAAACTTAAAATAAGAATTTGAAACATTGGAAATTTGCGTTTTGAAGCATGTGGTATTACGAAAAATGTATTCTTTTCGTTTATTGCCCGCCGCCTGCGGTTTTTCCATGAAATATTTGTTATACATATAAATACAAGTCTAACATTCTTGGTAGATGTATTTATGTAAATTGAAAATTTCGGAATTTATTACAAATCCTAGACCTCAAAGCAATCAATAATTTGCCTACTTACTTTGAATCTGATAGCCTTTCAATTTTATTTCTTTTCTTGCAAATATTTGAGTCAAATATAGCCTAATCAGTTAAAACGCAACTCATAAAACAAACAGGCATTTCATATTTTGAAAAATAATCCACATTTCTGACTCGATTAGCAGCAATTAGGCATAATTAGACAAACCAAAATGTGGTGTGTGATAGACGGAATGCCATGGTGAATAAGAAAGTTTTATAATTTTCTTATAAAATACCCTGGGTTTTAAAAACCACAAAGAGCGACATATAGATATCGGGTTATCGAGTTACTAAAATACCCCCAATTATTTATTTCAAGGGTTAGGAATCACAAGCTCTTTATTATATATGGAATCCTTCATTCTTTTTAAAAACAAATGAACAGGGATTTGTTTTTTTTTTTAAATGACAAGAGGTTCCATATACAACGATGAGCTTTCATCTTAAAATTTAAGGCGCTTTAAAATTAAAACTTCGGAGTTTGCTCAAATTTATTTTAATTAAATCCATTTTTAATACTTGCACTCTTCTCTTTCATTTGTTCTAGAATGCTTAGATTAGAACTAGTGACTGAATGTTATATGGGGGATAGAGACATTATAAGTCACAACAACTTCCTCACATCATATAATAAGTTCAAAGAACTTTCCTCTACACTTTATGATGAGTATATTCAAAGAATGCATGCGAAATTAATTAATGACGCACGCAACTTTTTTATATTTATTAATATGAAGAAAAGAACGGACAACTACCCCAATACCATGAGGTACAAGGATTCTGCTAGTGATGATTCGTCTGAAATTTACGATATGTTTGGTTTGTTCTTGACAATGCCTTTGCTTCGTCAAATTTTCAGTCTCAAAATAGCAACTTGAGTCATATGAACGACTATCGTAACGTTTCATTCACAATCCCTTCAATTTCAGAAGAGAATATACTCGTTCATATTAATGGGGCTCCAGATGACTTCACAGCGGGTCCGGATGTGATTCCTCCAGCCTTTTGTAAGTTATGCTACTTTGTCCTGGCAGCTCCACTGATATTTACTTTCAAAAAATCGTTCGATAGTGGTTATTTCCCACAGCTATGGAAAAACTCTCTTATCATACCTATCCACAAAAAAAAGTAGTAAAAATTAAATTTTCAACTATAGGCCTACTGCAAAATTATATTGCATGCCCAAATTATTTGAATCTATCATTTATTCTCAACTGTCAAGCTCCTGTAAGAATTTACTCTCTTCAAACCAACATGGATTTATTTTGGGCAATTCTACAACCACTAACTTGTTGGAATTTGTCTCGGACACCATTGCCGGTTGGCAAAAGTATACCAGACCAGACATATATATTTATACAGATTTTAGTGAAGCTTTCGACAAATTATCACACTCTTTGATACTGTTTAAATTGGAAAAGTATGGATTTCCCCCAACATTTATAAAATGGACGGAGTCTTATTTAGATAACAGAACACACCAAATCTTATTCCACAATTCCATCTCTAGAGTATTGAAGGCTTCGTCTGGTGTACCTCAAGGGAGTCACTTGGGCCCGTTGTTCTTTATTCTGTCTATTGACGACATTGCCTCTGTTGTGAGGTACTATAAGATCTTGATTTATGCTGACGATGTTAAGCTTTTCGCTCAGATTAAATCTTTTAACGATTGTGAATAGGTACAGGGTGACATTCAAATATTTTACAATTGAAGCAAGAGCAATAATTTGGTATTCAATATTGACAAATGTGAGTTGGTGACTTTCCATAGGAAACAGACACCATCATTTATGATTGTGAGCTCTCAGATTCCTCAATTCGCCGTGTGGGCTCTGTCTGTGACTTGGGTATCAAATGTGATCACAGATTGAATCTTATCTTCCATATAACCTACATGGTATCAAAGAGTAGTTCTATTCTGGGTTTTATAAAACGTTGATCTCGAGAGTTCTCGAATCCGACCATAACATTGCGTTTGTACACTTGCTTTGTAAGACCACTGATTGAATACGCTAGCCAGGTCTGGTCTCCATTTTACGGTACACACATTCACCGTATCGAGTTTGTTCAGCTGAACTTCCTACGATTTGCTCTCAAGCATCTACCCTGGGAATAATTCTTTAATTCTTCCACCCTATGAGGATAGCTTGAAGCTTTTAAATATGCACTCGCTTGAGAAACGTCGCATGGTTACCGATGTAACTTTTGTGCATCAACTCTTTTTCAATGCGAATATCTGGCAAACTATTTGTAACAGAATGATATTTATATCTTAACTTAAAGGTATCGAAGAAGTCTAGTAAATAACGTCGGCAAAAATTAAAAAAAGTGTGGAGATATTAGCTCGGAAATTTGCAAAAAATGGTAAAAGTTGAAGTTTTTTAAATCAAATTTCTGTTAGTATGCTTTAGATTGTGACTACTGTAGAAAGATGAAGCCTAGATCTAGCAAATAACGTCGAGTTTTTTTCATTTTTAGTAGCGCTTTTTTTAATTATTTGACTCTAAAAACACTTTCACATCAAAACCGAAAACCGAAAAAATCAATTTATTCCACTTTATAACAAGATTTTTGCTCCAATGATTAATAAAATCATGGGAAATAGGATAAACTAATAATTTTACTAATAAAATAGAATATTTATTTCAGATTTTGAAGAAAAAAACAACTTTTAACTTTTTTCGGCCGAAAAACGAAATTTCGGTTGACAGAGCAATTTCTTTTCGGTTTCCACATGTGGAACGTTTCGGGGCGAAAATTTTTTTCGGTCGTACTAAACCTCACTTTTATGATTACATTGAATTTATTTATTATATTATTTTATTTTATTATTTATTATATTATTATAATATGGATAGGGATTTCAAAGTAAAATTACAATACGTTTTTTGTATGAGCTCTCATCATTCAACTGTTATGATAATTAAATATTACTTCTATTTAACCGGGAAAAAGTTTTCGGTTTTTTATGTGAACGCAAAAGTGAATTTCCGGTGTAGAACATATCGATTTTCGGTTTTCGGTTTCGATGTGAAAGTGCCTTAATATTACTCATTTTTTCTCCCGTAATTTCACCGAAGAAAAATTACAATATTTCGTTGAAAGTTGTTGGAAGACAAAGCAAAATAGTATGTTTAACAATTATGCACAAAAAAATTTAGGAGAGTTAATTCTCGTTAAAAATTTTCAATTTATTTGAACTGCAAATATTCATTTTTCATATTAAGTCGTATAATTTTGTCGCATGTTGGGTTTCTGCCTTTTACGCTAGATGTCGCTTATGTAGTCTGTGGTCTATGTCTAGGCTAATTTAATATGAATTTTCTCACTTTTAGGCCACAAACCTACGTATAGTAAATTTTATTGCCTACAGTCTCGCTGGTATCTAAATTGAAACTTTTGCTGAGTACTGAATCCTCTTAAACAGGAGTAACAAAACCACTTTCCGTGATAATAAGCATAATTTGAGACGGTTTCTAAGCATGTTTTAAAAAAACATCTATATATTCAAACTTTTTCTTCTATGTCGCAATACATGTCATTTCATCCGGTGTTTGGTTTATGTTTAGTTATAACATACTAATACTAACACCGACTAAGTGATAAAACGCATGTATTATTGACCGTTTATTTATTAAGTGTGTGACTACAGCGAGCTTGTGTTAAGCTGGTTCTGATAGCCAAAAAACATGTTCGCTAAATCATATCGATATTTGTATTTATACTGCCTGACCTTTGAAAGATATTTGTTGTGGATGAGGAGTATCATACACTGTCGGCTATCTTTCTATGTTTTTTAATATGCAGTAGAGCCTAGATAATACAGAACATGTTCTGATTATTTTCTTGATATGCTCCACAGGATATGAGAACATGTTCTCTGACTACACGTATTAATATCAAAAAACATATTCTTTCCATATATTTTTTATAAGACTCATGTCCGCCTTGCCGAGCGAAATCTTCGAACGACGGTTAAAAATGATCGTGTGATAAAAGGTACGTATCCGAAAGAATATTTCAGAACGTATTCTAAAGGATATAAAATAAATATGGATGAAACCCATATTCGGGACATTTTCAAATTAATATAAAATTGAAAAAAGCATAAACTAACTACCAAAATTACTCACTAGAAACCACCACAAACTAAACATTAGAACTGACTGAAAACACTAATCGAGATTCCATTTCGAAACGAAAATTCGATATAAAATAATGTATCGAAAATGTATCATTTTTATGTCCGACAGGCAGTAACGAAAATTCGATTTTCCGAAATACATGTTAAAAATATATTCTATTCATATCCAGTGGAATACTTTTACCGAAATTGAATGAAATTTACGGATTTGGAGCCGATCATCTATGTCCAAAAAGTATCTTTTTAGAACATGTTCCATTTCGTTATCTGGGAAGGTACATACTCATTGGTATTCCTAAGGATACGGAATAGTGTGCTTTTCGTTAATAACTTCTTTGTTGAAGGCAGTGACATACTAAAAGCAGGAAGAAAGTACACAATTCATTGTAAATACATTTTATGGCTTTTTCTACATTAATTAACCTCTTTTCCATATTTTTATACATTCAATATTACTCTTCACACGCAAATGAATGAAAATGCAAGCAAAATTTGGTTATGGCACTTATAATTATAAGCTTCAGTTCTGAGTCTCATGTATCATAAATTTTAAATTTACATAACAATTGTTAAATGAAGCAATAAATCCATCATCTTCAGAATTTTTGGGAAAAGGTGTAAAATTTAAAAAATCTCAGTTTGTATATGTCGGTTTATGAACTTTCTGATGCATTATTTATTTTCGAAACTAGCGCAGTCTAGTGCTTACCTGTTCAGGACCATCCGAGTCACAGTAAACAACGATAACAAACGTTATCCATACAATAAGTATTCCGTGTGGCTTATATCGATCCATTTTTATTTTCCAGTTTTAATTTTGATCTGCAAATAGAAAAAGCAGGTTTAATATTAAATTAATTGTTGAAATCTGATGAGTAAATTTAAACTTTAACGGAGAAAAGAGAAATGATTTCTTTTTTCTTTTTTTTTTGTACGTACATATGTATGTTAATCGTTCCAAAATAATAAGAGCACTAAAATTGATTTGTATCACTTTTTTCCTTTAGATTTTCATATTCATAAAATTTTAAAAAGGTTAAAGGTGGAAATACAATGTACATATGCTAGCATATATGCAAGCCTTAAAAATTTCATGAATACTGCCTAATGCAAGACTAACATTTGCATAGTATTTACACAATTCTCAAACTTGCTTATGCAAAGTATGATCGTGAATATACAGACAGAAGCTGATGAGAGGAATTAAATTTTAACGAACGGGTTCTTATTCCTATCGTGGATTACCATTATGAAAAGCACTTGTCTGCGTTTTTACATTTGCTAGCATATGAACATTACAATTAGCCCTTAAGTTTTAGAATATTTACATTAAGCAACAACATTATTTTCAGTTAATTCTATGACAGACAATATTCAATATAACGTATAAGGACACTGCTACGATTAAGCTAAGTATAAAAATTTGGAAGAAAAACTTTCAAATGAATTTCTAAGAAAATAATAATGCTCAAAAGTATCTTTAGTAGCTGAGTCATCCGAATCAATCCAATTACTTTGGATTTAACCACGTTGCCCGTGGGAATTAAAATTGCACAGAGAAATTTTGTAGTGAATTTGGTAGAAAAATTAAGAGATGGATGCGATCATAAACATTTCTAACGCCCCAGACAGCCAAATAAATCCAAAATCTTTTGGACTGATGCTGGTCGGTCTCTAATATTGCATAAAAATTGTAGTCAAAATATTCTAAAGAAAATTTTCTTGAGAAAAAAAAAACAAATTAAATTTTTACTGAGTCAAGCGGCCAGATGCTCGAATTGTTAGTGTTAATTAATCATTGGACCGTTGTTGAATGTCGATTAGAATTTTATTATCGTCTTGTATTTCTGTTCCCTCTCTACTCTGATGTAGTTCATATGAAAGAAGCCAGTTCTTTTTTATACTTTTTTTTTCTATAATTTAATATAGGTCTTTATATACTCCGTCTCAGAAATAATGCTAATATAGCTTTTATGGGCATCTCCTATGCCACATTTATGTCTATAAACCAGTATTAACCAAACTTATTATTTGAATTTACTTTGAATTCCTCATGGATTTTATTAAAGTACTGGTAGTCACACATGTGGCTCCCAAAAGCAAATTGAAGTGGAAACCGATGAGCATCTGAGAAAACGCTTGAGAAAGCCAAAAGTGATATGGGTATAAATTAGGGTTGGGAATCCCGGGATCGAGGACTTAATCCCGGGATTTCACTTTTTAAGCCTAAAATGAAAAATAACTTACAGTTTCCTGAAGAATTCTTTAAAATATCGTATTTGGTTGAACATTTTCAAATATAAATTATTGAAATTTTTTTTTTTTCAATACAAATTCTTAAAATTTATAAATTTCAAAATTCCAAGTTCTTGGAATTTTTTTTTACATTCAAATTCTTAAAATTTCGTAAATTCGAAATTCTTGGATTTTTTTCCAATATTGCAATTACATTCTTAAAATTTGTTGGCGCTCAGTTGCAATTAATTTTTATCTTGAACAGACGTTATTAATTGTTTTTGGTTATTTGGTTTGGTTTTTGGTCTAGTTAAGCAGAAAGTTTTCTAAAAAATATAATTGCTTCTTCCATGGACTATGAAAAGAAAAGTAATTCTGCTGTTTGGAGATATTTCTTACGAGAAGAAAAAGGGCTGACAACGATATTACAAGTATACCGACTGCAAAAAGATTTTAAAAATTGGACGTGGCTCAACGAAAGGTCTCCATATCTATCTACTTTCTGGCCATAAAATTAACCTCACAATTGCTACTATTTACTTCTGTAAAAACACCAAGACTAGATGAATCACCAACAATAAAATCGAAAACGTTAACCAAGTATTTTCCTATGCTGAGGCGAGAAGAAAAATATCTTCCTGTTACACTTGCACGATTAACAACCCTTGATGGGATTTCATTGAACGTTATATGCCGTTATTGTGATTTACGTGCAGGTCTTATAACAACAGAATTCAAAAGTCTACCTACAACAATCAACACAGTGCTCAAAATGATTGTGGATTACAGTAAATGCTTTTTTTGAATTCGGCGTAGGAGAAATACGTCCCATATCTTTTGGTGAATGGACATCACTACGTAATCGTCGTTACTTGAATATTAATTTGCATGCACAAAATTGTCAATTCTCGACTTGAGCTTAGTTCGAATAGCAGGATCAATGCCTGCACGTAAATCAACTGTTATATTTTGCCTATATTATGCAACTGGCGGCAATTGAAGTATTATATCATAATCAGGATTTAGAAAAAGAAACAGATCAGTAATTCGACGAAGACGAACAATAAGAAGTAGAAGACGATTTTTCAGAGAGTAACCAGGATGAAGATTTTTCTGGCAACGAAGAATTGGTTGATCTGGATTCTGATCATAGGCAAGGCCATACTCGCCGTATTTAAAACTTGCGACAGAAAAAAATAATTTTTTGGAAAATTTACTATAGAAAAGGCAATCCTCGGCGCATTTAAAATTTGTGACAGTAAAAAATAATTTTTTGAAAAATTTACTACAGAAAAGGCAATCCTCGGCGTATTTAAAATTTGCTACAGTAAAAATAATTTTTTGAAAAATTTACTATAGAACAGGCAAACCTCGGCGTATTTAAAATTTGCGACAGTAAAAAATATTTTTTTGAAAAATTTACTATAGAAACGGCCACACTCGCCGTTTTAAAATTTGCGACAGAAAAAAATAATTTTTTGAAAAATTTACTATAGAAAAGGCAGTCCTCGGCGTATTTAAAATTTGCGACAGTAAAAAATAATTATCTGAAAAATTTACTATAGAAAAGGAATACCGCGGCGTATTTAAAATTTGCGACAGTAAAAAATTATTTTTTGTTATCAAAAGGTGCGTAAATTGATAGTAATGTTCAAATGATCGCCAACAATATACGATGTTTTGCAGAAGTATGTTGCGGTTGAATTTGGGAAGCATATAACTCTAATTAAAGACTGCAAGACGTGTCTATTTATTAAAAAATTGTATACAAAATGCATTGATAAACATAAGTCTACATGAAGATGAATCTTTTGCTTTATCCAATGATGAGACTAAAATGGTATACGCTATCATAAGTTCTCTAGTCCCAGTATAAGTAAGATTCGAGGTACTTCGCCGTCGGGATGCTAGTCTGTTCACAGCTGATGTTGCCATTACTTTTATGTTAAAAAACTTAAAGATGCTAACAATGTTATAAGTTAAAAGTTGCATTCAGCTCTCATTGTTCGCATGCAACAAAGGCGAACAGATATATCAGTGGGATACTTCAGTATTTGCACAATTGTAGAACAAACATTCATTCCGAATCCGAAATAGAGCTCGTAACATGTCCTTCTTCCATAAAATGCCGGCAATTAATAGTTTAGTTACTCGAAAGACTAGACGCTTCAAATCCAGCTACATCATTAACATTTCAATAGTTCGAAGTTAAACCTACTGTTTCAAATCTCTCGAAATTGTTTCAGATTCTTCAGACCTTATCTCTTTCTTGTTCTCTTGAAGAGCCTTTAAGTATTTCAGACGAGCTCAATAAACCTATAAAAAAAAGCATATTTGCCGAGGATGGCAGTTCGATGTGAACGCTGTCAGTGAAAATGCTCTTGTTTGAAAATGGAGGAATACATGGTGACTAACCAACTGTGTAGAGTCTGAATGTGCTTTTTCTGAAACCGAACTTTTTCGTTTGGGCAATGAACGTTTGGATGTGCTGTGCTTCCTCAAAACGTATTTTAAAAATAATAAAAAATATTTGCGTGTACTATATCCAGAAAAACAATTAATTTCCTTATAATTTAATAAATGTTTTTTATAAACCTATTTTTGTATGTGTCATGTTATTAATTTTGTTGAAATAATATCTTTCAAGAACAGATATTTAAAAATTCCGGGATTAATCCCGGAATCTCGGGACTAGGTAAATGCCATCCCAAAATCCCGGGATTGAAAATATAACACGGGATTACCAACCCTAGTATAAATCTTACAACATAAAAATAAGCATTTAAAGAATTGCTTGCCTAGTTGTGAGTACAAAATGCTTTGAAAAATTAACCGAAATATCTAATTAATGGAACCATAGCATAATGCACATACATTATAAATTATAAATTAAATTAAATTAATGAAGAAAAATTGTATTCTAGAAAATGTAAAGAACTGAAAAAGTGAGAGAATTTTATTCTCAATTATATGAAATACTGTGTGAGAACCGGCTCAAAGAGGAATATGTTACGACTCATTATTCTGCTCGGCAGGTTATTTGCCACTTGTGTTAATCTCTAGTCATTATCCACTGTATGTAGCGAATGCGATGAACTGTTGACTTTTCGACCTTTGTTCGTTTCAGGGATCCAAGAAAAGGCCGGCAAAGGAACCCATGGCGTCAAACATCACCTGATAAGCTTAAGTATTCACACATCACAAAAACAAACCAAACAACCCACAACACCACACAAAACATATACACACAAGGCAGATAAAAATAGGGAATCCATACGGCATATAGCGAATAGCCACAATGGTTATCCCGCTCAAACAGCAGACATATTCACACACACACACACACATACACACGTAAAAGCTTGCAAGGAATCTTGGATACACCGGATAGTTTTAGATTAGAATGTAAGGCTTTCTGTTCTATTGAACTGTGTTAAAAAGTAAGTAGTAGGGTATTATCTGAAATGGTCCCATGAATGTTATGCTGAGGTCTTCCTAGGGCGTAGCCCCACCTACGTTCAAATTCAATAGTTAGTCTTAAACTGATCTTCATAACTTGACATTCATTGGTCCATTTACATTGTACAAGCGTTGTAATGAATTAATGAATTTCATTTTGTATTTGAGATTGGAATTAATTTTGTATAATATGTTAGTAATTATCCGAGACTTAAATTAATTTGCATTTTACTATAGGTATCTTAGATTTGAAATTTTACGTAAGCTAGTTTTCCTTAACCCAATAGTAATTCTAAAATAACCCATTGGAAGCTCGAAGCGAAGACTACATCGTTCAGTAATAAGTTCTTTATTTTAACGCTCTCCTGAGCTTCTTCCTTCGCTAAGCTCCACTTCTTACACGAATGAGTTAAATAATAATTACTATAATGTAACATTTCTCCACAAATCAATAGCATGAAAGTGTGAACAGCCCGGACGAGAAATAACCATAGCCCAGTAGTCAAACGACAATGCGAACGATTCCACTGATAAAATGCAATATAAAAACGATAAAGTCGAGTATGCTGATAAGGCAGTACCATTGCAACCAACTTCAATTGTCGTAAATTTTGCCGAATTTCGGAATAAAAAATGTCATAGAAAAGAGCGGTCGACTGCGGGGCTCTCGATCCGGTAGGTGAAGTGAACACTGGGGGGACAGATCGTGGAGACGTAATTAAAAAAAAAAGAAAAAAAAGAAAGAAAAGAAGAAAAGTAAAAGGTTTGAAATTGATAAATTATAAAGAAGAAAAGATAAGGAACAAGACAATAAAGTAAAAGCAATTAAAGGAAGTGAGTAAAAGTGAGGAGGAGAGGAGCAAGTTCAGGAGAGTCAGGTGTTGGTTTTCTTTTTTTTTTTTATATTCTCCTGATGACGGCTTCATGCTTCTAAGGGATTATTCAAGTTAAGTATAAATTTTGAAATGTTGTACTTTGGTTCGATTCTCTTAGAGTTTTCATTTAAGTCTACTCGATATTAGTGCCTATGTAATTGTCCTTTTTTTTTTTTTTATAATAATAATCAACATATTAAACACGTAAGCACTTTAAATTTCTACCCGATCTATAGTGCGAAAAAAAAAGGTTTCGTGATACCTTCCTGTAAAGATCACGTGGCGCCCATTGAGTTAAAGTTTTAGTGGAGAATTCCTTTCTTCGTAAGCCCCCATGACCCTTCTCGCCGAGCTACCAATCGTTGCGAAACAAGGGATGCGCAACAAGTTGTGATCCAACTATAAAAGTTTTGGATGTAACAAACAGAGCTATGATTGTTTTTTTCTTCTTAGTCATTATTTTTTAGTCCACTTTTAGTGACTAACACTTTGCATTTAACTCCTTCTATTTTATTCATAAATTTTAAACTTGCATAGTTATACAATCGAAAGGTCATATATTATTGGAAACTTTCCATTTTAATTTTTAATTTCCATTATTTATAAATATCCAATTGAACGCGAGCTTTGGGTCACCCTATACATATATATAAAAAAGTTTTTATCAGGTTCTTAAAAACCACTTAGTTTTTTAAATCACAATTACCAGACAATTGTTACAAAAACGTAAGTACAAATGTTCAACAAATTAAAGGTCAAATTAGAATTTCTTATAATTGAAATAATTGCATTAAATCAACATTCATTTAGTCAATTGTGTTGTCAAAATCATATTTTTTTTCTGTTAGAATCATTCAAAGTAGGTAATGTTAACGTAGTTATTATAATTTGCCAGCAGTTTTATAAATTTTCCATACTCAGAGATCAGTATTCAACCAGTAGTAGAAATCTACAAAAACAAGTTTCTGGTAATTTCAAATAAATGCGCATACGAACTTATGCACATTTTTTTATCATTAGACACCCGACTGATTTCATCAAACTTTATAGTTTGTAAGTCGCCAGTGCCATCATTTAATGGTAGAAAACTCATAATCATGCGCAATATATATGAACAGAAACAAATAATAAAAAAAATGCAATTGGCACGTGCGTATATCTTTTTAATGTTTAATCCCCAAGTACGGTTAAAATCTTCTTCAAAGTTTTTGTGAATTTTCAGTAAGTTTGTTTTGAATCGATGACCTTAATAGATGCTGACGGGTACAGAATCAATAAGGTTGATTTGATTACTGTTCAAATGATTACCTTGTACGAGGCAAATAAGTTGCATCCTAAATTTGTTTTTATATTGTTAACCCAAGGATAGGGTATACCCTATGATGCAAAGCACAGCATGATAGGAAGAAGGTAGGGACAGGATTAGGGGACATGAGATAAGCTATGGTGGTGCCGTTGTATGTCATTCTTGAACCTTCGCAAACTGTAAGTCTTAGGAAAAATAAAAGATGGTAGACTGTTCCGCATTCGCACAGTTCGAGATAAAAATAAGCTTCACGGAATTTTACTACAAGGGATCGGACTAGAAATTTCATCGGGACATTGAGCATGCGTGTAGTGATAAAGGAGCGAAAGACATCCAACATTGCGGCAGTGATAGAGTGAGTCTATATGACAAGTTATTGCAAAATCTCCAATGAGCTTGAATATGCTCTAGTTTGGACAATATTCAATGAAGCTTAGGATGTGCGACCAGCCCCGGCCCAGATATGGAAATTGTATTCCACTCTAGATTTAGGGCCCATTCCACAAAACTACAAGTACTTGTACTACAAGTGTTTTTCAACAAGTGCAGACATTTTGTATACCACAAAGCAATACTTGTAGAATTCATTGTACAATTGTACAACGATAATTCTACAAGTGGGAAATTTTGACTTGTACAACTTACTGTACCAGAAAACTACAATGCGACTTAAAACTCCATCATGGCTTGTAGAACTCAATGAATTTTCTACATATGTTTTCAGACTAGTAGATTGTCGTACAAGTCAGAAAAAAGTAATATTTTGATACTGAAAATATTTTTTTTTTCGATTGAACTACGTTGATTTCCACACATATATGTATTTAAAATTAATTATGTGGTTTTAACATTTAAATTAGGATACAAGGTATGGTAACTAATAGTTAATTTTACGCAGTAAATAACATTAGACAACTCAAAAATTCAAGAAGTTTCCGTATTGCTTTCAAAATTATATGAACCTACTATGCAGTGTTGGCATTAATCGAATAATTTTTTTAATTAAATTAACGATTGAAAATTATAGTTGAAAAATTAATCTCAAGAAAATAATCGCAATTAATTTATTCGATTGATAAATTTAATCATCAGTCGATAATAATAATGAAGTTCAATCGACAAATATTAATCGTTATTTACTCGTTAGTTTTTAATCATATTTTTCGATTGATTTGTTAATTTGAAAAAGTAAACGAGGTATTGCTATATTGGTAACTCAAGATACGTTTATTGGTTATTAGTAAAAAATGTAATGAAATGAAATAAAAACAATGAAATAACCATGAAAACCGTGTTAAAAATTAAAACCAAAATTATGAAACTAAACATTTTAGATTTCGAACTACCAAATGCAGAATAGAGGCTTATAGAAGATGCTTAAAAAACCAACTTCTTTATTTTATAAGAGCTTAGATTAACATAGTAAAGGGTTTTCCAATAAGAGGTGTTATTTTGATATGCAAAGAAAAATGCCATTTATTGAAATAAATGATCAAATCTTTATTTCATTATAAAGAGGAAGGTATGCCGTTAATAATGGAAAATAACATCAGCCAAATGGCCACCACGACCACGCCTACAGGACCATATCCTTTTCATGAAATTTTCCATAACCAAATCGCAAAGTTGCTGCTCTATGTCCTCGATAGCCTCACGAATTCCATCTTTGAGGTCTTGAATCGACGCTGGGCTGTTGGCGTAGACCTTCTCTTTCACGTGGCCCCAAAGGAAGAATTCGCAAGGTGTTAAATCACAAGATCTCGGTGGCCAATTGTGATCACCTCTTCGAGAGATAACACGTTTCGTTGCTTGTATGGCACGTAGCGCCGTCTTATTGAAAGTAAACATTGTCCAAGTCAATACCATCCAATTCCGGCCATAAAAAATCATTAATCATCTGTCGATAGCGCAATACATTCACCGTAACTGTTGCTCCAGCCTCATTTTCGAAAAAGTAAGGTCCAATGACCCCGCGGGACCATAAACCGCACCAAACAGTCATACGTTGAGGATAGAGAGGCTTTTCAACAATAACTCTTGGGTTTTCCGAGCCCCAGATGCGACAATTTTGCTTGTTGACGCAGCCATAGAGGTGGAAATGGGCCTCATCACTCAAGATGAGTTTTCGATGGAATTCCGGATCATTTTCATGCATTTCAAGGACCCAATCAGCAAAGACTCGCTGTTGTTGATGATCGGCCGGCTTGAGTTCTTGTGTTAACTGAACTTTATAAGCCTTAAGACCCAAATCTTTATGCAAAATACGGTGTAATGACGTTTGTGGAATGCTTAATTCCAAAGAACGACGAGGAATGGACAAACCTGGGTTTTCTTCAACACTTTCGGCTACAGCAACAATATTCTCGGCTGTTCTTGAGCGACGTGCACGGGTTTTATTCTTCACATCACTAACTTGTCCCGACAGCTCGAATTTTTCTACCAATTTCTGTATTGTGGTCCGACAAGGTGCTTCACGACATCCCAAAAATGTTCGAGTTTTACGAACCGTCTCTGCCACATTTTCACCATTTTTATAGTGAATTTTAATAATTTTAATGCGTTGTTGAATCGTGTATCGTTCCATTTTTATTAATGGCGTAGTTTCTACTTGTCAAATGTCAAAAAATGACAGCTCCAAAAGTGACATCTACCGAAATAGCGGGCTAATTAAAATAACACCTCTTATTAGAAAACCCTTTAGGAAAGAATCGTTATTTTCATTAGTGTACCCGCTTAAGTATAAATATACGGGGAACAGGAGAATGCATTTGGTGCAAACTTCCCCATCATACGTTAAGACACGTTCGTTTCTTTGATTAGTGCCTAACAAGGTTACTCAAAAATATTAAAAATGCTTGAAAGTTAATAAAAATAATTAGTGAAAGTTAAAATAAGTTAATCATTTTTGAAAACGATTAAGTGTTTAATGATTGATCAATCACAATCGCATGATTTTTTTAAACGATTAAATATTTAAATCATTGTTCCTGATTGATGATTGGTTTTTTTTTAATCGTAAGCATTAGTCGTTAATATAATTAAATATTGCCCAACACTATAAGAAGCCGAAAGCAATAAACAGAATACATCAAAAGTTTCTCGTTAGTGTAGTTTCTGATAACAGTGTTTTGGGAAAAGAATTATTTACAATAAAATGATAAATACCTACATACATTGTGCAGTAGTTCAAGTTCAGATGAAAAATGAAAATGATGGCTTTGTATTCCGTGAAATAACAAAAGTATACCTACATATATAGAGAGAATATTCTTTTTTTATTAGACAATAAAACATTTATTGAAAAATTCCGTAGTGCAGCAATTATATTTAACGAAAATTTTCTCTGAAATGCATAAAATTTTCTGTTTTCTGTTAATTTCAACCTGTACATGCTTCTATGCTTCTTTTCCTTGGATTTCCAAGATTTTACATGTTCGAGTCATAAGTCTACGCTACTTCCAAAATTAGATCTATTGAAATTTAATTTTTTTTTTTCGGGTCTAATAAACTAAATTTTTATTATACAATCGTATATGAAAGAATTTATACTTTGCTACATGCAACAAGTTTAACCTGGAAAATATTTTAGACTTGTACATTGAATCTACAAGTCTAGGGAAATTTAAAATTTCCTAAAAGAAGATGAATAATTTTTGTCGTACAGAATTTACAAGTACTAATAGAACAAGAATATTAGTACAAGTATTGTTAGGCTTGTAGTTTTGTGGAATGAAGCCCTGATGTATGACTTATAGACGTAGTGCTAGATTTGACGGGCTGAAATATTTCTTAAACCTTTTCAGAAATCCAAGACATTTCGTTGGTTCTTTTGCAACAGAGGAGATGTGGTCAACCAGCTTAATTTACTGAAAATGTTAATTCCATTAATGCTTAGTGACGGTGAATCTAAAATTAAGGCTCCATCAAATGGTAATCTTTAAATAATTGAAACAGCTTTGGGTCTTGGATGTATTGAATTTGACGCGATTCGCTTTGCCAAAAGTGAGGATAATATCAAGATGTTATTCAATGATTTAGTCAGGCAATCTCGTTTGACAAATGCGGCATTCCCTGTTTAGTTCCCAAGAGTATTAAAAGAGTAAGCGAAATAAAAGATACTATCATCGGTGAAGCTATAAACGGGATTGAAAGTGAGGGAAAGCAGATCATTAATTAAAGTTAGAAAGGGAGCCGTAGAGACAATAGAGCCCTGGGGCAAATTGGCATTTATAAGGTGACGTTCAGATGGAACGCCATCTAATACAACACGAAATAGGCGATCAGATAGAAAACATTCAATCCATAATAGAACAGGAGGGGAGGGATCAAATGCTTTAAGTTTGCCTAAGAGGGCAGGATGTCAGAATCTATCGAAGACCTTTGAAATATCCAGAGGAATGATGTTGGACTTACCAAAATTTTGGAGACTACGGTTCCAACGTTCCGCAAGAAAAGTCAATAACTCTCTTGATGAGCGTCCAGTCTGGAAACCATATCGGCGATCGTTGATGAGTTGATTAGTTTCTAGATACTTCATTATCTTGGAATTAATTAAAGAGTCAAAACCCTTCAAGAGAATCAAAGTGATTGGAATTTATCGATAATTTGAGGGATCGCTACCCTCTCGTCTTTTGGGAATAGGCTGAACGTGAGCTGGTTTCCAAGCAGTTGGAAAGACTCGTGTCGAATAAGATAAGTAGAATAGTTTGCCTAGTGGTTTAGGCAAGTAGGAGGCGTAGCTTTGAGGGGACTAGGCATCGAAAATTTTCCATTTTTTTTTTGTGTTCTATTACTAAAATCTCTTCTGCATATTTTGGTGGAATAAAAACTGAAAAATTCACAAAATTGAGCTAATGAGAGCAATAAAACCATAACGGCAATAACGGTTATTACCTAGCGCGTCGCACCTTTCGTGCGGTCAAGCAAGTAGCGTCTCTGGTAAATAACCCGTAGCAACTGCTTTGAAACTAGATCGGAAGCAACGGTACAGAAAAACATTTTGAAATTTAGTATACAGCGAACGCTCTTATAATTCGGACGATCTTACGAGTTTTTCTTCAGTCGTATTTCTGTGAAAAAATGGCATCGAGCAGTATAAAATTCTCGAAATGGCATGTTGTAATAGTTTTGCCACGATAATTCAAAAACAGCATTGAAGATATCGCCTTATTTTTTTTTTTTTTTTTAATGAAAATATCAACTTTCTCTACACATTAAACCAACGTATATGTAAAAAAAAATGATTATTGTTGTTATTACAATAAATAAATGTCATCTATTTTTCGAGGTTTTTTCAAAGTTTGATGCAACTTTTTTAATTTTTATGTTTTTTCAGAAATTATCAGTTTAATCCAACGAAGAGAATGGCGCTTGGAAATTGCCGAAAACTGAAGCTGTTCACTCAAAATCGTGACAATAAGAGAGCAACGCGTAAGACGCGGGGTCTTCTGCATCCGCCCATATCTTCCTTAAATATTTATATTTTTCAAACCTCAACTACTGAATTTGTTAGCCAAAGCTCCGATAAAAACGTTGCGAAAAAGAAAATGTATCTATGTTGTTTCAGTTTTTCACAAATGCCATATGAATTTTATCCCACTTTCGGTCTGTTGTCGCCACCTATTTCCCTTAAATTAACAGAGGCACGAAACGATCAGGACCTGCAGCTTTGGAGACGTTGATCTCCTTAAGGACCTTGTATACATCTCTTGTTCGGATATGCATCGGCTTTTGTACACATCCATTCGGGGGAGATGCAAAACAATTGTCTCACTCACACTTCATGCAATGACTCCCCGTCTCACTCAAACTAGAATCTTAAAGTTACGGTTTTAAGGAAAGCTTTGGGTACACTAAAATCATATTTAGTTGGTGAAAAGAAATTTTTCGAAAGTGGGTTTCTTGAAGAAAAAAATTTTTTTTCCGTAATCTAAGAAATATTGTAGCAAGTATTATACCATTTTAGAATCCTTATCAAATTCATCAACTTTTAAAGTTACTTGCCAAACTGGCGTAGTACATTTTTTTTTTTCAGAACAGTCAGTTAAAGTTGGGTGAAATATTAATTTTCTATTCTTGGTTCGGCAAAATGTCACATTTTTATCCAAGCTGGAGCAGTTGGCTTAGAATTTAAAACAACAGGTTACATAAGCACTATTCAGGATTACATAAGAAAAATAAAATTGAAAAAAAGTAAAGATTTATAGCAACAGGAGCGAAAAAACCATCACAGGGTGTACATTTTCTCGAAAACAAAAGAAATGCTTATAATTTGAAAAATACGTGACTTAGATTTTTTTTTATATTTTTCTGGTAACTATTATGATTTGGTCTATCACCCGATTCCAGCTTGACGTCGACTTACTGGACACCCTGTATATATATATATATTATATATAATTATATACAATTTAGTTAAATTTGTCTCAAATAAATTTGTAATCAGCAATAATTAGCAAGATGAACTAAAAATTGGTACAAGGCTCTCTAATAGGTAACAACTGTAATTCATCGGTCAGAAAATTCTACTAAAATCTAGTAAAAATTTAGTATTACCTTATGAATTGAAATGTCACATTTACATGTCTCCTTCTAAGATGGGTACTGGAACTTTTAAGATTGTATTAAAAAATAAATTTACAAAAGCTGTTTTGAGCTTGTCATGTGCAGAAGCTTTAAATTTTTTATTTTTTTTTTTATTTTTACAGACACTATTGTCTAGTCAATCAATTTTTAACATCATAAAAAATCATTACTTGCTTTGTTTTACTGTGTAGATAAAAATAAAGTCAAAGGTTTTTCTCTGAATCTGTCTAGGCTTTCAATATGCAAAACAAATAGCAGCCAATAACACTTCCAATAGCGACACCATATAGGAAATAGCCTAATTACACAACTTGTTGACAATCCTCCTATTTTATATTCTTCCATGAGAATCAGATTGATTTGAAATTAATTTAATTAAATAATAAATGGAGTGGTTACTCTGTATTTTGTAATAAACAAGAAAAAGTATAAACAAAAAATCATTCAACGTTGTTACTTCAGTACCTAATAATGAAAATTTGCTGACCATCTTGTCCTGTCAAAATTTTCTGAAATAACATTTTCGTTAAGTCTATTTCTATCCCTTAATAAATATGATGGATTTAGATAATAATTTCTACCGAAACGTGAAACATTTGGGGCAGAAAAAAAATACCTTTAGTAATATTATCATAATCTGCGGCAATCTTTAATTAAGCACAACTCACTGTGGCCTGAATGTAATAAACAAGTCCCAAAAGTTAAATTATAGCTCAGATGTGAAATAAGTTTTGCATATGAATTTTTTATGAAGTTTGAATTATAAAATTTCAACATTATCTTACTAAATTAGTGAAATAAAATAATTTGACCGAAATATTGATCTAGCTCCGAAAACCCAGTTACAAAATATTGGCAAACAATTTTGAATGTTTATGTATCATCATCGTTCACATAAAAAACAACAATACCAACAAAACATTTCGTTTCACCTATATAATTCGCCCAAAATTCGCATAAATTTATTTTAGTTCATTTTTTCTTTCATATATGTTAGCAAAGCTATAATTTTCAAGTTTTATGAGTAATAAACCGAATCGAAATGTAAAAAAAAAACAGTACTGATAAAGCCATTTAAGATGATTTCAAAAAGAAGAGATGAGATTATGCGTGGGACTAGGTTGACACACGTATTTCCTCACAATCAGAATTATTTACCCATGGAAGATCTCTTATTTTGTCGCAGATTCGCTTTCGCACATGGTTTTTCTTACGAAAAGACGGTTTGTCTGATCACTCTCGGTGTCGGTGGATATCTTGTTTTTTGCATTATTGCGCAATCGTGCTGTGATTAACATGGAAATTACTCAGCACAGCAAGAGTTATGACCTGACGACGACGATTGCAAGCATTTTAAGAGTAATGATAAGTCTCGAATGCATATTCGAAACGGATTAAGATTTTAAGTATAAATTTAATGCAACAAAAAAAATAATTATCTGGATGTTGATTAAAAGGTAAACAGGATTTTATTTCTTTTTTCTTTTTTTATTATTATTATTACTTCTGAATCAATACTTTTATTATCAATCCGTGAGGATCAAAAGTACTTTATCGATGATATCGAAATTTTCACAAAGAATATTGCTTTATGCTGCATTTTGGCAAGAGTCACAAAGGGCAAGAGTAAGGATTTATTTATTCCATGAAACCAATTTTGAAATTTATGTGGCTTTTTGAGTATAACTTATCTTAGTTGCACAATATGTCAGAATACATACACATATAAATTATATTCTTTTACATTAAAAAATATTATCTTGGTTTTGAAATATTTAACGGTATCCGCTATGAGGCAGATATATTAATTTGGAAAAAAGCGATGATTTTTCGATTATCTTCAAATCAGACCTCACATCACATGTTGAATTCTGAAATAATCAAATAAAAAACTCTTCTTGAGACTGATTGTAGTTGAAAGATTTAGATGCAAATCAGTAATTCTAATGAAATTTATTTAAAGTTAATTAAACACGAAATCTCTGATAAAAATTAAGGAAACGTTCACGACATTTTCCTTTGGAATGTTGTCTATCGTCTAGTACCTTTCTAATGCACAAAAATATCTGCATTTTTGTGATGTACTGATAAATTTAAATTATGTAAATAGTAAGTGAGAAAGGTAGAAAATAACTTATCAGGTATCAGTATTTAACCACTACCGATATGTCTTTGGATTACAAATTTTTGGCATTAGTGGAATCATGTTTTACTAAATTTTTAAAATTCATTTCCATAAAAGGAGCTATCATCGTTTGCAGAATAGTGTGATATTGCCAACCATTTATTAATGAAACAACTACAAAGCGCCGTGGAATCGGCTTGGATCTGATGAGCAGCAAGACGTTTAGTTTTAAACTTAAGGCATGAATTGTAAAAAACCACTGCACCGTAATAATACCATGAAAGAGGCGCCACGTTAAATGATAGTCGTTAAATATTGGAAATCAAAGAATTACGAGATATGAATATAGGAAGTATGGATGGTCATCCATTGCATTGTGAGTAGGTACTTTCAATATCATATGTACATAAATATGTCCAGACAACAACTTCTATCAGACATAGCAAACCGGATGAGAGATTTAATCATCATGTAAGCCAACAGTAAACAGAGATTAGAGAAGTAATCTCGAAAAAAAAATGGGTCAACAAAATTTAATGTCTTCTTCCTGAATAATGTACGACCCACAGTAAATTTCTGTCTGATATTAATCAAATCAATTTTGGAAACCCAATCTGTCAATGGAACTAATCAAAATGAAAAACAATGGAAACTTTTTAGATCAAAAGGAAGATTGCCATGTGAAAGCTATACGATCGTTAAAAAGAGGAGTGTCAATAAATTTATTTTTAAATATTTTTTCCATTTAATATTTACTGATTATTTGGTGATATGAACCAAAGAATTCGGGTCTTGGCTCTGGGAATATGACAACCTGAAAAATAAAGCAATGAGTTTCAGAAGTATGCCTATCCTATACTGGTATATATCCTTCAATAATTCGAAAAAATTGTTGGATAGATATTCTACGTAAGATACTGCACTAGACAAGATATTATTTAAGATCTAAACAGAATGTGATGAGAAGATGATGAAAACGATCGTGATAAGCTATCGATGAAGAAAAGCACAATCAGGACGAGCAACGCAATCAAAAAACAGTTCTTATATGTATTTGCGAAGCTTCACCTACAATTTTTTGTAAGGTAACTTTTTCAAAACACTTTTCAAAAGGCGTATAAATTGCACACCTATAGGAGTAAAATGCACGATAAAGAATGTTTACTTACAACAAAAACTTACGAACAAGTAAGTTTACGAAAAAAATGAGTTAATGAACATAAATGAAGAAATTTTTCAGAAATATAAAATAAGATATTTTAGTTTAAAGCAATTCATTAAATTCGATGGCATTGTGTGAGTAAAGTAGAATCCCAGCGAAGCAAAATCATATAGGCCTATCAGTCTGATATCATTTCTCCTGAAAACTCTAAAGAAAATAATAGACAACCATTCTCCAAAAGCTGTCCACTCAATGCCAATCAATATGCCTATACCAATCCGAAAAATCCATCGAGGATGCTCTCAGCAGTCTGGAAGAGACTATCGAGAAAGCCTCACAGGAAAATGAGGTCCTTATATGTTCCTTCATGGACATACAAGACGTATTCGACAATACTCTCTTTGATGCGATCAAGAGGGTATTCGAAGATAGAGGAAAAGAAACCTGGTGCGTCAGATGTATTGGCAACATGCTTGAGAAACGCTGCATATGCTACTATAAACGGCGAATCCATAACAATCATGGCCACTAGAGGCTGCCCACAGGGCGGGGTCTTATTATCACTTCTATGGCTCTTAGTTGTGGATGAGCTATTAAATTTACTTCAAGAGCCCGGCTAATGACATTGTCATTTGTGTTAAAGGAAAGCTTGAATCAGCTTTACCTGAGCTTATGCAAGCTGCTTTCAACATCATTACCAGATGGTGCCAGAACTCGGAACTATCAATAAGCCTACATAAAACAGTGCTAGTTCCCTTAACTGTGAAGAGGAGGCTACAAGAACTCCAATATCTACATTTGTTCAGAGAACAGAGCTGCGCTTCTAGCTTTTTCCTCTCAAGTCTTTGAGTCGAAATTGGTCTGGAGCTGCTACACGAAACTCCAACTACTGTCGAGGGACAACCAACTAACCTTGGTTTGGACTCCTGGATACGAAGTAGTCAACGGAAATGAAAAAGCGGACGAACTGGCTAAAAGCAGAGCCGATTGTCCGTATACTAATCAATACCAGACATTTGGCCTACCAAAAGGCCAATTTAGGGGGCAACTGCTTAAGTGAGAAAACAGGCAACTGGATCTCGTTTGTCGTAGCGGTCCCAGTATGAGGCATGCGAAGAATTCTTCAACCCATCTCATCTCCAGATGCGCCAACTGATTGGACTTAGCAGACAGTCGCTCAGACTGTTTGCTAACGCAGTCACTGGTCTTCACCCCTTCCGTCACTTCTTGAAAATGATAGGCAAATCCGATAGTGAACTGTGTGGACTGTGTAAAGAGGAAGATGAAACCTCGATGCATGTTATATGTGAGTGCCCAGGGCTTGCAGATCTAGGTCTGTAAATCAATGGAGGAACAATTATCTCACCAAATACAGCTTGCAATCGAACTCGTTAAAAGACTCGATTTTGCCTAACCATCTTAGGGGAAGGCACAATAGATCAACTCTGGTCGCGGTTTTGGCATGGTCCTGGAGGCCTAATCGCCCCTACTCTTAACATTAATCTTAACAATAACAAAGTAGAATCTCAATCACCATTTCACTTCAACACAAATCTTAAAGTACGCAACTTTTGTCTAAATAAATTTAACACTAGAGTACAATCTAGATACAGAATGGAGTTACACTAGGTTTACTTGTTCAAGAATGCATTTTTAGAATTACTGGACAACTGTTGTCATCTAGAATCCATTAAAAGATCTGCAATTTAAATATCTTCCAGCGAGGTTCTAGTAAAATAAATATAAAAGTAAATAGAAATATTATACTTGAAATTCACTCAAATTTGCTTATACCTAATATCTTTTGACAATTAAAACTGAACTCAGTGATTTCCTTAGTATTAAGAAAAAATATCAAATACAACCTTGAACTCAATTTAAATAACCCGTAAAATACGGAATTTTCAAAGTCCAAGTTCTTATTTTTGCCTCATATATTAAATTAATCGGCTTTTTATGGCTTTTTAATAATCCGGCTTTCACTTTCAACGAATTTGTATTCCTAATGTAAACTCTTTTATTTCAATTTTATAACTTTCTCAACATTCTACATGATATGGGGGCCTATAGGTACCTACATCCGACGTAGAATGATCAAAGTGGAAATTTGAATTTTAAATGAATGAAATGGCCTCGATTAGCATCTTTCATTTAGCTGTGGTCAGTTCTGTTTACCGGAATTATTACAAATTGATTACATTTTGTTTCGTATCTTTGAAGCGGTATTAAAAACAGCTGAGACTTAAAATTACGATGAAATATTGCTAAACACACATTTAATTTGACATCATCTTTGTTTTTGATTGAAGTTTTATCTTTCCAAAATTAGATATGTATTAAAATCAGCTTTTCATTGCTTAGCATGTGTCATATTATAAAAAAAAAAACAAAAAAAAACGTTTGGGGTTTGGTGCGAAATTTAGTTAGAAATAAACAAAATATATTTCTACTAAAAAAAAAAACAATGATTTTATGTTGAATATCATGTGTTGGTTGACCAATAGCTGTTAATCAAACAATGAGTTCTATTTATAGTTTTTACATAAATTTATGGTCGCGTGTATGTGAGCGCTTTGTGGTAGCATTTGCGAATGTATGTAAGTACAGATGGGGCTTTTTGTGGTATTAACCGGTGTAACTTTAAATTCGCAAAATTAAACAAAATATTTTTCAGAATTTCTAATAATACAATTTACAATAAATTGATTCAAATTCTAAAGTTCTAACAAACACAAACATATTTAGCTAGTGAATCATCTCTAATTGAAACTTGGCTAAGTTAAATAAAATACGCACGTGCACTTCGTTAATTATAGTTATCAATTATAACTGGACAAAGACAGCAATAATAAAAATCGTATGACACCTCCAGAATTTTATTTTATTTGTAATCCTCAGGTTAATTTTTATTTGGTTTAATTTACAAACACCTAATTTTGCGGTTATTCCGATATGGGTCATTCCATTATGATTGACATAACCCAGTGACGTATTATTTTTAATTTAAATTAAATTAAATTTTACAAGGTAAACGTTAATAGAAAATTTGTAAATATTAAACGTTGTAAAATAACAACTTTGTATGATATCGATATACTTAAGTGTAAAATTACTCAATAAGTTAACTGCCAGAGAGTGTGTCAAAATATAATAAAATTACGAAATGTAATATTGGGTTATCGTAACTTTACATTTAATAATACTTTTTCTTATAAAGTGGAAGTGGAAGTGTCCAAGAATGATAAAAAAGATAATAAAAAGTCGATTATGAAAATAAAAAATTTTAGGGGAAGGGACGGGAGAGTCGCTTTTACGAGCGTAGTCGTGACTGCGCGGATGCGTTGTGGGTCTTTATTATTATTTGTGTAAATTATACCGACACATATTAGTTTCCAGCTTTAAATTTTGACTAATAGATGTCTCTCCTAGCTCAATTTTAAGGTTGAGCAAATAGCTGTTTGTGGAAAGTCCGTTAGAATGAGCAATAGTTAGTGTTTGGCTTCTCTAATTAAAATTATACTACTTGAAAGTTTAAGCGCGTTTTTCTCGAAACCATGATTAACTTGAATTTTTATCTGCAACTTTAAAACAATATATCTACTAGTGAACGTCGTAGGATTTTTTTGATAAATTGATTTTTAGATCTTACAAGTGAATTTACTCCGATTTTTTCGAAAAAAAAACAAAAGAAAAAAAGTACCAATTGACGCCATATTGTTTTAAATCAATTTTTTGAAAGAATCCTACGACATTCACTAGAATTTGAACTATATTTTAAGAAACTTTTTGTTTTTTTGTTCCAGATCAAAAATGTTAACCGGGAGCGGTACGCCCATGTCGACCGTCTGAGATATTTTTTTCATTTTTAACATTAAATATGTTTTTTTGTAGTTAAAAACTACTACTTTCATATGAACAAAACCTCATATCTCTATCCCTTTCCTATCGTTGTTGATATGCCTCAGAAAATCACGTGAAATTTAGTGAACACAAGGTGATATTACCCCTTAATTACTTTTTCCGAAGTACTTAATTTACACGAAGAAACCAATTATTTTATTAAATATTTAACCCGGTATTGCTTTTGCAACTTAAAACAGGATTTACATAATACATTCATGCATTTTTCCAAAAATTTTATGGAATTTTATTTATGAGTGACGAGAGAAGCAAACGCCTTCTGCATTTTTTGCAGATCCTGTTTTGTGTGCGTGTCCGGAAAATTTTATTCCCATAAAAAGTTTTCAAGTAAGTTTTTATGGGTGCTAGAACTAAAAACTGACAACCCTAATCTGTCCGTTTTGACTACTGGCAACACCCTTTACTATAATATATACGAAATATTTATGAAATTATCTATCAAAATTAAGGAAAATAAAAAAACTGTTTTTAACTTGTAATTAAATATAATTTCTAATTAAATATTTTTACCATAAAACCTAGAAAGGAGTGTACGTGTGAGGTATTGCAGTGATTGCTTCGGCAGCATTTAAATTTCATAAAGCTATCTCCCTCACTATTTCCATTACGTATTGCAAGTAAATGAAACAGTTATCTTAGAATGTAATTGTTGTCGACGATTTCTTATAAAGTGGAGTTTGTAACTTTAATTGTTCACTTACAAAGCTCCCAGGGGATGTGAGATTCTAACTTCCTTCACGAAGATATTAATGGTTGTCTTTCGCGGAGTAGTTAGTCTTCAATTTCAAGATTAATGAAATGTAAATATATTAGAAGGGAGTGTTTTCATACCACTTATGTGGGAGCTTTTTATTAGGAAATTGGTAAGGGCCTTACGATATGTAATGAGATAAAAAGTACCTGCAGCACATAAATCCCGGAGTAATATTTGACAAGCATTGTGTTAATTTCATTAATGAATAATTTTGCAAGATTTTATCATAGGTCTAATAAGGCCCGCGGGAGTAGACCGTAATCCTTATAACCCTACCTTGCAATAAAATTAATATTCCTATATAGGATTATGATTGTGACAATATTTCTGTTCCAAAGATTGAAAACTAAATAGCTAAAGTTTTTGGGTAGCCTTATTATCCTCCTGAGGGTTAAAAAGCGTTAAAAATTTTTATTTTTGTTGGTAATAATTAAAAATAACCGAATTTTGCTGATTTTCTTGGTTTTAAAAAGTTTAAAGGGAATCATTCCGCTGATTGAAAATGTTAATTTTTGCTTTCGGCCTTATTATACTGTGGAAGTTTTATAAGGCCCATAGAAAATGTTTTGTAAAACTGAACTATTTTATTAAATACTCACTTCTGTTATAGTTTTTCTATTTATAACTTCACGGAAAACTTGTTTTTGGAGTTCTGTCACCAAATACTTGATTTATTGCATTTTCAAATTAGGTGGGCCTTATTTGAGGCAGATATCTTAGTCAAACGATTGTTTTAAAATTTTTGTGACTTTCAACGGAATTTTTAATTTTAGATTGGTTTTATACGTGAAATATACTTTTCCACTTATCACTACTATAATCCGTTTAAATCCGTTTTAATCCGTTAAAAAATTCAATATATTATATTAATTTATATTTTGATGTCTCCCAATAAAACTGATCCTCATATGATAACGTTTCTTGCAAAATTTTATGAATTTTGTACGATCTTAGCTTAGATAAGAAACTGGAATAATTATTATTTCCGCTCAAAGAAAACCGAAAATTCAAAAAGGAGCTGTTAAATTAGTTATCTTGATCTTTTTGGATGAATATTTTAATTACTTTTCTGAAATCGTGAGTTTTATAAAAAAATGTATGTAAAATTTTGAGCAGAGCCAAGGGTTTAACCATTGAATGGTAAACTGACACTTTTGCCAAGTGCAATGAAGTAAATAAAACCATAAAAAAAATTTTTGTGTAAGTTCGTGTTTATGGCAGAAGCGCATCTAGGGGGAGCAGGGTTGCCATCGCTCCCGTGGATCACATTCTCAAAATGTGGTCCTTCCTAACAACATAATTCAGATAGTACGAATTTAACAATTAATATATTGAATCTCAGATTTCCGTGTGAAGCAATTTTATTTCTAATGTACTTAATTATAATGCTCAAAACAACGTCTATTTATTTCGTCATAATTAAACAGTATTTGCCGCAGAACCGGCTATAAAATAATAAAAAATATAAAATACTAAACATTACAAAAAAAATTTTGACCGTTTTTAGGTAGCCTCCCCTACAAGGTGCAGTTGCATTTCATGGGAAAGAAATCTACATAGGGAAGATGTGACTCACATAGTCAGACTTTATTTAAAATAACTTTTTTTCTGCGACACTTCTTGAAGTTTTTGTAGAAATTTTATGCAATTGGCTGCACCCAAAAAAAAATGGATTAATTCGATTCGCTACTCATTTTTATGAACATAAATTATTTTTTCTTAGCAAACTTTATGAAAATTTTTCCTCTTAATTAGTATGCGCTTGTTATGGCATGGACGACATTTTCGAAAACAGCAATTGGAAATAGAATTAATTTTGTACCACATTTTCGCTTTTGTGCATTTCCTTCCAAAAATTTTCTATTCAGCAGATGGATAAAATTTTTGTTTATCATGGCGATTGATTAAAATTAAAAATTGTTTTGCGAGAAATATATGTATCAGATATATTAGTATAAGCCATTAAATATTGAAAAACTTATGTGAAAGGTAAAAGCAGGTTTGCATTTTATATTTTTACGTGTCAATTTATGTATAAATATTAATTGCATCTCTATAGAAAATTTTGACCATAAATTGGCAAATGACATGTTATGTGTAGAAAACAGTCTTGTGTATAGAAAAGTTATGAAACCACGACGATTTGTCAAAATAATTGTCACTTTATGACTCCAATAAAATTTTAAGGATTTTATACCTACCTTTCGTAGTGATTCGTTGCTTAATTCATATGACAAATTCTATTTTATTCTTTTTACTTCTCCTAAAGACGTTTGTTAAAAGGACGTTTTCCCTAAAGACGTATTACAAAAAGTTCATTTGTCAAAGGACATTTTACAAAAGCAATCTTTGCCAACTGTGGGATCTGGTAACGCCATGCCATACAGCCATCGTTCCAAAAGCCTGAGTGTTCAGATGTATTCTAACTCACCTGAGCACAGTTAAAAGAGGTCAATAAAAGTCACAATAATAAATCGTGAAAAAATCGCTATTAAATACGGCGAAAGATAATTTTGTGAGATCATCAAACCCTACACAAAAAAATCGTTTTCAAAAAAAAAATGTTTTTTGCCAAAAAGGTCTTTGTAAAATCGACCTTTCTCAAATATGTGTCTACAAATGACAAATATGTTGCATGAAATGAAGCGCCGGCGTGATAAAAGATTCTAGCATTTTAAAATAGTGGCTGCTAAATTTATTTGCTTAGATCCAAAGAATTACAAAAATACGGATAATGCAAGGAAATTTGAATTTTTGGCAGACATGTTTGTTTGTTTGTTTTAGGGCTATGTACAGAGAAATAATAGGCACAGGTATTAGAAATAATTCAAATATCGAGAAACTGTCCATAAACAATGTATTAAAATTTATCATTGTCAATGATATGTGTTCCATTATTTACCCTAACCTCTCGATATAAAAAAAAATGACTTTACTAATAAGGAATGCAGATCCGAAGCCAGCCCTTAGCAGACTGAAATTCATTAAGTCCTTTCTAAGTTCTACAATGCTGAAGACAGATTGTCTGGGTTAGCTTTACTCTCCATTGAGACACATTTGGCTACTGAAGTGGATTATTCAATGGTTATGGATAATTTTGCAGGAAGGATACCTAGACGAAGGAAGCTGTTGTAGTTTCCTGAATTGTTAATAATTCAATGTACTTATATTTTATTTTGAAATAATAGATTTTTATTATGCTTCCATTTAATAAAAAATATGAATATACTTATGTTTGAACTATTGTTGGAAGTCTATTTTTTTTTTTTAATATGAAATAAAATTCATTTGTATGCAGTGGCACCTTTCTTTAATATGCTCGCTCCGCCAAATGCTTTAAACCTAAATACGCCTCTGGTTTATGCCTCTCCTCATAATTTTTTGTGGAGGCACCAATATTAGAGACATTTATATATCATCGTCATTATTCCTCAAATAAATCATTTATTTCTTTTTCCGACTCATTTCTTCGTAATTTTTTCCATCCCAAATTACACTTCTTAATTTCTCACAGTCGTCACGTTAACAAACTGTAGATATATAATGAAAAACCAGACAAAAATATGTTACCATGTAGCAATTAGGTGATATTATATCTCGATACATTATAATAAAATTCAATAATAAACATTAGTCATAATTAAACACAACATCTCAGTTATACTACTTACATAAAACGCACAAAAGTATTATTATTTAATCTAAAAATAATATTTAACGTTTTAAATTTTTTTCACTTTTTGAACATTATGTGAACAAATTAAAATGCTTTGACACAGTTGCCAGTAGTATCTTGGAAAACAAATTATCACATTTATAAATTAAGTAATTATAAAGATACAAAACAACTTTTGTAATGCTTATCATGTTCTTTTGAATAAATATTTTGATATTTTCAAACAACATCATTTTTGAATGGCAGAACTGGTGAGTCCCAGGGCTAATAAATATTAATTAGTGCTGAAATAGTGTGTGTGGATTTAATTCAAAATTAATTTATCTTTAAGCCAACCGGCGTGCAGCAGATAGTAACCTTCACATGAAAATATTTATTTATTTAAACGACAAAGATCATATTTCTATTGTTATTCTTTTCTATATGCCGGGAAATAGTTGGCTTTGATTTATTTGAATTTGAATTAACAAAAAAACAAAAACATGCAAATTCCATGCATAAGGTGTGAATGAATTATGCGTGCTTAAAGCCTTAGTGCTTTAGTTTTTTTTTCGTTTGTTTTATCGAAAAGATTGATTTAAATAAAATGGCAAGAAATTGGAAAATAAATCAATCACTTTAGGTTTTATCACCTTAAATTATGTATCTATGCTACTAAAAAATGTTCAACATAAATATAATAAATGAGGAAATGTGTGAAAAGCTTACATTTGAATATAAATATAAAATGCGGACATTTTCAATTTTAACATCAAACCATCGAACCTTGTAAAGTACTAAGTTTGATCAAGTTACCAATTAATGACAACCGTTAATATTTTTGACAGTTTATTTTAATTTCCAATATTATGCACACCTTCTTTACATTCTTACATACATAGATGTACCTTGAAAGGGGAAAACCATAAATGAGTCAATTTTATATGCGATGGGTATTCATTGCTCAGTTTCTCTCTCAGTAACTCCACCATATCTAAGCGGTACTTAATTGGAATGGTAAGTATCTGGTAATTTATCCAATGAAGATTGCTATTCACTGAAGTAACAGTAAAAAATATTTTTGGTATAATAATTACTCCAAAATAGGAATTAACTGCATGTTTCTTTAAATGTCAGAATCAACAAATACTGGAGCATTATTTTGTTGCATTTTTGACATATAAAATTTGGGCCCTTTCTCTGTAACAAAAACGTATGTGAACTGATATAAAATTTGATTATAATTAAAAAAAAAAACCAGAAAAACAACTAGAATTGGTCTAAGGTCATTTTATACATCTCATTAGATGAATTTCCGTATGTAATTTCGTATGTTCTCTGTCTCTGTAAAACTTTGATTGTTAAAGTGGTTTTATGCAGATATTTCTAGAACGATTCGACGGACAGTAAAACTAATTATAACTAATTTCATAGGATCTTACATACTGAAGAACTTTTCGCTACAATAAAACGGCTAGGACTCATTATTTTTACAACACACGTAAAAGCCGCCTCTATTTTTACATGGCAACACCAAGTCAGTGGCGGATCCAGCTAGATGGCGCGAAGGGCCATCCCTCCCCCCCCCTGAAGACCAAAACTATTGCAGCAGATCTTCTGAATTTTTCTGCTGCACTTTTTGTAAAAAACTTAAAAATTTGTGGGAAAGGTTCAATTTGAAGCAGATCTTATTCGGATAAAACCGATGAGAGAACTGTTTCAATTGAACACAGCTGCCAAAGTTTCGTTGATGAGTCTCTGCTGTAAAGAATCTTATCGGCGGTTCAAAGCAAATATTTAAAAAACAATTACAACTCGTAATTGGAGAATTCAACGAAACTACACAACGGCAAACAAATCATTGTGCATTATTGTATTGTAAAGCAGAACATTTATTTTAGAAAAAAAAAATTTATTATTTCGTAAAATGCAATAGCAGAATATTTAGCTAAAACGTAAAATAAAAAAAAAATCTAAATGCTGATTGGGAAACTCTCAATCAGTAGAGAAATTTATTGGTTAGTCTGTTTTTTCTTCGAAGGATGTTGATCAATGCACATTACAATTTAGTGAGATTCTTAGTCTTGGGATGCATGAATACATTCCTTATTCTTACAGCAAATTTCAACAAAATCGCTCTTGGTTTAACGATAAGTTCCACCAAGTAATAAAAGCGAAAGAATCTGCTTTTCGCGCATATAAATTGTATTCAAGTCCAGTCTACAAGACTAAACAGAGCACCTGCAAGTCCATTATCTGGAGAGAGAAATTTCCTTTTGATCAGAATGTTAGACAAAGAATCTTGGCAAGCCGCAAATATAGCAAACGTTTCTGGTCCCTGGTCAAAACCATCAAGAACAACTTCAGCAATTTCTCTATACCTTCACTACTTAACATGTTTGTTGACTCTCTGGATCAAGCTAATATTTTGACTGGTAGATTCGCTTCAAATTGTCTTTATAAGAGTCAATACACATCCGTAAGAGAGATATGTTCAAGGTCCTTAAGGGAATCAACGTCTCCAAAGCCGTAGGTCCTGATAGTTTCTCACCCCTGTTAACTAAAAGATGTGCCTCATCCTTGGCTAAACCTTTGCGCAAACTATTGCATTTGTCTTATTCGACAGAAAAATTTCCAACTGGTTGGAAACTAGTTAACGATAAGCCTATTCCCAAGAAAGAAGAATGTAGCGAGCCCTCAAATTAACGGCCAACTGCAATCACTTCGATGTTTTTTAAAGTTTTTTTAATGTATTATAAACTCCAATTTAATGAAGTCATTCGCGTCGAATTCAAGGCATCTAAGTTCCAAAGTTGTATTTTCTCTTTGAATCAAGATCATAACTTTTCACTCACATTTCTTTTGATGGAGCACTGATTTACGATACACTGTATATATACATTCCTGGCATTAATATTTCCTGTAAGCTAAGCTGGACGTTTCTGTTGCAAAAGAGGCATCGAAATGTTTAGGATTTCTGAAAAATTGTAATATTCCAGCCTATCGACTCTAGAGCTCCTCTAGAAGTTTTACATTAGACCTAGAATGGAATACAATTCCCATATATGGCCTGAGGCTGGCCGTACAGCCGTAGCTTCATTGGATATTGAGCCTTCAAGCTCATTGGTGATATGGCAATATCTTGTCATATCGACTCACTCAAGAACCGCGCGCAATGTTAGATGCCTTTCGCTCCTGTATCTCTACATGCATGGTCAATGCTCTGATGAAATATCTAGTCTAATCCCTTGTAGAGTGATTCCTTCAAATTACTTTCGGCCGTACAGTAAAATTCCGTGATTATTTTTTATACCGAACAGTGCGAATGTGGAACAGTCTACCATTTTCTGGCTTTACTCCAGCATACATCTGCTAAAGTTTATGAGTGACATACATCAGCACCTATGCCACTCTCCTCACGTTCCCTAAGTTCTTTCCCTATCACCTTCCGCCATTCTGTGCTTAGAACTATAAGATCTGGGTATCCCCTGAGCTTAAGCTGCATTTTGCACAGTTACAATTTATGATTAATTCGTCAATTTGAACAAAATGTGTTTCCCTATTTTTACTAAGTTAAATGGATGATGTGGAAGTTTTCCACTATCATTATTTACAAATCAAAACAAAATAACTAATTTAAAGCCTCGTTTGACATTGGCGAGTGGCAAAAGTAGGATGTTGAGCAACTTTCTCCGTTTCGAGTGGTAGCCACTCAATTATTTGTTCCACACGTATCTTTTAAATGATAAATTTTGTGCATTGACATTTACGAGTGGTGGCGAGTGTCTTCGAACTTTTGATCTGTTTTAGCTTATACCGTTTTTAAACCAAAGTTACGCCCCCCCCCCCCCCCGCCACACAGTAATCCAGGATCCACCCCTGCACCAAGTATGGACTGCCCGATTTAGACCATTTTTTAAAATTTCGTTACAATTTTTATGAAAACGCCGTGATAATCTCAGCTCTCTACGTCGATGCATTCTCAGAGAAAAACGAAATTTTTGAATGGCAAGCCTTCGAAAGAGTAACACGTTTTGTTCCATTTTCGAACTTAAATTTACAATTACAAATTGGAAAATTTAATGTTCTTTTCATGTTTTTTTTTTCGGGTGGTGAAGTTTGGCGCTTAAGTCTTTTGTTTTATATGAGCAATATTACAGATAAATAATAACCAGATTTAGCCGGTAGTGACATAAAATTACTTAAGAGTAGATGGTGCTGATAGCCACTATCAATGCCGATCCCTGTTCAGAAATGCAGTCTGCGTAATAATTATATCGAACAAAATATTTCTAAGTATTTTTAGGTAAATGCATTTCTTCGATTTAATTCTAATTGCGTCATGACATTTGTGCTTCTAGGAAATATCCAACGGAAATAACTTTTTTCTGTTTTTTGTTTATGATATTGCGATTTCTTTGAGTTCTGGTGTTGAAAAGTGCATTCAGTCGTGCGAAATAAATATAACACACAAATAAATGAAAGTCATATTTTTTAAGTGCAATTTTATTTAAGCCATAAAGTTAGTAATATTTTTTTTTTCAGCGATAATTTTCAAAAATATTAAGAGGAACAACGTTAACACTTGAAGAGCGGGCTAAAGTTTCAGATTATAGAGAATGCGGAATGACAATTAGAAAAATAGCTGAAAAATTGAAAAGTGATAAGACGACGATTAATAAATTTTTAAAAAATCTAGAAAATTACGGGGCAATCAAGAGACCAGGTCGTACCCCAAAAGTCGATGAAAAAACTAAAACAGAAATAAGGCGTCTAGCTGTTAATAAGAAAGTTAGTCCATCTCAAATAAGACTTCAGTTATCTCTGCCCGTGACTACAAGGAAAGTTCAACAACTTCTAAAGAAGAACGAGAATATTAAGTATCAAAATCGGTTGTCGACGCCCAAGCAAATCTGCAAGATTAGAATTTGCGGAAAGGCATAAATTTTGGGAGGATGAATGGCAATCCATTATATTTAGCGATAAAAAAAATCTTCTTTATCCATCA